>CM053624.1:280491396-280528086 GCA_028646595.1 Phalanger gymnotis
CCCTTCTCTCACCCCAAGACAGTGTGTAATTTGATATTGGCTCTACATATACATTCATATTGAATCTATTTTCACATTAACTATGTTGTAAGGAAGAATTAGAACCAATGGGAGAAAGCACGAGAAAGAAGAAACAAACAAAAAAAGAAAAAAAAAGAGAGCGAATAATATGCTTAAATCTGCATTAAGACCCCATAGTTCTTATGGATATGAATAGCATTTTTTTATCATGAGTCCTTTGGAATTGTCTTAGATCCCTGCATTGCTAAGAAGAGATAAGTCTATCAAAGTCAGTCATTGCACATTGTGGCTGCTACTGTGTACAGTGTTCTCATGGTTCTGCTCATTTCACTCAGCATCAGTTCATATAAGTCTTCCAGGTTTTTCTGAAGTCCGCCTGCTCATCATTTCTTATAGCAAAATAGTATTCCATTACATTCACATGCCACAACTTGTTTAGCCATTCCCCAGTTGATGGGCATCCCCTCAATTTCCAATTCTTTGCCACCACAAAAAGAGCTACTATAAATATTTTTGTACATATGGGTCTTTTTTCTCATTTGTGTGATCTCTTTGGGATACAGACCTCTTGTGGTCTTTTTTCTAAGCCTTCAATGGAATCACACACTCTCAATCAATGACCTTCACCTCGAATTTCACCAAAAAAAATGAGGCCTTTAAAAATAGCCTTTAGTAACATGTTGTACAGTATCTACTACTTTCTTGCATTGTATACCTATCTGTTAGATGCTTCTTTGTTGACATTATTGGTTGAGTTCATGTGTTAGTTGCCTATGAAGGGGCTTCTAATTCCTTTATTGAATATTAATCATTTCATAGGCTCTGTTTGGAGGTATACAACTTTGGGCATATTTGACAAGTTCAATGAAACCTGTTTTTATTTACTTTTACTATTGCTTAATGAATTGATATCTATTTTGTTCCAAAAGTATTTCTGTAGTTTTGATCTGTTGATAATATGTTCTGGGGATTTCCATTGTTCCTCTTCCTCTTTTACTCCTTTTTGGCAAAGAAGTGTTAATCTTTCTTTAGCTGTCTTAGGGAATTATTTAATTGAAATACTGCTGCTTTTTATTACGATGTTTTCCAAATCTGTTATGGCCCACTTTAGAGTTCTGAGAATGTACATTAAAACTGGTATTGTATAGGTGTTAATTGCTTTAAGCATGTTTTTCTCATTCCACTTTTATTTCAGGATGCCAGTTAGTTTCTCAATGTAGTTAGACACAGCCTTCTCTTTGATATCCTAATGCTTGATGTGTCTTACTTAGAGAAGACCAAGGGACTTGTAGGTATCATTTCATTCCATTGGCTCAATATGAACTCTGAATTCTAGCTTGGAGTATCCAGTCTCCATCTTTACTTGGTAAATGTTAAGAATTTTGCATTTATCAAGTAACAATGATAATTTGGCAATAATTGTTTAAAAAGATCCCATGTGATGAAAATGTTCAATGTGGTTTTTGTAAGCTACCTTGATGTTACCCATGTACATCAAATGATTAATAAGATGCATTTGTTTTGACTGTCTGTTTAATTTGAAGTCATACTTCATTCTATTTAAGAGATGATAATGGATTTAATGAGGCAGAACCAAAATGGACTAAAATGAATTCCCTCAAAAATGCCATATTTTATATTTTTCTAGACATTATTATGTTGTTGGCGTGTTTAAAGTAGAGAAAAATTTATATATATATATGTGTTTATATATATATATGTATTACATACGGACATTGTATTTTCAGTATACTTGAGTTTATTGGATATATTTATACTCCAAAAAAGCCACAAATACTGAATTGAGTCAAAGGCTTTGTGCTAATCATCAAAGGCAGAATAAATGTTACAATGCTTTGGTGAAGCTTATTAAAAATTATTGGATGAATAGCAAGTTGATCTTTATACCCCTGAGAATTTTTGGCAGGCCCTTTTTGCTTCTCAGATAATATATTGTTTTATTCTAAGTATTTGACAATTTCTTTAGTCATACGAGCTGTGAATACTTAAGTACATAAACTCATGACTAACTGATATCGGAAGAGCAATTGGCATTCTCATCCTTAATAAATGGAGTAATGGTTATGTGATGCCTCCTGTTAAGAAAGGTAGGATCAGGTTTATATCTAAGGAGAAGCAAGTAAAATGCTTTACTTGCAATGCTAATTTATTGTATTTCTCCATTTTTACTTAATGGAGTTGAGATAGAAATGGTTCTGTGACAGGCCACAATTTTACCATTGTTCTTTTAAATATTCTATTCTACAGGAAAATAAAATAATTGTATTTTGTAATTGAACAGAAGTATTAGGCTCTAAATTCAGATTCTGGAAGCTCATGGAAAAGTTCTTTAGGACAATTCTTGTATCAGAGAGGACGGTGGTGATGATGCGTATTCAATGCTATTCCTAAATATTTGGAAGTGGGGGTGGGCACTAACAATTTAGCAGTAAGGAGAAGCCTCTTATAGGAAATGACCCAAGAGATGACCCTTGAAGGGAGGAAGAGTTTCCAAAATTTGGAAATGAGGAGGGAAAACATGTCAAGCTTGGAGGAGAGATTGAAGAAAAGAGGAGGAAGGCTATATACAAAGAATGGCAAGCAGCTCGCTTTGGTTGGAATTGAGAAAGGTTGGAGCCAGATTTACATGTCATACAAAGGAGTTTGGAGCCACAGTGGCTACCAGGCCAGGGTTGGAGGTGTGTGACAGAGTCAGACTTGTACATTAGAAATGTTGCTTTGGCAGCTACATGGAGGATGGATTGGATAGGGGAGAGACCAGGCCAGAAGCAGAGAAACAAATTACAGGGTCATCATAATTCAGGTGAGAGGTGAAGAGGGCTTCAAGGTGATGGTTGTGTGAGTGGAGAGGAGAAAGATGAGAAATGTCGTGGGAGGTAAGAAGTAATTAGACTTGACAGCCTATTGGATGTGGAAGGTGAGTCAAAATGGAGAGTTATAGGTGACTCCTAGGCTGTGATCATGGGTGACTTAAAGGATGGTGGTCTCCTCTACAGAATCAGGGGACTTAGGATAATGGATGAATTTAGGGGGAAAGTTAATGGATTCTATTTTGTACATATTGAATAATAAGGTTATTCCTCTTGTTGCCTACATCAAGGAATTTTGTCTGATCTTAACATAATGTTAAATGGGCAGTTAGGTAGCACAGGGCACAGGACTAGAGTCAAGAAGAACTGAGTTCAAATCTAGTCTCAGACACTTACTAGCTATGAGATCCTGGGCAAGTCATTTAACTTGTCTGCCTCAGTTTCCTCATCCATAAAATGAGGATAGTAATAGCACCTACTTCCCAGAGTTGCTGTGAAGATGAAACGAGAATATTTTGTAAAGTGCTTTGCAAAACTTAAAGCAAATGATAGCTGTTATTAGCCATGATGATGATGATGGTGATGATGATGTTGGTGATGATTTAGGGAAATTGCTTTCAATCATTCCAATATACTCTCCAAAACAAAACAAAAAATGTCTTTTTTAATTACCGATATTCTTTATTGAGGACATATAGCTAAGAAACATGGAAGGTCACAGCTTCTGGAGAATTGAAATTACAGGGTGGCCCAAAGAGCATTAGACATGCCTGTGAGGGACATAATAGGCTATAGCACATTCGTTTCCAAGACTGACTTGACTAAAAGAAGTGGTATAAAAAGGCAGGTGGGCCTGTTCTGTATCAAGAATAGATAATAGATGGACAGTCCGTGTGCTGCCCTTGTACCAACATAATCTTAGATCTTGAAGAAGGCCTCCAGAATACTGGGGAGATGGCTGATGGAGAATTATTGATCATCCATTTGTTAGGCTCTCATCATGTGCCAAACACTGAACTAAGTACGAGGAATACCACATCAGGAACAAAACAATCCCTGGGTGAAATGGAACTTAGATTCTGTTGGAGTGACAACATAGGGATAATATGAAACACAAAGCAGAAACAAGGTTACTTCAGAGGGGGAGGTGTTGACAGCTCAGGGGATCAGCAAAAGCTTTTTGACAAAGGTGATGGTTAAGCTGAGTCTTGAAGGATGCCAGCCATCTAGAGAGCCAGAAATGATTAAGGAGTGGATTCTGCAGTAGAGGGCTGGAGAGTGCAAAGAAACAGAGATGGGAGATGTGTTATGGGTGAAGAACAACGTGAATGCCAAGATAGCTGAATCATAGAGTATGTGGAGAGGTGAGATGTGTAGGAAGGCTGGAAAGGTGGGAGGGGACCATAAGCTTTAAATGACAAAAAAGTCTCTATTATGGGAGAGCATGGAAGGGAGTTAAACAGGATGAGAGGGCATGCATGAGTTGTGACCTGCACTTTTGGACTGCACTTTTGTCTATTTCTTAAAGAAATGAGGTTTATGGGGACAGCTAGGTGGTACAATGAGTAGAGCACTGGCCCTGGAGTCAGGAGGACCTGAGTTCAAATCCGGCCTCAGACATTTGATACATTTAGCAGCTGTGTGACCTTGGGCAGGTCACTTAACCCCAATTGCCCTGCCTTCCCCCTCTCAAAAAAAAAAAGAAATGAGGTTTATGAGCCAGACCAGATGGAGTGGGCCAACAGCGTAGATGTGCCAAATTAGAAATGAATCATTAACAGACCTGAGAGCCCTAATTTTAGAACCTCCTTTGAATAGTACTTATATCAACTCATTCCTATATCAACTCTAGGCTAGACTTCAACAGAAGGAAATTTTGTGGTTTGTCCTTCATTTTTGAAGCAGACCAATGATATCATGAGGTGACATCTTGACATGGGTGTGAATTGGATTGGAGTGAGGCAGAGTTGCACAAAGTCTCAGCCTCATTCTCTCTTCCTGAATCATCTAAATACAGTGGCAGAATGACTGGTGATGTCCTGGGATGCAATGGATGGATGACCTTGGTGTCCTTCCATGTCTGACCAAGCTCTAAGCTCTCCATGGCTCCTGCTTTAGCTGCCTTCATGGCTGAACAAATTATTCTCATCCATCCATTCCACTGGTGCACGTCTTCACATGCTTGTGGTTGACACCCCCCTAACTCATTGATGAGTTTGAGGCCTATCAGTTACCCTAAACCTGGTTTAGCCTGTCAGCTGAGACAGTTTACTGGGATGTTGCCGTTGAGCATGCCACATCTTCTTGGAATCACAGCTGAGAGGTGAATACCAGGTGGACACCAATGGACCAGTGGACACCAGGTGGACACCCTGGAAAGGGCTTGGTAAGCCCTCACACTAGAGGTGCTAGTCCTTATGAACACCCCATATACCCCTAGGAAATCTACTATTTTCAGGAACCCATTGTCAGCTTGGTCTGAAGCCTTAATTTCCTGTTGCTTTTTGAAATGTTAAATTTGGTGTTTCTTCTAATGCTCTGGTTCATCCACAGTCCCCTACATCATCATCAAATGTTTCATCCCTCTGTCCCTGCTAGAAATGGGCTACATCAGGCTCTTCACTAATTTCATCCGGGACAATGAGACAACTGATCCCTGCCCTTCATCCTCAAGCCCCATACACAGCAACCCATTTCTTTTTGCTTGTTCCAATCCCTCTTTGCAGACTAGCTTTTTGTAAAGTCTTTCCAGACTCTCCTGCTACACTCTGATGTTGTTGTCTATGGCTTACTTCAGTGTCTATGTGTGCTGTTTGTAGTAGAGTGGCTTTCTGAATTGTACATACACAGAGTGTCTAACTTAAGGTTTGAAAGGGAGCAGCACATTCTTCTTTGGATGACCCTTGTCTTCTGATGACATCCCCTAGATTAGGGATTATAGGATTTGCCAGGCAGCTAGGTGGCACAGTGGATAGTATCCTGGGCCTGGAATCAGGAAGATTATTCTTTGTGAGTTCAAATCCAGCCTCAAATACCTACTAGCTGTGTGACCCTGGGCAAGTCACTTAACCCTCTTTGCCTCAGTTTCCTTATCTGTAAAATGAGCCGGAGAAGGAAATGGCCAAATACTTCAATATCTTTGCCAAGAAAACCCAAATGGAGTCATGAAGAGTTGGATATGACTGATACCATCAAACTACAAAACACTAACTCAGTTGTTATAGGACTATGGAGAAAATCACTTCTTTTAGAAACTGAGATTCCTTATTTGTAAAATAAGGCAGTTGGTCTGTGGCATGTAAGGTACACTTCTACTCTAATAGCATACCATATGCACCCTCAATTTGATTTCATTTCTAACACTTGGCACTCTGAGATCCTTTCTATTTAGTCTATGTTATGGGCAGTGTAGCATAGTGGGTAGAATGCTAGATTTGCAGTTAGGAAGATGTGGGTTCAAATACCATTTCAGACTCTCCCCCAACCTCAGCTTCCTCATCTGTGCAACGGAGAGCCTAACTCACAGGATTGTTGGGAGGGTCACATTAGATAACACATGTAAAGCGAAGCACTATATTAGTGATAGTTATTATGATTATTGCTGTTGTGGTGGTTGTTATTATTGTTATCTTAGAGTCACTGTCCCATAGTGGATAGAGTCCTATACTTGCAGTGGGAAAGACCTGAGTTCAAATCCCACCTCTGACACTTATTACCTTATTAGCTATGTAACCAAGAACTTCCCCAAGCCTTGGTTTCCTCATCTGTATCAAGGGTATAATTATATCTACCTACCAGCATTGTTGCGAGACTCATGATATCATCGGTTCTCTTCAAGAACAAAGGATGGACGACAATGAGGTAATCCACATCAAGTGCCTTGCAAACTTTAAAGTGATACGTAAATGTCAATTATTGTTATCATCTATGTTTCTAGAATATTAAGGAGCTTTGTTGGTGAGAATGAAAGCCCCAGTAGGGAATGAGTATATAGAGTAGTAGGAAAAGTACTGGATTGGCAATCAGGAGAATTTAGATTTTAATCCTAGTTCTCTTGACTAATTTCCTTTCCCTGGGCTTCTATTTACTCATCTGTAAAATGGGATGAAAAATAGCTACCCATGTTCTAGAATCAGGGAATTATAGGATTTTATAGTTGGAACTTTCTTCCACGGGCATCTAGTCCATCTATGTCTGAAAAAAATCACAATAAGCTGTCATCCAGGCTCTGCACGAAGACCTCTAATGATGGGATTAAAAAGGTGGAATTAGATAGGAAGATTTGAGATCCTTTCTAGATTTAACATTTGGTGGTATTGAAAAGTTTTTCAGATTATTTTGAAATGGAAAAAAAACCCATCCCAATAATTTTGACAACTTTAGCATGAGTTCTCTTGTCGGGGGAGTTTTTAGGTTATAATGTCCTGAGTCTTAGTCTGTCTAAGACGTTCAAGTTTGGTCTTCCCCCTCTCCCTGCCCTTCTTTACCTTCCCATTATTGAATGAGCTGCAGACAACTAAGAGGGGAGGGAACTGATCAGTGAGGTGACAGGGGCAGCAGGGAGGGGGCCACATAGCCTCTGGTTGGTGGTTGATGCAAGCATTCTCCCTGATCTATGAGGCCATTCTTAAGAAGGATGGCTTCAATTCCCCCCAGGAAATGTGGACCAAGCAATATTGCCAATCCATATTCTCTCCTGTCAAACCTCTCACTGACGTGGGAGTTTGGAGACAGTTTATAAGCTCTGTCTTTTCCCAGTGATCCCGTCACTATAGCATTTCTAGTCACTTTGCACCTGTTCAGAACCCTGAAGTGTGTTAATATCTGGAAGAAGAAGGAGGGGAAGGATGGGAGGAGAAGGAAGCTGAAAACAGCAGGAGTGAGTCACAGCAAAGTAGAGTCAGAAAGTACTGCAGAGACCATCTAATCCAGCCTTCTCATTTTGTTTTTAATTTTTAATTAACAAGCATTTATTCTCTTTGTCTCCGCCTCTTTCTGTCTCAGTCTCTGTCTCTGTGTCTTTCCCCATCTCTCTATCTCTGTCTGTCTTTGTCAGTCTCTATCTCTGTCTCTGTCTCTCTCTATCTCTCTGTCTCTGTCTCTCTGTCTCTCTCTCTCTCTGTCTCTCTCTCTCTCTCTACCTCTCCCCTCCTCCATACCTTAAAGGAAAAAACAACAACAACACAGCTTTATAATAAATATGCATAGTCAAGTAAAACAAAGTTTTACCCTATCCATGCCCAAAACTTCATGTCTTATTGAACACATTGGGTCTATCACCTCCCTGTTCGGAGCTGAATAATGTTCTCTATCATTGGTCATCTGAAGTGATGGTTTAAACCTCTTGTTTTA
This sequence comes from Phalanger gymnotis, assembly GCA_028646595.1. Classification (NCBI taxonomy): domain Eukaryota; kingdom Metazoa; phylum Chordata; class Mammalia; order Diprotodontia; family Phalangeridae; genus Phalanger; species Phalanger gymnotis. The sequence continues at coordinate 280,499,601 of CM053624.1, forward strand.
TATGTGAGGATGCTGATGTTCAGAGCAGGCACAGTCCAAGGTTACACAGGGATGACCAGAGACGGGACCCAAACTCAGTTTTCTAACTTCAAATCAATTGTTCTTTTGACTACCCTGAGCTATTTGAAGCATTTCACTTTGGGGGAAGCAGGGAAGGCTTGGTATTAATCATCCTGGGAGTCATGGATTCTGGGTTCTAGTCCTGGCTCAGACACTTAGGTGCTACATGATCCCCTCTCCAGGTCTCAATTGCCTCATATGCCAAATGAGAGGATTTGAATGAGATGATCTTCAATGGCCTTTCCAGCCATGGCATTCTAGAATTCTCCCCATCTGAAAGCTGTGTGTGCTATTGGTGGTGGCAGTTGGGAGGGGGGAACAGGGGTGGAGAGAAGGTGGTCTAACGTTCTTATTTCACAACTAGTTCTGAGTGATAGAAAAAGTATAGTGTTTCCCCTTCCCAACTCCCCTCTCAGCCCCTTACATCTATGCCTTCGAACTCAATTTGGATGTCTCTTCCATGTAGCCTTTCCTAATTCCCTCAGCTGAACGTAATCTCTCCCTTTTATTATCGTTCTTTTTAATACCGATCCATCTGTCTCCTTATCAAGTCCCAATCTGGATTAACAATCTGTGAACATATGTAGGCCATAACTTTATTTTTTGTTCACAAGGATATAAAGAGAGACCTTACCAAATACTTTGTGATATTTAAGTAACACTGGGTGAGTAATCCAGGTGACTCCAGAAGTGCCACAGTGACAAAGGTAGCTCAGATCCTGCTTTTGTTTTTGTTGTTGAGTTGATTCAGTTGTGTCTGACTCTTCATGACCCTGTTTGGTGCTTTCTTGGCAAAGATCTGAGGTGGTTTGCCATTCTTTCTGTGGTTCGTTTTATACATGAGGGAAAGGAGGCAAACAGGATTAAATGACTTGGTCAGGGTCACGCAGCTGGTAAGTATCTAAGGCCATATTTGAACTCAGGAAGATGAGTCAATCCGACCTCAGGCCTAGCACTCTACCACCTAGCTGCAGCTTTTTGTAAGCCTATGGAAAGAAAAGGTGTCACTTGATCATTAATCACCAAGTGATTATTATTCATAATTTTACCTAGTAGGTAGTGTATCCCCAGCCCAGGACACCTATAACAACCTTGATGCAGCCCTCTGTGAAGCCAAACCAGCCCTGCCAAGTAACATAGCTTCAGTGAGATGGACAAAGAGAAGCCTTTGCTGACCAGGTTCTGAATGAATCTACGTTATGATATGAAATATTGCTCAGGATTATTAAAATATGGAAATCTCTATGGCTCTAGTCCCCACCCCAACTTTGAGAAATTTTCTGCTGCCAACCCTCTTTATATTCATGATTCACAGGCAATTGACCTTTCTGTAGCCAATTGGTATGTGAAACAAAATAAAATTGCAGAGAAACTGTCAAGTGTTCCATTCTGGTGGAGTGTTTTGCCTAATCATCCCTAAATTTCCTCCTACTTCATTGGAATGCTTGGAAAACCCCTGGAGGGTAATGGAGGGGGGTGATGTGATCAGACATTTTATCAATCAACAAAATAACAAAACATTAAACCAAGTCTTGATTTGTTGAATTTTTTTATTTCCAAGATATAAATGCTCACACCAAAAATTTAGCGATTGGCTCTTAAGAGCCAGCCCAATTGGCCCGGCTTTCTCTGCTCCACACCTGAAGGGTTGGTTAGGGAGTCTATGGGGCTGTGGCCAGTGCACAGTGATTCCAATGTCATTCTCAATGTCATTTACTGCTGGACTGCATGACAGTCAGCTGTCAGCCTTCACTGTGAAGCAGCCAATTGTGCCCATACCCCCACATGGTGAGACAGAAGTCTAAGCAAGTTTCAAGGGCAAAAGAGAAGAAGGTATGGGCATCTAATCTAGTATGCCTACGTATTGCTTCTTCACTACACTGTCTTCTCTCACTGCCTCCAGTCTCAGAGTAAGTACGCATTTCCCTGTAGCTTCCCAAGGCGTAGGACCTGACTCCTAATGGAAAGGAGGGGTGATGATACTCAGCACCATTCTTAAAATCCCTTTCCCATTTTCTCCAAATGGCTACCACTGACCACTGTGGGATTTGGATTAAATACCAGAGATCAGAGAAGGGATCTTGGCATGGTTATTGTTTATAGTTCTAAGAGTGAGGTCTAACTCTCCCCCACCAGGCCAAATTAATGCGTTTTTTACATAGTGCTTTAAGGTTTATGAAGTGCTCTACATATGTTGTCTCAAAATTCTCACAACATCCCTCTGAGACAGGTACTATAAATACTGTCACTCCCATCAAACAGATAAGTATATTGAGGCTCTGAGAGGCTTAAGTGACCTATTCAAGGCTACCCAATTTAAAGTGTTATAGAATTTTAGCTATTATATTTGGTTCAGACCCATGATTAACCATCAACAGTGAAACAAATTATTCTCATTGTTTTGACTGGACCTGTAGAAACTTTCTCTACCAATCTGATTCAGAATCAGTTCTGTGAGTTTTAGTCTAGAAGAATTACTACGGGGTTAATAGGTTATATGATCTACTGAATGGCACACAGATAGCATTTGTCAAAGGCAGAACTTGCCCCCTGACTCAGAGACCAACTCCCTTTGGGGTACTCCATGTTGACTCTGTAGCCATTAATATAGACTAGGAGTAGAGAAAAAAGATTCCAATAAGGAGCAAATTTGTAGATGTGGGAGAGTCAGGCTACAACTGAGAAAAGGAGAATATCTCAGTTTGGCTAAAATGGAGAATGCAAGAGTGGGGATAGACTGAGTATGAAATTGGCCTTTCCGTTGTTGGTCCTAAATGTCAAACAGCAACTATAGCCTCCCAAAGCAGGTGATGGAGCTGCAATGTGGCTGCTTAGGGTCACGGTTCTAACCTTTGTGGTTAGAAAGATAACCACGCCCTTCTACAACAAGGGGTCTGTTGCCCAGCACGTCAATTCTGACTTTGACTTAGAATAGACCTGAAATCTCTCTTATATCCCTTAGCAAAGTGTTATGGATGGTATTGACTAGGAATTGTCTGAGTTGTCTTGACCTTATCCATATTAAATCTGCCATTATCCGTTCATGGAGACCTTTCGAGCTCAGGTGTCATCCCTGGTTATTCTTAGATTTATGGAGGAAGGAGGACTTTTCACATTGTGAAGGCTGGGAACATCTCCCCCTGAGCCATGGCAGCCACCAGAAGTGATATGGGTGTCCTGGAGTGCCACTGGCTTTGCCTTTCCTTCTTCTGCCTTTACTGGGAAAGATAGCATGGTGTATTGGACGATCAAAATTCAGGATGAGAGCTTTCTTGGATTCTTCTTTCCCTAATCTTTGATCTCTTGAGAAATAGGGTCATATAATTTAAGAATATTAGAGGTGGGAAAGTCCTGGAGTAGACAAAGCTTTTGATATGGAGTCAGGAGTCCTAGGATTAGAGCCAAACTCTTTAATGTAACCCCTGGTCAAGTCATTTAGCTTATCAGAGGCTCAGTCTCTCTATCTGTAAGATGGGAATAATAGGACTAACTAGTACCCACATAGGGCTGTCAATGTGGAAAGTATTTAGTACACTATAAAGTACTCTGTTTCATTGCCAGGGATGGTGACAAGCAAGGGATAACTGGTCTGCATTTCACGGACAAGAGAATTACTGTTGGACCCTGACAGAAGAGACAGGTGAATGAGAAATGCCAGGGAGTCCAGGATGTGCTGAGAGGCACTGAGGATATAAATTGGAAAGGACACTTCTCATTCATCTTTTTTATTTGGAAGGAAAATAAATGAGTTGATTATTTCTCTTCTGTAAAATCTTGTTTTTTTTTAAATAGTGTTCTTCAGTGCACACACCATGCCCCACTATTTTGCCCCCAGGTTTGGGAACTGTGCCTCCTAAAGAAGAAGAGATGTTTAGAGTTTAGCCCTGTAAAGGCTCCCTTAGCAAAGGAGAAGATACTTTCAGGAACCCAGCCTTTGGTGTAGTGGGAAATGCTCCTGACCTCCTACATCCTCACTGTCTTTACAGCCTCATTTACTTCCCAATTATATGCTGTTTCATTTTGCTTCTCTCTTTCTTGGCTTCCTATAGCACATACCATCTATACAACAAATTGTGACAAGGCGTTATAAAATATTGGCCATGAACACTCTGTGTGTGTGTGTGTGTGTGTGTGTGTGTGTGTGCGTTTTCCCAAAATAGGCTGAGCTCTCTATGTTAAGGGACTAAGTCTTATCCTAAGCCAGAGATCTGTTTTCTATTTCTGGCTCTTATCCCAGACAAGTTATTACCCATCTCTAGGACTATTTCCTCTCAGTAAATAAGTTAAATGACTTCAAAAAATGACCGCCTCTAACAATCTAGAATTGTCTTGGCTCTTCCTCAGAACCTAGTACAGGGATCCATGGTATGGTGGGAAAAGCCTCTTTGGAATGAAAAGATCTGAGTTCAAGATTTAGCTTCACCACATCCCTGGGTGTGTGACTTGGGAAAGTCACTTCATCTATATCAATCTTGTTTTCCTCATTTATGATATTAAGATAACAATATTTGTATTTGTTACTTGCTTGAGGCTTAAAAGAGATTGCGAATGTGACTGTAAGAAAGATATTTGGAAGCACAGGTCATAGTATAAACCAGTTGTATTATTATTCTGCCTAGATGAGTGGGATGCAGGATTTAGGTTACCAATGGAACCCAAGGTTGGATAGGAAAGAGAGCAGCACAAAGGATGTATGTGTGTGTATGTGTGTGTGTATGTGTGTGTGTTCGTATGCGTGTATACGTGTATACCTACAGGTTGGCATACGTGTATGTAGTCCAGGCATGGGGTAAGAGGGATTGGGAAGAACAAAGATAAAAGCAAGAGAGTAAGAGTAAGATAGAAATCAAGAAAGGTCCTGATATGCAGTGAGTAGAGCACCGGCCCTGGCGTCAGGAGGACCTCAGTTCAAATTCGGCCTCAGACACTTGACACACTTACCAGCTATGTGACCTTGGGCAAGTCACTTACCCCCAATTACCTTGCCTTCCTCCCTCCAAAAAAAAAAAAGAAGAAAAAAAAAGAAAGGTCCTGATAAGGGTTTACCCACAATTCTTGTTGTCCTTAATTAAAGAAGAACCCCAATCTATCATAAAAATACATAATAGATCAATAAAATATCAGAACCAGAAACAACCTTGGACCATTAGTCAATAAGCATTTATTATACACTTATTATATGCCAACCTCTGTGTCAGGCACTGAGAATACCAAGAAAGTCAAAACAAACAAAAACAATTCCTGTCCTCAGGAAGCTTACTTACAAATATGTAAAGGGAGTAAGAATTTATATAGTACCTACTGTGTGCCAGGCATTGGGCCCAGCATTTCTCAAGTATCTTATTTGATCATCACAACAACCTTGTGAGGTAGGCACTGTAATATCCTTATTTTACAATTGAGGAAACTGAGACAAATAGTAATTTAGTGCCTTACCAGGATTACACAGCTAGTAAGTATCTAAAGCTGGATTTGCACTAGGATCTTCCTGACTCCAGGCTCAGTGCTCTGTCTACTGCATCTACTAGTTGCAGGATGTGCCTAATAACATAGAATGACAAAACAGGAAAAGATCTAGAGATGATTTGTTCCGATTCTCTCCTTTTCCAGAGTGGGGAGGCTGAACAAAGAGAGTATCCATAAGTTGCTTTTCATTTTTTTCTCTCTACATCCCCAATGTCTTGAGCTTGTCAGATTAAATTGTCCAAAGTCACAGAGCTAATAAGGGCCACAACCCCATTAAAGGTGGTGACACAGATCAAGTAAATGTCAGAACTAGGAGTAGACCCAGGATTGTGGGATTTCCAGGAACTAGGTATCCTCATTAAATCAAAATTCTTCCCCTCTCAAAATAAGAATGTTTTAGCAGTAACTATTTGTTTACAGGTGGTAAGCTGTTTGCTAGAAAGACTAAGGTCAGAGGAACTTAGAAATCATAGAATCACTTGGGAGCTGGTATCTGTGAAGTCTTCATCATTTCAGCATTTTAATTAGAGTCATGGGGCTGATTTACTTCCTAAGTTTTGCCATCTTGGAATTCCCCCAGCCCCATAGTTAGCAAAGCCCAACTTCCTGTTCCTCTAATCTCTAATCATTCAGAAATGTCCAGGCAATGGGCTTTCATCTAAGCAGGTACTCTCATCCCTATTCAGCCCAGCCCTCCCCCTCCCCACCCAATGTCTTTTCTTCTTTGTTTCATCTGCAAAACTGAGCTCTTAACATCCTCTTTTATGATAGCAGTACCCTGCCCTTCTGCTCCTCCCCCAAACTCTCCTCCCAAACCTGCTTTTTGTCCAGCAGTACCTGGATCATTTCCTGTTCTATGTATCCATCCTCCTTGATCTGACTGTACATCCTTCCTTTACAATCCTGACCCTATAGTTAGTCAATGTAACAGTAAATTCTCCTCTGCCCTTGAATTCTGCAGCTCCGTGGCCTTTAGCTGTTTAATGCACAAATGAATGAAGATCCAATCTACAAAACTCTATTGCATGTCAATGGGAAAGCATGATTTGATTATGAAAAAAATAAATGTAGAAATATCATGATCCCATCTATCATATAAAGAAGACTTCCTTTACAGCATTGCAAATCCATTTATTTCAGGAGAATGTAATGGAAAGAATACTGCCAGCCAAGTCAGGAAATCTGGGTCCTAATCCAGGCAGTCCCTGAGGTCAGGAAGACTTTGGTTGACATCCTGCATGAAATACTTGCTAGCTGGGTGACCCTGGGCCACTTAGCCTCTAGAAATTTCAGTTTCTTCATCTGAAAAGTGGAGATGATAGCAGCACGGACCTCACAGGGTTGTGGTGAAGACCAAATGAGGTGATGATGCAAAGAGTTTTTACAAACCTTAAAATGCCATATAAACATGAGCTGCTCTTGTTATTTCTGCATGACCTGGGGAGTAGCTGGTTCTGGATCTCAGTCCTCTCACCTGCAAAATAAAGGGCTGGCCTATGGGAGACAGCAGAGGCATAGCAGAGAGGGCTCTGAATTTGTTCACATAAGATCTGAGTTTGAAAGTCTGTTCTGCTCCTTACTCAAGATCAGAAAGCTAGAAATTCACTTCCCCTCCCTGGCTAACCTCTAAAATTCCTCCTAGCTTCAACACCCATGATCTCAAACCATTTTCCTAGCACTAAGATTCTGGGGTTCTATGATGTCTGACCATCCATCTTTGCTGCAGTGGTTGGAGCGATGTTTGGTCAGGGATGAAGGCCTCGGGTTCATCCTTGGTGCTATTTGGAGGTAGTTTTTGGGTACCACCCTTGATGATGCCATTAAATCCTTTGATTTATGAGCATTCAATTCACTTAGACATTTTATTCTTTTCATAAACCCAGCTGGCAGAACTGCTCAAATGAAGAGGGCTTCACCCCCACTGCTTCGAATCAACTCAACACCCTACTTGTGCTGCAAACTGATTACTTTAGTGTAAGCAGAACTCACCCTTGAAGAACAGGGTTCATTAAGACCCCTTCCTAGGGTCTGAGGTACTGAAAGTACTCAGGCTTGTTTTCCCTGGGGAGAGGGAGGGGGGATGGAGAGGAGATGGGTATGGAGTTATCTTTCTTTCACAGAAGAACCCATTGAGGAGACATAGTCGAAAGAACAGTGAATATGAAATAGAAGAACTTAGGTCTCAATCTCAGCTCTGTTATTTACTACCAATGTGACCATGGACAGGTCAGTCAATTTTGCTCCGCTCCTCATTTTTTTTCACATGTAAAGTCTGAGGGTTGAATTCCAGGTGGTATCTATGGTTCCTTTCTACTCTTTTCTATTCCTACTTTACTTTCTACTCATGTTTTATGTTCTCCGTTTGAATGCTTTTCCAGATTTAAGACTATGTTCTATTTTTGAAAATTTGATTTCATTGGTTGGGGGTTGGATTTGAGGGTGAGAAGGAGTAATAGTAATGCCTAAAATTTAAAGGTTCCAGTTCTAAATCCAATGATTTTGTGACATGACCTGCACAAAGACCACATGTCAGGTCATGACAGTGTTGAATGGTTGCCAAGAAGTTGGATGTCAGTCAACAAACATTTGTTAAAACACAGGTACTATGTGACAGGTACTATGTTGAATGCTGAGAATATAAAGAAAGGCAAAAGACTGTGCCCATCCTTGAAGGACCCTTCTAATGTTACAATCTAAAGGAGAAGATGACATGTAGGCAATTATGTAAAATAAGCTATATACCAGATAAATAGGAAATAATCAACAGAGAGAAGGACCTAGAATTAAGAGGGATTGGAAAAGGCTTCTGAAAGAGATGAGATTTTAACTGAGACTTGAAGGAAGCTAGGGAAACCAGTAGGTAGAGGGGATGAGTGAGAGTATTCCAGGCTGTGAGACAGCCAGAGAAAATGCCCAGAATTGGGAGATATCTATTTTAACCACTCAAAAAGATCTTCTTCATGGGAGAACCTATTTGTCTGGTCTGTGGAAAGCAGCTGGTAAAGGGCATTAACCTTGACTAATCGGCCTTTGATTAATTGCTGTCCAGGGGCATGTTGTAAAGCAGTGTGGCATATCAACCAAACTTGTGTTTATTAAGTACCTGTCATGCGTCAGGCAGTGGAGATACAGACAAACAAAATTAGAAAAGGCAGCAGACTTAGTATTGAGACATTCAAGGTTCAAACCCTGTCTCTGATACTTAGGAGCTGTTTAGCTGCAGGCAAATAATTTAACCCCTCTGAGCCTCAGTGTCCTCATCTACAAAATGGGGATAATAACAGAGGAGAAAAGTAATATCCAGAAGGAGGGAGTGACTTGCCCCATTTTACATAGTAAATTAATTAGTGATTCAGCTTGGAGTAGAATACAAATGTCCTAAATCTGAGTCCAGGGCTATTACCACTATACCAGATGTTCCCAAACCCTGGAAATCTACTTTCTTTAACCTTTTAATGTTTTTTTAATTTTGTCATTTGAAAAAATATAAAATATATTTTTAAATGATGCATCTTGAATTTAACAATTTATTTTAAGTTTGTGGGGTTTTTCCTGGGTTGAAATTTTGATGATTCAATATCATGTCATGTAACCATATAGTATCTTATTGTAACCAAGTCATTACACGCACATATTCCTGCAGATGCATGCTGGCCTTCTTGACAATGCATGACACACTCACCTGCCTACACTTGCTTGTTAAGACCTGTTGGCAGACTTGACCACTGATTGGTTATAACTTGCATTTTGTGCGTTTATTTGGAAAATAATGTAATCACTATGACTTTAACTCTGTTACACAACAGATAAAACATGTAAGAATAGTTTTTCAAAATTCTCTTCTCTTCTTTCCTTATGCTTCTGCCACCCCCTTATTTTTATTCAATGTCCCTCAATTGCACCCAAGTCTACTACTGCCTCTCTGGATCATTCCAGTGCCCCTAGGGGGTGGTATTGCCCACTTTGGGAACTTCTGTGCTACACCATCCTGTCCTTCTCTGTTTAGTTCTACTCCAGATGCTTAGCTTGACTCCTTCATTACTGGAGGGTGTGCAATTGCCTTCTCACTTTTCTTTCACTTTTGTAAAGCTGAGTCCAGGCTCTAGGAGGCCTTTGAGGAGATTAGGCAAGAATTTTGGCTTTTCTCTCCCTTGAACACTTGACATCCCTCCTCTCTTTCCCCTTTTCCTTTGGAGAATAGGAGTTTTTTGCTCCCTTTATGACATTGATATCGATCTGCTGCCAGATCCTTTTAGAACCTTGACAGTTACACTTCATTTCACCTGTCAGGTTTAAGCCGTCCAGCAGCTCAGATCCCCCATATAAATCGTTCCTCTCTCCCCTCCCATCCCAATCCTTTACTATTGTTCCCCTTCCCACCTAACTGAAGTAAACTCATCCCTTGTTTGGTGTTGTGTTCAACTCTTCTTTTCTTACTTTTATTTCCAACCAGTTAAAACCCCCTATTTCTTCTCTCCTGACTGTAACTGCCCTACTTCTTAGCAAAGGCTGCCCATTTTATGGCCATCTTTCTGCACACATTTTAGAGGACTGCCCTGTGTGATTAAGACCTCTGACCAATTTTTGGAGATGACACCCATGCTGTGAATGAGGACAAGGACCCTAGTCCTGAATTCCAAGGGATTTCTTTCCATTTCTCCATCTGAAGGTGTCAGTTAGAGGATTCCAGACAATGATAGAGGCTAGTCAGAGATCAGCAGGGGTGCTTTAAATCCAGAGGAGCCATCGAGGCAAGGGAAGGTTGAGGAGGGAGATCTGAAGTGCTCCAGAAACCCTCATGTGATGATAATTATATTTGTACCTTGGGCATTCAGATCTTTCGTTGTCAGTTGGACAAAAGGAGCTCTGAGGAGCTAGCTAAAGTCCCTGACTTTCTCTTTAGAACCTCCTGACATGTCCTTCAACCCTCAGACTACAAATTCTAATTCTCAGTGCTTTACACCAATGGAAAGGAGACAGCTTCCTGACTTGACTTTGTTGGAAAGAATGGAGCTGCTTCAAGGTTTCCTATTAGGTCTAAGCACATGAACTTCCAGGAAGTTGGGAGGCAAGTGAAATTCCTAGGTGAAGGAGGCTGGCTCCAGCAAACACCTGTTTGTATTCCTTGGCACATAGAAAGTACTTAATATTTGTTTGTTGATTAATTGTCTAGCCACTTTCCTAGACTCTCTTACACAGCCCAGCCTGATCATAGAGTTAGATTCACAAAGGTCCTTATAGATTCTTCATGGTGGACCTTGGGGCCATGCCTAAGGACCCCCTTCCATTTGGCCTCCCGTTGGTATGGTGGTGCTTTCTCTTAGAGTTCCAGCCCCTATTTGGTACAGAGAGCACTGTGCTTTATGTGTGGGGAAATTTGAAGTTTAAATTAAATTAAAATATGGTCCCTGACCTCATAGTCTGGTAGGGGATTTAGGTAAAATCTTGGAGTTGGGAGGGATCCTTCAGGTAATCTATTGTAAAAATCTGGCCTCTCACATACCCAAGGGTTTAACTAGCCTCTGCTGGAAGATGGCCAGTGATGGAGAATTTATCACTTTCTGAAGCAGCACTTTCCATTTCTAGATGGCTCTAATTGGAGGAATATTCTTCCTTACATGATGCTGAAATCTGACTGCAGCTTCTACCCATTGCTCTAAGTCTTGCTTTCCAGGGGCAGGCACAATGTTTAATCAACCCTCTATGTAGCAGGCTTTTAAGTGCCTGAAGGCAGCCATCATCTCCTCTTTAAGTAATCTCTAGGCTAAATATCCCGGTCTATAAGATTCTTATGCTCTTGGGAGCATTGCTATAGCACTCCGGAAGAATAAATAGCCCTGATAGTCACCAGAGGCCTTCTGATGCCTTTTAAACTGGAGCTATCAAGGCTTCTTCCTCAGGCCTAGCCCATAATTATTGAGGCTTTCTGGATTTAAAGGGGGACCCCATGGGTCTCTGATCAGTTTTTCTCATGGCATGTAGGAAGTGCTTAACACATGTGATTTTTAAGTGGGCTTTGTTTCTTGTCTCTCAGCAGACAGGAGCGTTTAGAGATCCCAGACCCCATCTTTTTATTGTCAATGCTGACATCTTCCAGGGGGTGGCCACAAGCGACCTTGACACAACCCATGTGAAGCATTTAGATCAGATGGTAAAGGGATATTCACTCCATTTTGTTTCAAAATTCTCTATCAACGTGCGAGCTGTCTCCCTCAGGATAACTATCAGAGTCATAAATAAGGCAAGATAATGGAGCTTTTCTCCAGATCACCAAAATTTTGAGAATGGCCACAATATCATCTTGGAGCTCACTCCTGTCTCTCCTGTTGGCTATACAACTGGTCTCCTGAGTCCTCGGCAGTGGCCAGTCATCAGCATATAGACCTCAAGGTTTCCAGGTGACATTCTGTTTCATGGTGGCTACGCCTCAGTTGAATTCTCATCCCACCTTACTGTCCCTTATTTTAGGCTCAGAAAGTTCTAGCAGAGTCTATTCTCTGAAAACCACAGAAACTGTTTTCACTACCACATTGGTGGTCCACTCAAGACACTTGTTAAAACAGTTTTCCACTGAATTGACAAGGGATTTGACTAAGCTGGCTGAATGAGGAGCCTGCTTTGTGGTTGTATAGATACTGCTTCAGAGAAAGTCTGAGGGATTGGGGCTGAGCCGGGAGTTATTGAAAGGGGGTGGAATCAAGGGAACCATGAATAGTCTGGCTGTGTGCTTTAGAAGTTTTCCTGGGGGTCCATGCCCTGCTCTCTGAAGGCCATTTTGTTCTCCACATCTCACAATGTCAGCCTCTTTCCCAGATGATAGTCCAAGGACTGAGTTAATTGAGTTTTTACATCTATTCACTTTCTCTGTGTTTATCTCCCCAGACAGACACAGATGGACTGGGGGCCCTGCATCACAAGGGAGGGAGGGTGGTGACATAAAAGGTTCTGAGCCTCATGAAAACATTGCCTTGGAGCTGGAGAGGCCATCTTTGAAGGCTCCAGAGCATCACTGCTGCTGTCCATATCCTCATCTGCATCTCTCCACTAATGCTCTCCCTTTTCCTCTCTATGGAGCTCAGTCTTAACTGTTCCCGTAAAGCTTTGCTGAAAGGTTTTGTATTTAGTAGAGCAGAGGCAGCCTAGGATTGTGGAGTGCTGAACCTAGGGTTGGGTGACATGGGTCTTCATCCTGGTTGCTATAGGTACTAGTTGGCAAGTCACTTTACTTTTCTGAAACTCAGTTCCCTCATTGTTAAAAAAATAGGCTAATAATACTTGTATGACTCATCTTAAAGGTCTTTGGGGAAAGAGCTTTGAAAAACCTAAAATTGTGTATAAATGTGAGAGAGTTAACCCATATGTGTTGTTTCCTTCATGAGAATGTGAACTCTTTGAGTGCAGGGAGTATCATACTTTTCTATTTGTATTTGCAATGCTTAGCATCCAATAAAAGCTTTTTCATTCATTCAATTAACAAACCTTCTACTCTCACCATTTGCACTCTACAATTCAGCCAGACTGGCTTGCTTCATTAACTGCTTTCTGGAGGCAGCAAGACCACTTATTGGATAAAACACTATGCTGGACTTGGATCCAGGAGAACCCGAGCTCTAATCCTGATACATATACTACTTGTGTCAACCTTCAGCAAGACACCTTTCACTTTCCTGATCCATAAAAGAAGGATGATAGTAATATCTACATCAGAGAGTGAGTGTGAGGATTGAAGGGTTAATACATGAAGAAATATATGTATATATATATATATGTATACATATATATATATATACACACATTATTTTTATTAAGTGCTGGACAATGGTGATGCAATAAAAGACATATGTTGTGGCCGTTGCTGCTGTTGTTCAGTCCTGTCCAACTTTTCATGATTTTAGGGGTTTTCTAGGCAAAGATACTGGAGTGGTTTGCAATTTCCTTCTCCAGATCATTTTATAGGTGAGGAAATGGAGGCAAATATGGTTAAGCGACTTGCCCGGGGTCACACAGTTAGTAAGTGTCTGAGGCCAGATTTTAACTCATGAAGATGTCTTACTGACTCCAAGCCCAGCACTCTATGCACTGCATCACCTAGCTCCTCCACAAGATACATAAAAGTCATATTTTAAAGGGAATAAACTACTACCCGAGGCAAGGTGGGAACTTCCGAAAAGGTCTTATTTAATAAAAATTGATGGACATTTATTGAATACTTATTAGGTACAGAGAATTGGGCTAGAGGAGACAGAAATTTTAGATAAAACACAATGTGATTCTTGTCCTCGTGGAATTTTCAGTCCAGTGGGAAGATACAACATCAACACAGATTAATATAATGCAAAAATATTATATAACAAGCACTAGAGAGCTACAAAAAGTTCTTTGTGAGCCCTGAAGGGAAGGACAGTATTAACCGGGGAAACCAGGAAAGGATGGCTAGAGGAAGTGGCATTTGAACTGGAAGTTAAAGGATGAATCAACATTCAACAGATGAAGAGAGTGAAAAAGGATATTTCAAGCACAGAGAACACTAGAAGGAATGCACTGAAGTGTATGAATATAATATGTGGTTTGGGAGTAGATAGTTACCTGGTCTGATTCTAGCTTAAAGTGGGCAGAAGGGACAAAAATCATAGAACCCCAAGTCAGAAGGTTAAATCTGTACCTCAATAATAATTTACTCTAAACTATTCTTAACAAGTGGTCATCCATCCTATTCTTGAAGACCCGTAGGAACAAGGGCACTCACCTTCTAAGGCATTTTGTTCCGCTTCAGGATAGATCTAATTGTTAGAAAGATTTGCTAGTAAGCCAAGTAAACTTGCTTCTTTATAACTCTTACCCATTGTTCACAGAGACTGAGAATTTCAGAGTTAAAAGTCAATTAAATTCAATCAGCATTTATTGAGCTTTGATGTTAGACGTTGTGCAAAGGCTGAGGGTACAAAGGCAATAAAGACAACAATAACTACAATAAAAACAGTTACGGCTCTTAAGGAATGGTGAGATAGTCTACTTGGGGAAAATAACCTGTACACAGTAAATCAGTACAAGACCTATACGAAGTAGTTTGAGGAAGAGTTAACAACTAGGGGGAAGACTAATGAGGAAAGGTGTCACGTAGGAGGTAGCACTTGATCTGAGTCTTGAAGGGAGCCAGGAATTCAAAGAATCTGAAATGAGGAAGGAAAGCATTCAAGAAATGGAAATAACCTGAGTAAAGGCATAGGGCTGAGTGATAGAACCTCATATATAAGGAATAGCAAGCAAGCCAGTTTGACTGAAATGTAGAGTGAGAACGGTGGGGGTAGAATGTGATGTCAATCTGGAAACATTGGTTGATAATAGATAGTGGAGGAATTTTAATACCAAATAGAGGTAACAAATGGAGATGTTTGTAACACAAAGGTTGTTGTGAGGAGAGTTACCCTACTTGTGATATAAGTGCTATATTAGAATCCCAGTTTTGGAGATCAGAAAACTGAGGCTGAGAGGTTAAATTTATTGTCCAGGGATACATATTTATTAGCTCTCAACATTCAAACTCAAACCTTCCTGACTTTAAGTCCTATGCTATATGTACCATGCATGTCACCTGGTTTCCTCAATCTATTGGATTATGTACTAATTGTGTTGGGCTCTGGAACACTATTGAGTTTCATTTATGAAATCTGTCATAATTCAGAAAACCATTCTAGCCCCCGATAGATGAAAAAAATGTATGAAGAATTCATATTTTCTAGATTATGACTTTTAGTTAGATGGGCAGCCTATTGGGTTAATCTATCAGCACACTATCTAAGAACAGTGTATTATTATAGATGAACAATAAGCTGGATGTAGGGTTGAATAAAGGAGGAAATAGGGCATATTTAAATTGATTTTCATCCTTTTCTTCTTTTTAAGTCAGCACTTTGTCTCAGCAATTAATTTTGATTACCCTAATTTGTTGTTAGTGTATTCTAAGTTCCCATAGGCTCTCCCTCCTGCTCCACTTTACCTTCCCTGTCTTAAGTTCTTTGAATCTATTTAGTATCTATTTCTCTTTTGATCGCTCCTTTTCTTTCTCTCTTTCTCCTGTTATTGTAACCACTCCACCACTGTAGGGCTTTTATAGTTTCTCTCTAGAGAAATATTTTGTCCCTCTCATTTTTCTGGGTGCTTCATTCCCTCTCCTGGTGTGGGATGCAGTCCTAGGAAGTATAATGCTTGTTCAAAGTTGTTCTCCTACTGTTCCCATTCTCCCAGACAAGCTCATTATAATAATGTTCCTGTCTCCTACTGTAGATAAATATATGTCCCTTCTCATTCTGCAGGAATCTTCCCTCCATCCCTGTCCTGGTCCCTTTCATCCACTTAGTGATTCATCTCTATATTCAAATAATTTCTCAAATTATTCTATACACTGTGGTATTAGGATTCTTTTATCATTTTTTTCTTGGAGGCTGATCATCTTTAAGATAATTCCGCCACTCCTTTGGCTGGTATAAATGTCATGTTCTTTAAGAGTTGCTGCTTTTTGCTTCTGTTTTGACAGATTTTCCTCAGTTTCTGTATTTTTGAATTCAAAAGCTGTGATTCTATTTTTTTAGAGCCTCTTTTGCTTTAGAGAGATTCTTCATTGTATGTTCCAATTTATCTAATCTGTCTTTGTTAATTATGCTTTGAAGAGCTATGGTTTTCAAACTAACTTCAATCCTAATATATTATTTAAAAGTTATTTCTCTTGTGCACATTTTTTTCCTGTTGTTGTTTAATGATCTCTGGGGACTGTACAATACTCTTTGTCAATGGGGTATTTAGTTTCATTTTCCTTCATAGTAATATATTTGTTCAAAGAGCTATGACTTTGGGGGAAACTTTTCCTTCTATCTTTAAGTCTCTGGGCTTTATTTGTGTGGGAGCTAGGCTTTATACTCAGTCTTTATCTGTTAGATTTTTTTTTTCCTTTCAATAGTGTTGTATTCCCAGGAATTTATCCCTGATTTACTTTCTCACTCTGGTCCAGCTAAAAATCCTACTGATTTGCCATTCACCTTTTCTCTTTTGTTGACTTACAAAACTGGGCCTCTTTTGCCATCTCAGATTGAGGAATGTGGGTGCCTGAGTCCCTACCCAGAATAAATGTGGAGGACCTGAAAACTGACTTCAGCTGGGTTTCTAGTATTCTTCCTCTGTACCTGGTTCTGTTTTCCTTTGTCTGCCAAAAACCTTATCCACTAACTCATTTATATCCTCTTTCTTTTATGTGGCTGCAGAAGAATTAGTTTCTTCTGCTTCTTTTAAGGTGTGTGTGTGTGTGTGTGTGTGTGTGTGTGTGTGTGTCTGTCTGTCTGTCTGTCTGTCTGTCTGTGTGTTGGGGGCAGGGTGGACTAAGTATCTTCTATGAACAAACTGGTCAGTGGCTCTCAGAGCTGGCTTTTGCTTGCATTGGCTGCACCCAGCTTGGGGGGTGAGTTGGGGATGGAAATAGTGATTGGGAGGTTTAAGTAGCTAATAAGTTCTGTGATGTTAGTTCAAGAGTCTTTTACTTTGTATTATTATTATTTTTTGTCTTGCAGATTCATCTTAAGTTACTATAGAATGGTACATGGATTTCTTTCTTTAGAGAATTGCAAAACAATTACTCTTCCATCTTGTTCCATCAACTAATCATGTGATCAAGTCGATCTTTTAATATAAATGTTCTCCCAGTATTGCTATATGGTTAAAATTATAGCTGATTCAAAGGTCAATGGAAAAAGGCGTAATAAGCATAAATAAATTGCAGTATTGATGATGACTAATAGGCCAAACATAGGTTAAAACATGTCATCGAAGTCATGTAAGACCAAAAAACAGGTGGACACGTTATGTAGTGAGAGAACAAATGAATGAATGAAAAAAAATTAAGTACCTACTACGTTCCAGACACTGTGCTAGATGTTATGAGACACAAAGGCAAAAGTAAAAACGGCCTATGTCCTCAAGATGCTTACAGGAGACAATACATATATGAAAGTGGTGGCCCAGAAAAGGGACGGGAGAGATATCACGGAGATTGAAATGTTAAGAGCTCCCAACTGATTAGATATGTTTGATGAGGGAGTGTGAGGAATGGAGGATAATGCTAGATTGAAAATCACATTCCTATTTCTTTCCTTACATAATGCTCCCATGTCTTCCCAAGTTGAATATGTATCTCTGAGATTGCTGAATCAGGGACTGCTTTAAGATTGTTCCCTGGAGGGCCCCTCCCCAACCCACACCCCTGCCAAGGTATGATCAATAGGAAAGGAATTCAGCTGTCTCCAGGGATGAAAATTCACCAAACCTTCCCAGCTTTAACCCTAGGAAATTCTCCTTTAGTTCTGAAATTAAACTTTTTCAGTATGATCTGAGCTCATTCTCTAGGTTCTGTCTTCAGTGTGAACAAGTGTGGGGGTTCTTTTCAAAATAATCTTCTTGACCTTGGCATCAGTGGCATGGTCCTGATACCCAAGGCCTTGTTGGCAAGGGAAAGAACCTAATCCCGGGAAAACGGAATGTAGAGATTAGTTCATAAACCCATTTTTCTACCCAGTGCTCTGGATTGGAATCTTATACTGAGCAATAAATCTATCCTTCTTGTTAAATGTTACAGCTTCTTTTAACATCATATTTGGCTTGCATGTTACTTTACTGTACCATTAATTTCCCTGGTGTGATGCTATTGGGGGATACTTGGAGACAGATTCAGTGGTTTTTGTTTATCTTCTGGCCTTCAGCAAAGATGTCGGACCTGCCGACCTGATCCTCTGAGAGCTACGCCAATACAAGGTCATCACCTGGACATAGAGGTGGCTGCCTCTGTTTTCTAGTGACCTTGAGTAAGTCTCTTGGTCTGCCTCCTCTGGACTTCAGTTTCTTCATTTCTAAAGCTGCGGAATTATACTAGATCGTTTCTAAGGTCCCTCCCTTTTCTGGAATACTGTGTTCTATGTTTTAACAGCTCTCACATATTTCATACGTAGGATCCTCCCAGATCTAATGTTCTTTATGCTATGCTCTTAGGGTAGTTCTGAAAGACAGCTCCTTTCCTCCCAAATCTCCTTCCTCCACACCCTTGATGCCTGTGGCTCCATCATTAGAATAATTGAAGTCATCTGTTAAAGTTCTGATGTTAGAGAATCTCTGAGTTGGGAGTTCTCACTTACAGTTGAAAAAGAATTCCCCCTAGTTTCATCTGAAGACCTCTAATGACGGGGATGATTAACTACAAGGTAGCCTTGTCACTCTTACATAGCTCTAATTACAACATTCCCCTTACATCTAGATTAAATCTTTCTCTCTGTAGCCTCCACCCACTGCGCCTAGTTGTGCATTTTGGGGGTAAGCAGAACCAGATTAACCCTTTCCATATTATATGGGATGAATCACCTATTAGTACCTTGTTTGAAGGTGAACATAGAATCACAGGATCGCAGAACATAGAATCATTAAACCATTGATTTAGAACTTAAAGAACTCTTAGAAGTCATTTGGGAAGCAGAGGACCTGGATTCAAATACAAGCTCTGCCATATACTACTGGTGTGACCCTTAATCAAATCACTTACCTTCCTCTGAGACTCAATTGCCTTATCTGTAAAATGTGGCTAATACGTAACAGGGTTATTGTGAGGTTCATTTGAGATAATATGTGTAAAGTGCTTTGCAAACATTAAAGTACAAAATAATTTTTTGCTCTTGCTGCTATTGGTGTTTATTTCCTCATTTGTAAAACAAAACAGTTGGACTAGCAATTATTAAGGTCCCTTCTAGTTTTGGAGCAATGGTCCTATGACTGAGCTATAAAAAAACTGATACGATTTCTTTAGAGCAAACTTTTCTTTTAAAAGTAAGATACATTATTACTGTGTATATAAAGCTGTACTTTTAGTGGGTTGTATGATAATAATATAATAATGATTATATTTATTAGAAATTCATATAGTGCTCTAAGGTTTACAAAGTACTTTATATATCTGTGTGTATATATATATCACACATATGTATATACATTAACTCATTTGAATTTTACAACAACCCTATGAGATATAAGCCATTGATATTATTGCCACCAAAGCTAGAGCAAGCTCTCTTTATGACATAGTGGTTAGAGCATTGGAATCAGTACTGAGAATCCGGAAGATCTGGGTTCAATACACACTTTTGACATGACCTGGATGAGCCTGGGCAAATCACTGATTCTCTCAGAAACTTTATTTCTTCATCTGTCAGATGGATTACCTACCTCATGGGGTTGTAGTGAGGATCAAATAAGATAAATTATATAAAAAGATTTGCAAACTTTAAAGCCCTAAAATAAACGTCAAATCTTGTCATCAGATTTTATAGTTGTATAAAAGCTACACAGTTGTGAATAGTGAAGAAACACTGCGCAGAAAGATAAAGCTGTCTGGTAAGCAAAAATTGGGTGGCTCTCCTAAAGAACATTAGGAGAACTTATAACTGTGTTCCATGTAAATAAGGGCACTGAAACCCATCCAGATAAAGAGTTTTGTAGGTGGGGTAGTGGATAGAGAACTGGGCCTGGAGTCAGGAAAACCTGAGTTCAAATCCAGCCTCAGATGCTTACTAGTTCTGTGACTCTAGGCAAGTCACTTAACCCTATATGCCCCAGTTTCTTCATCTGTACAAACAGCTAGAGAAGGAAATAACAAACCAATCCCGTGTCTTTGCCAAGAAAACCCCAAAGAGGGTTACAGAAAGTCAGAAACCAGTAAACAATAACAAAAGGTCATGCAGTAATTTGTTCCAGATATGTTGCTTGCCTACCTGGGCTTGGTAGATGAATTACTTTTATCAAAAAGACTTGGGGTTGGATAAAATCAGCATTTCTGACTCAATGGACTGACCAAAAGGCAAGTTCCTTCTTAGAAGACATCTTCTCTCCCCTTTTTTTCTCCCCACTCTTAAGCTTTTGGTCTCCTTTCTCATCCTTTTCCTTTTGCTCTCCTTTTCTCTATTTGTCTCATTGTGCCCTCATATTCTCTGTCTCCATTCTCCTTGCTCTCCTTTACACATCACTTTTACCTCTCTTCCCCTCCTCTCCGCTCCCCTCCCCACCTCCTTCCCCCATCCCCTTCCCTCCCCGCTCCTCTCCTCTTCCTTTCCCCTCCCCTCCCCTCCCTTCCTCTCCTCTCCCTCTCCCCTCCCCCCTCCTCTCTGTCTCTCTCTCTCTCTCTCCCCCTCTCTCTCTCTCCCTCCCTTCTTGTCTTGTCACTCCCTTCACCTTTCTTGCTCTGCTTCTCTCTCTCAAAAGCTACGTCTTCAAGAAAACAAAAGGGAGGAGAAAATGTTTTAGTTTGTTTCTGAAAAAGACCCTTATTCAGTGAGGAAAGGTGAAGAGGGAATGAGCTGCTTTGGATGCTGGGAAACATTGCTACTTACATGATGATGGACTGGGCTACTCAGTTTCCAAAGGCTCCACAGATATCTTTCTGATGTAGCCGATGCATCCTCTGGGGCTCCTTCTCCAATTCCCATTCAGATTGACTGGACAGGTTCCCAGAAGGTGACCAATGACTCCCATTCTCTGGATACTGGGAGTAACTCTGATGGGCTGGGTGTCTGATACTGTAATTCGTGAGCCTCCATGGTTGGTACTTGTCAGCAGTAACCAGCAAGTAGCCTTAATTAGTTTTCATGTAGAGTAAGAACAGTTTTACAAATTATTCCTCTCTCCTCAAACCTGAGATGTGCTCTCCCCTTACACACGTAAGTTCCCTGGGGAGAGTGGGCTCAAATTTAAAGGAACTGGTCATATAACACAGGAGCACCTCCCATATCTAGTTCTGGAAGTCTCTTTTCTATTTTTGTAGAGCCCTTATGAACTTCTCCTTAGGAAGAACCTTTTGATGGACTCCAAGGATTAATGTCTTTAGTTGTTGTTGTTGAGTCGTTTTTCAGTCATGTCCAACTCTTTATGCCCCTTTTTGAAGTTTTCTTGGTTAAGATATTAGAATGGTTTGCTGTTTCTTTCTCCAGCTCATTTTACAGATGAGGAAACTGAGGCAAACAGGGTTTGCCAGGGTCACACAGCTAGGGAGTGTCTGAGGCCAGATTTGAACTCAGCCTTCCTGACTCCAGGCCTGGCACTCTATCCATTGCATCACCTACCTGCCCCCAGTACCTACCTCCATCTAGCTGCCCTTTAGAGTTCATAGTCACCATTCCTCTTTGATATGGGAGTCATACTCCTTGAAGCTGCTACTGAACTTGAGTGACTGTCTTTCTCCAGCAGCTCTTGTTGCTGTTAGCCACTATTGCTCTGGTGAAGCGGCAAGTTTCATACAAATTCTGGCTCAAGAATTCCTGAATCATCAGTTCTTCTGGTTCATCAATCAGTACAAACTCCTTAATCAGGTCTGCTTGGAAGTAAGCTAGCTTCAAAGCTCCATTCTTATCCTGGATTCTTGTCCTGGAACCAAGAAAGAAATATTTATACAAGCTCTATGAACCGACCTCCCCATAGGCCAGTCTATCCCCATTATACATGTGTGGCAAGGGTGAAGTAGTAGATAGTGAATGATTTTTGTTCTCTGACCCAAAATATAAATTCACTGTAATGTCCTAGTGGTAGAGTGTGTGAATACTCAAAGAGGAGAAGTCAAGGTTCCAAGAAAAACTCACCACATTCTGAGTTTCTGAGAGTAAAGAGCGTTTCATGAAGAACACTATCTCATGGCAGAAGTCGCAGCATTCTTTACTTACCTAGCTCTAAGGAGGTTTATTCTAGCTTTAAACAATCTGTGTTGTGAGCTTTGACATCCCTTCCTGCTCTGATATTCCATGTTGCAATCTCTAGTTCTCTTCTAGCTCTGATATTTTATGTACTGTGTCCTAAAACCATTTTAACTTTAACATTCTAAGGCCTATGTTCTGCGTCCTAAGACCTTTTCAACTTTAACACTCTAAGGCTTATGTCCTAAGATCCCTTTTAGCTCAGACATTCTATGTTTTATTTTATAAGCCAATAGTTTTTCCACCTTTTTTAAAAAAAATCTCATAAACCCAGGAATTAGCTGGAGACAGTTCATACTGGCTCCAAGAGTCAGTTAAATTTTCAATATAAGCATTTACACTTTACAAGTCATCAGTCTGGGAAAGCCCATGGATAGACTCATTCTCAGAATAATGTTTTGAAATGCATAAAATAAAATACACAGGATTACAAAGGAAGACAATTATATTGAAACACTATTATATATACATATATATGTGCACACACACACACACACACACACACATACACACATATATATGTAAAACGTAAGACTTGGGACCTGGGTTAAGAACCTCGGCTCTCTCCTAGCTTCAATAGTCAACAGCTCAAACTAGCAGTGTTTACTCTTGGGGCAGTCCAAGTTGTACTTTGGAAACAATATTTTAAAAAAATTTTGCTGGAATAACATTAGGTGGGAAGGGAAGATTGGAAGACTAGTTAGAGCTAACTCTGTGATACAATTAGTAGAGGAAAGGGAAGAAGCAGCTCATTTAGGTAGCATTTTATTTTAATAAAGTCTTCATGACAGATTGGTGCTAAGCTCTGTTGTTTCTATGTTGCTGAAGGACTGCAGGCGTTTCTGAATCTAAATTTGGCACCCTGAGGCAAAGCCCAGAGCTCCCCCACCATAGTGATGACTCAGATAGTCCCTCATTCTATGCCTGGTTTGCCTGCATTTTTCTGTTCTTGCCTGTTAACGTAGCAGATGGTCAATTCAGTCAAAAAAGCAGCCAAGGCCCTGAAACGAACCATCTGCTTAGTGTTGTGTACTTAAACACCTGGTAGACCAACTGAATTTTTCCACTAGGGCTGCTAGAATTAGACAGGGAAAGCATGTATTTTAGTGAGATTAAAAACACAAAAATTCTACTCTTCCCCTATGTAATGGAGGAGGGTGTGATTTGGATTGGCTGGAGGAGAGGGAGGAGTTGCCTTAGTTTTAGTGGGTAAGGATGCTTACACCAGAGAATGATTTCTCTTCCAACTGGCCTTCATTTGGCCTATTTTAATTACCATTATTTTCCAATCACTTTGCCTCTTAATAGGAAATATTTTAAAAGATTTAAAACATTTCAGTAGGTTAATTATTTTCAAAAGGAGCAGAGAAGTTTTTAAAAACTGCTTCTGTCAGTAAATTTAAAATACAATCAATAATTTAGGACCCAATTTTAATTCAACAATGAAGAATTAAGAGGCTACTGACTTCCAGATATCACCTTCATGGGAAAAAAAAGCATTTCAATTATTTATTCTCCTGCCTCTGCTTCTTAGAACATGGTAGCTATATACATACACCCCATGCTATGCTGAGCCTTCACGCTTTACCCTGGCTAGGTTTGAAACCCCCATTTTAGAGGCCACTCTTTTTAAAGATATTCAGCTCTCTGAGGCTCCTAATGTAGGAGCCATTTCACAGATGTGAAGAGTGATAGTCAGAGAGGTAAATCAGCTACCTTGGTTATAAACGGCAAGTGAGTTGAAGAATCATAATAGCAAGAACTCACATTTATATGGTGATTTAAGGACGGCAAAGAGCTTTCCTTGGAACCGGAAACACACTCATCTTATCATTATCCCTATTTTACAGATGAAGACAGACAACTGAGATTATAAGTATAGAGAAGGTTTTGACTACCATTAGTAGAGAAGGTTCTTCAGCAAGAACTCACTATATTGATAAAATGACTTTAGTTGATAACAACAACATTACTGACAGTGACAACAACCACAGAAGAGAACCAGCTTCAAGGAATTAAGTGACTTTTCTACTTAAGTGACTTAAGTATTTCATCATAGTGGCTAGTAAGTGTCAGAGCTAGAGTTTTGTAGGCATCTTCTTTACTTGAAGTAATCCTCAACAATATCAGTTAGAGCTAGAAGATACCTTAGAAGATAAAATATCTGAGCTAGACAATAGTAATAACATAATAAGATGGATGATGGTAGCTACCATTTGTAAATCTCTTGCAGGCTTGCAAAACGTGCTATCTCATTTTATCCTCACAACAACCTTTGAAGGTAAGTGCTATGGTAATCCCCATTTTACAAATGAGGAAACTGAGGCACAGATAGATGAAGTGACTTGCACAGATCTCGTATCTGAGGCAGAATTTGAACTCAGGTCCATCTGACGCCGAATCCAGCACTCAGTGCACTCTAACAGCTATCTGCTTTTGGTATGTTAGTACTAGAAAATATCTTAGATTAAAATGTAAAATATTAAGGGGAACTAGATGGTGCAGTGAGTAGAGCACCTGTCTTGTAGTCAGGAGGACCTGAGTTCAAATTCAGCCTCAGACACTTGACACACTTACCAGCTGTGTGACCTTGGGCAGGTCACTTAGCCCCAATTGCCCTGCCTTCCCCCCTCTCAAAAAAAAGAATGTAGAATATTGGATCTGAATAAAAGAACTTTAGCGGTCATCTGGTCTGTGTTATTTCACAACAGAACTGCAGCTCAGAGCAGGAAGAGGAGATGCTTGGCCAGTCACTCAGTAAGTTAGTGGCAGATTTGGAAATAGAACCCAGGACCTTTGATTCCTATTCTGGGCACTTTTCCTTTATCTCTTCTCTAACTGATCAATCAAGGATCAAGTGTGTATTGAATGCCTGCCACATGCAGGCCACTTTATTAACCACTATGGGGGACATGATGATGAAAAAGGCAGTCCCTGCGTGGAGGTAGTCACGTCCTCACTCCTTATTGACTTACTAGTGCCATAAAATGTATCAGGCAATAAATGACTGGAGGTTACATTTTGGCGGTCGTCTCTGACTCCCTATAACTTGGTTTAGTGCTGACACATAAGAGATAGCAAATGTTTGTTAAATGAATGAATGAATGGATGGATGGATGAATGAATGAATACGTAAAGGGATCCCTGTATTGGATTCTTGGTCGATACTGGTATTCTTTCTCCTTTGCTCAATCTTCATTCATATTTATTATGGGGTTTCCCCAGGTCTCTTTTTGGATCTTCTTCCTCTATACTGTTTCACCTGGCTATCTTATTAGCTCCCATAGTTTCAATGATCCTATGGGCAGATGTTTAATGGATAGATAAAGTTGATATTTTGTGCTAAGCTTTGCATACCTTGCACAAGTATTGCCCCAGGGCATTCAAGGGTAAAAAATGGATTGCTTGACAATATGGCATTAGTCTTGCTCAGGGGTAATAGTGCAGCCTATCCACTAGCTCACAATTTATCTTTTATGTGTCTTATTTTTACATAGTTATTTGCATATTGTCTTCCCCATTAGACTGGGAGCTCTTGAGAACAGACATTGTCTTTTGCCTTTCTTTGTACCCCCAGTGCTAAGCACAGTTCTTGGCACAAAGTAGGTGCCTAATACATGTTAGTTGACTGACTGACTGACTCTAGTCTGGAATCTTTCCTTGATCCACACAAAGGGATGCATGTATTTTTTGTGTGTATTTCAGCTCTTCTGAGAAAAGGAGCAGGAACAAAGAAGGGATCGAACTGCTTCTGCAGGTACATGTGGCCATTTAACAGACAATAGTTAGAAAAGAAACCTGCTCCATTCTAATTTTGCTTCTGTTTTGTCTGCCAAGGAGAATGATCTTTGGACCAGAAAGGGCAAAACAAAAATGGCTAATTGAGACTTGAAACCCAGGATAATTAGGTAGATAGGAAAAGAGCACCTCGCTTCCCTTGATGAGTTCAGGTCCTCAGACTCTGATGAACTACATTCCAGACCACTGAAAGAACTGGGAGATCTGATTGCTGAGCCACAATTGACGATCTTTGAAAGACAGCAGAGGGGAGAGAGAAGAGAGGGTAGAAGGGGAGAGAAAAAAGAGGAGAGAAGGGGAGAGAAAAGAGAGTCGGGGAAAGAGGCTATAAGACCGTGTGTGTAATGGAGGATGTCCTATTTTTTTTAAAGAAGAAAATGAAGTCTGCAAGCTATGGTCCAATGAGTTTGACCTCGATTCTGGACAAATTCTAGGAAGACATATTACTGAAGTAATCGTTAGTAAACATCTCAAAAAGGAAGTGGTGGTCATAAAGAGCCAACATGGTAGTACCAAACTAAACTCATTCGGCTTTCTTTTTTTAAAATAATATTTTATTTTCCTCTAGGTACATGTAAAGACAATTTTTAAACACCACTTTCTTTTTTAAAAATGAATTTCTATTGATATTTTCTGTTTCTTACACATCATAGTATCCCATGTATCTTTCTTTCCCCTCCCAAAGAACTATTCCATATGACAAATAGCATTTTTTAGTTAGGGAAAAAAGGGGGGGGGGGAAAGTCAGCATAACTGATACATTGAAAAATTCTGAAAACGTGGGCAATGTGTAATACCTATGGACCTCCCACCTCCACAAAGGGATAGATCAAGGGCATCTTCTCATATCTCCTCATTTGAGTCTCATGTTATCTTCATAATTTTGTTACATTTCCTTTTGATTTTTATTTTTTGGTTTGTTACTGTTCTTTCCATTTAAATTGCTGTAGTTACTCTGTATATGGTTTCCTTGGCTCTCCTTACTTCACTCAGCATTAGTTCATATAGATCTTTCCATAACTCGATGTATCATGGACATTATTTCTTACTGCACGGTAATATTCCATTACACTCATGCACCACAATGTATTTCACCATTTCCCAGTTGATGGGCATCTACTTTTTTTCCAATTTTCAACTATCACAAAATGGTGCTATAAATATTTTGGAGCACGTGGGGATTTTTTCCTTATCAATGGCTTCCTTAGAGTTTATTAAGCCCAGTAAAGGAGTCTCCGGCTCACAGGGTATAGACATTTTAGTCATGTTATTTGCATAATTCCAAACTGCTTTCTAAAATGGTCGTACCATTCCATAGCTCCACCAACAACATATTAATGTGCCTATTCTTCCACAATCCCTCCGACATTGAATGTTGCCATTTTTTGTATCTTTGCCAATTGGCAAGGTGTAAGGTGATCCCTTTGGGTTGTTTTGATCTGCATTTCTCTTATTATTAACGATTTAGAGCATTCGATTTGATGTGAACATCTCTATGTGGTTGTAAATACTTTGCGGTTCTTTTGAGAACTGTTACATCCTCTAATCATTTATCTATTGAGGAATGACTGCTATTAGTCATACATATATTCTTCATTAATTTTATATATATATACGTACATATGCATTTATTATACATATACATATATATGATATCAAATCCTTATCAGAGAAATTTTAAATAATTTTGCCCCATTGGACCACTTCCTTTCTTATCTTAGACCTAGATGCATTAATATTGTCCTTGCAGAAGCTTTTCAGTTTTAAGTTTCCTCTTCTGTTGTAAATACTGTATTAGGTCTCTTCAGTTACTTTAGTCTTTTTTTTAAGTGGCCCTGTTCCCATTGGCTGTTTTTCCCTCATTCCTGCTCTTCTCTTCTTGTTTGATAGCCCTTCCCCCCTTCTTCTTCTTCCCTTTAGATCTTCCTGTTCCCTAGTTTTAAAATGTCACTGTTTGTGCCCCTTTCCAAAAAGGATCTCTTTCACTCTCTTCATTATGCGTCCCCTCTTTTTGTTTACTCTGGATCTTAATTCTTGGATTCATGACTCCTACAATTATTTAATTTTCTTTTCTCTGTATTCTTCAAGCTTCTGAGTGTGAGAAACATGGTTTTGGGGGTCACTGGACATCCTAGGCAGGGCCAAAGTCCTGAGGAAGAACCCTGTGATAATCCCTAGGGAAGCCTGTGCAGACCACAGGACTCCCAGAGGAAGACCAAGTGGTAGCCCCCCTTAATCTGTGGGGATCACAGGGCCTCCTAGGGGTCAGACCCTAAGAAGGACCCAAGTGATGGCCCCTTAGGACAGTGGTAAGATCACAAGGCTCCCGAGACAGGGCCAGAAGACCCAAATGATGTCCCCTTAAGAAGGCTGTGCAGACCTCAGGGCTCCCCGGGGGA
>CM053624.1:280528586-280555094 GCA_028646595.1 Phalanger gymnotis
ACATACAATTATTCTATTGTCATGTAAATTGGTCCAATAGTTCTATAAAACAGTTTGAAGTTATATAAAAAGAGCCTATGTGTTTTTAACTGAGCAATCCCCCTACTGAATATTTACCCCGGGAGGTAAAAAATAGATGGGCCTCATATGTCCCCCAACTATTCAAAGCTGCACTTTTTGTTGCAGCAAAAGCCTGGCAACACAATAAGTTTTCATTGATTTGGTAATGGTTGAATAAATTGTGGTATATGAAAGTAATAAAATATTATTACACTAGAAATCTACAAGTATGAGGAATTCAGAGAAACAGAGAAAAATGTATGAGTTGAGCGAGAATGAAGAATAGAATCTGGATCCATAGTGGGTACAATAATGTAATCAAAAGGTATTAAAAGACATGTAATTCTGATTAAATACAATCACTATTCTCTATTTCAGAAGACATGATGATAAAATACTTCCCCCTGCTAGGCTATGGCTATAAAGTGCTGAATATACAATGAGAAGTTATCATTGGTGTGTTTTGCTTGTTTTCTTTGTCATAAAGGATGATTAGTGAAGGGGGAAAGGTTACCATTGGGAATGTAGTGTGAAAAAGAAAAGATATCAATAAAACTTTATTTTTAAAAATTTATTTATTTATTTTTGGTTTTCCACATCCATTTCCACAAGATTTTGAGTTCCAAATTTTCTCCCCATCTTTCCCCTACCCCCACCCTAAGATGGCATGTATCAGTTCCCCCAGTCTGCCCTCCCTTCTCTCACCCCACATCCCCTTTTTCCTTACTTTCTCATAGGTCAAGATAGATTTCTATACTCTGTTGTCTGTATCTTATTTCCCAGTTGCATGTAAAAACAATTTTTAACATTTGTTTTTAAAACTTCGTGTTCCAGATTCTCTCTCTTCTTCTCTCCCCACCAACCCTCATTGAGAAGGCAAGCAATCAATATAGGTTATACATGTATCATTATGCAAAACACTTCCATAATAGTCATATTGTGAAAGACTAACTCTATTTCCCTCCATCCTATCCTACCCCCCATTTATTCTATTTTCTCCTTTGACCCTGTCCCTTTTCAAAAATGTTTGCTTCTGGGACTACCCACTGGCCCATTCTGCCCTCCCTTCTATCATCCACCCTCATCCCCTTCATTCCTACTTTCCTGTAGGGTAAGATGCCCAACTGAGTGTGTATGTTATTCCCTCCTTAAGCCAAATCCAATGAAAGTAAGGTTGACTTATTCCCTTTCACCTCCCCCCTCTTTCCCTCCATTGTAACAGCTTTTTTCTCACCAATTTTATGTGAGATAATTTACCCTATTCTATCTCTCCCTTTCTCTTTCTCCCAATATATTCCTCCACCCCTTAATTTTATTTTTTAAATATCATCTCTTCATATTCTACTCACCCTGTGCCCTCCATCTCTCTCTCTCTCCATATATAATATATGTATATATATATAATACACATTTATACACACATACACACATACATGCACATATGCATACATACACACATATACACATGCACATGTACATACATATATACATACACATATATATGCATATACATATGCATACATACATATCTACACATACATACATACATACATGCAAACAGTTCAACTTTAATAAGTCCCTTACGATTTCTCCTTCTTGTTTACTTTTTCATGCTTCTCTTGAGTCTTGTATTTGAAAGTCAAATTTTCTGTTCAACTCTGGTCTTTTCATCGAGAATGCTTGAAAGTCCTTCATTTCATTGAATGCCCATTTCCCCCCCCCCCGAAGTATTATACTCAGTTTTGCAGAGTAGGTGATTCTTGGTTTTAATTCTAGCTCTTTTGACCTCTGCAATATCATATTCCAAGCCCTTTGAACCCTTAATGTAGAAACTGCTAGATCCTGTGTTATCCTGATTGTGTTTCCACAACGCTTGAATCATTTCTTTCTGGCTACTTGCAATATTTTCTCCTTGACTTGGGAACTTTGGAATTCGGCTACAATATTTTTAGGAGTTTTCCTTCTGTGATCTTTTTCAAGAGTCAATTGGTGGATTTTTTCCAGTTCTCTTTTACCCTCTGGTTCTAGAATATCAGGGCAGTTTTCCTTGATAATCTCTTGAAAGATGATATCAAGGCTCTCTTTTTGATTTTGGCTTTCTGGTAGTCTAATAATTTTTAAATTATCTCTCCTGGATCTGTTTTCCAGGTCAGTGGTTTTTCCAATGACATATTTCATATTGTCTTCTATTTTTTTATTCTTTTGGTTTTGTTTTATAATTTCTTGATTTCTCATGAAGTCATTAGCTTCCATTTGCTCCATTCTAATTTTTAAATAATTATTTTCTTCAGTGAGCTTTTGGACCTCCTTTTCCATTTGGCTAATTCTGCCTTTTAAGGCATTCTTCTCCTCATTGGCTTTTTGGATCTCTTTTGCCATTTGGGTTAGTCTATTTTTAAGGTGTTACTTTCTTCAGTATTTTTGGGGGCTTTCCTTTAACAAGCTATTGACTTGTTTTTCATGATTTTCTTGCATTACTGTCATTTCTCTTCCCAATTTTTCCTCTACTTCTCTTACGTGATTTTCAACCTCCTTTTTGAGCTGTTCCATGGCCTGAGACCAATTCATATTTTTCTTGGAGGCTTTGGATTTAGGAGCTTTGATTTTGTTGACTTCTGGTTATATGTTTTGATCTTCTTTGTCCTCAAAGTAAGATTCTACAATCCGATTTTTTTCCACTGTTTGCTCATCTTTCCAGCCAATTATTTGAGTCTTGAGCTCTTTATCAAGGTTGGACTCTGCTTCCAGAGAGGAGAGTGCTTTGTCCCAAGTTTCAGAGGTTTTCCGCAGCTGTTGTCAGAGATACTTCTAGGCACTGGTAAATCTTCAGTTCTTCTAAGGTGGTATGAACAAAAGAGAGGTGTTTACTCCTCTCTTGGCCTGTGGTCTGGTCTGTGAGTGACCACCAGCACTCTTTTCTGCCTTGGAGCTGTGAGGAGGATTCCCTCTCCACAGCTGCCACAAGCTCTACCATGCCAGCACCGCTCCTCACCCCAGGACCACCACCCAGATCCAAACAGGGCAAATCAAGACAATCCTGCCTCAGCACCAGCAAAGAAATCCCTGCATTTCCCCTCTGATCAGTTTTTTGATCCCCCCACCATCTGTGGGCCTGGAGCTCTGGAAGCAGCTGCTGTTGCTGCTTTTGCCACAGCTGCTGCTGCTGTGGTCACCTCCACTGCCCTGGGGCTGGGGCTGGACCATGCTCTTCTCTCACGCAGATCCCACAGAGTCTCTCCACTGACCTTCTACTTTGTTTTTGGTGTTTGTGGATTGAGAAATCTAGAAACCACCGCAGCTGCCAGTGATTCAGTGCCCTGGGGACTGCTCTGACCCAGGTCTGTGTTGGCATGGCCCACACTGGACTGTGTTCTGCTCCCACCCTGGTGTGATAGACCCTTCCTGTTTACCTTCCAGGTTGTCTCGGACTGCGGATTTGTTTCACTCTGTCATTTTGTGGGGTTCGTAGTTCTAAAATTCATTTGAAGTCATTTTTTACAGGTATTTGGAGCGGTTTGAGGGAAAACTCAAGCAAATCCCTGCTTTTACTCTGCCATCTTAGCTCCACCTAAGGAACATTTTCCATCAATAAAACTTTAGAAAAAGGTGGGAGGAAGAGGAAAGGAGAGAAATGCAGAAGGGCAGTGAAAAAAGGGAAACAAAAAGAGCATTCAGTTTATAAACACAAGCACTAACTATGTACAGGTCTCTTTTTGGCATGACAGATGCTGAAATGATTAACACAGTTCTTGCTCTCAAGAAACTTAAAATAGAACCAGAAGAATGAGACATGGAAAGTAAGAGCAAAGTAAAGGCCTCTACAATGTATTATGTGAGACATTGTAGGGAAGAGGGTGCTCTTAGTGGGATCAAGGCAGGTTTTAAAGGAAGAGATTAGAGCAGTGGATATGTTGCCCTAGGCCAAAGGTCTTCCTTCCTGTTGTTTTCAGAATTCTGTCTTGGGGCTCAGCCTCAGTGACTCTTCTCATCCACTAAGCCACAGTTAGGATCCTTAGCCATGCTGTCCTGAAAATGTTCTTGCTCCCTTCAGTACCACACTCACCAGACATTGCCCAAAGCCATGGCCCAGAATCACATCCAGTCAGTACTATCAGGCTTGGTGTCTGGAAACAGCAATTGGTTGTAATATGTGATTGAGATGGAATACTACTGTGTTGTATGAAATGATGAACTCAGTAATCTTAGAAGAACGTAAAGACTTGAGCAATAGTAATGAAGAGCAAAATGAGTTGAACCAAGAGAACATTATTTACAGTAACAGCAATATTATTTTAAGAATGACTTTGAATGGATAAGTCATTTTGACTCTTATAAGTATACAAATTAAAAATAAAGGACATATGAAGAAAAAAAGAATAAGTAGGCACGAGGAATTTAGAGAACCAGAGAAAGACATGTATGAATTGAGCTAGAATAAAGATATAGTGGGTACAACAGTGTAATCAAAAGATATTAAAAGACATGTGCATTCAGATTAAATATAATCACTATTCTCCATTGCAGAAGACATGATGATGAAATATGGAGGTTAGTCCATTCTAATCATGGTGGAAGGAAAGAGCAAAGTCAAGGAAGTAAATGAAGGTAGTTTAAGAGTGGAAGACAGCAAGTGGTACAGTTTGGTTGGGGAGTCTAAAGAATAAAGGAAGTCAATGTGAGGGCAGGCTGGAAAGGAGGGGTGACACCATATTATGAAGGATGAATGCCAGGCTATGGAATTTTTACGTTGAGAGTTGATTGAAAGAGAAAAGAAAATATGGTAGAAAATCACTCTGCGAGGTAAAGAACATTGAGGAGAAAAGGGAAAAAAGAAGGTGGCAGCATGATGTGATGCAGAGAACAGTAGACTCAATGGAAGTCTTTGTTTTGCCACTAAATTAGTGGTGTAGCTTTGGTCAACTCATTTACCTTTCTTGGGGCTCTGTTTCCTTTATAAAATGAAGCAATTGGTCAGTGTGCGGCACAAGCTTGTTGGATTGAAAATAAAATGAAGGGATTAGACTGGATGTTCCATCATAGGCCTCTGGATTTAGAACTCAAAGGGGCCTTAGAGGTCACCCAGTTCAACCTCTTTATTTTACAGATGAGAAACTGAGTCTCAGAGAGGTGAGATAACTTACTTGCCCAAAGCCACACAGATATTAAGTAAGAGAGTGAAGATTTGAACACAGGCCCTATGACTTCTCCACCTCATTACATTGTTTTCCAGTTCTGGAATTTTATGTATTCTGAAAGATAGTGTCTCAGACACATGAAGCTGTTTTATAATATAGACTTTGGAAGTATTTGGAGGTGAGTGGGATCTGATGGGGACAGAACAGAGACTTGGACTATTTCACATTTGATCTCAGAAGCCATTCACTGTAGAGAACCATGACCCAGTAGAAAAAACACTGGACTTACAGTAATGAGCCCTGTATTTATGTTGCAGCTCTGCCATTTCTTAGTTATGGGACCTTGGGTAAATCATTTAACTTCTCAGTCTGTCTCCTATCCTGTAAAAGAAGGGGGCTGGACTATATGTGGAAGGTCCCTTACAACTCTAACATTCTCAAATTCCATATTGCCTGTAAACCTAGAGGCCATGGGAGAGGACGGAAGGTCCTTTTATTTGTTCTTTGATTATACTGGAGAGATTTGGTTTGACTTTGGTTCCCTGGTTCCTAACATTTCCTTTCTTGTGTCTACAGATAGAGGAAGGTTTCTCCATACCTCCATAGAGTAGGACATCTGATGTATGAAAAATTGGAAAAAGTCCCATTGTTACGGTTGTTCAGTCGTGTCTCACCCTTTGTGACCCTATTTGGAGTTTTCTTGGCAGAGATACTGGAGTGGTTTGCCCTTTTCTTCTCTAGATCATTTTATAGATGAGGAAACTGAGGCACACAGGGTTAAGTGACTTGCCAAGGGTCACATAGCTAATAAGTGTCTGATGTCAGATTTAAATTCAGGAAGATAAATCTTCCTGACTCCAGACCTGGCACTCTATCCACTGTGTCATCTAGCTACTCCAGAAGTCCCAAAGCCCTGTCACATGTTTATATTGGGTAGTTATGCCAACCTTTGGTGCTCATGGCTTGTTCTGTGTTATAGTAGAAAGAGTTCTTAATTTGTTTCCAGAAGACCTTCCTAGATCTCCTACATATCACATGTGTGATATTTCATCTGTCTGGGTCTCAGGATTCTAATCTATAGAATGAGGAGCTCATACCAATTAATCTCTAACGTCCCTTTCAGTTCAATTCCTTTGATTGTTCAGTTAATCTTGGCCGCTAATCCCTCCCAAGCCCCCAAAGTGATACTGCTCAATTATCTACCTTTGTTAAGAGACACAATGGAGACTATTTCAACATGTTGGAGTTAGATCACTAAGGAGTTTGTGGTCCAGGCCAACGAGTTGCAAAGGGCCTCTATTATTGGTCTATCTCTTGCTCTCTCTTCAATCTTTTCCACTCAGAAATCCTCTGTTGTTTGAAGCACTGGACTCTCAGAGGCATGAGCTGCCAAGAAAGGAATATAAGGCTGCCAGGTAAAACTGATGGATGGGAAGGAGGCTCAAGAGAGAATGGCTAGAAGGACCACATGGCCAGGCAGCTGCATTTTATGGGTAGTTGTGTGACACCCAGTGAAAAGATAGTCGGAGAGATTTCTTTCTGTGCCCATTAGACTTCTTCCACACAATCTCCAGATGAGAGGGGGCATCCTCCGTGGAAAATGACAGCCTTACACCACAGGATAGTTAAAAGTAAGCTTAAAAAAAGAAAAGAGATGCTGGTAATGTAATAGGTGCCAGTTGGAGTTCTTCAATCAGCAAACGAAAGGAAGTTGGGGATCTATAAATAGCTAGAATGGCCAACAAAGTTCTCTGGGTGGAGTGGGGAGCACAAAACCTCAACATGCTATTGCCAGAGGAAAATGTGTTCAATGTATCAGACACTTAAAATAAATACCGTGAGTTGAGAATAAATGGCATGATTAGCATAAAGGGAGTCCCTAATTAACCAGTGATAGTACATTACTGTAGCCTTCAATTCATTAAATTGCATAATTACATGAAAACACTGTTGATGCTCTCTTCAGTGTATCTGGTATTGTCTTCTCAATAATTGGTTCTGTAATTGTCAGTTTGACAGGGCAATTAAAAATGTTTAAAGACATTGTGTCAGTTTTCTCCCCTCGTCCCCACCCCATTGCCCCCCAGATGAGTTTCGGAGGACATTTCTGGAAAGATGCTCTTTATCCAAGTCCTAACTGCTTTTACATGCTTTTACGAGTTACGGAAGGCAGAAAGATGTGGAGGAGGAGGAAGGTGGTGAGGAGATTATTAATAAGATACTGAAATGACCAATTCTGTAGACTTCTGGAGATATTCTTCCATTTAATTGGAAACTAGTTAATTCCAGAAAGACAAAGACCCTTTCTTGCTTTTGACGAGAAGAATCTGCTACTCCACTTCTTCATAGATATATAGATTGTGATAGATAACCAACAGAGTATGGATAGAAAGTAAAAGCTATATCTACCCCTGGAAATACATGGGTTCATCAAAGATGCTAAGAGAAAGAGTACAAGCATATGACACAAAAGTGAGTGTAGCTGTGGCCCTGCCACAGTACCTCATGCTTTCAGCCAGCCCCTCCTTACACTGGCTTATGGAAACTAGCAGCAGGGACACCTGGCACTGGTGATCTGATTGTGATCTGACTGTTTTTCCTCAGTGTGATAACCTGAATACGTAATTACAATATGAAGGCTGTGCAGTTTTGTAGGCAGATGCTCAAGCAGGGATATAGACTCTAAGAAGCTCTTGACCCACAGTTCTCTGAGGATTTTGATCTGTCTTGCTTTGCAAATGTGTTTGTATATCTTCCTTGGATTCTGCCCCATGAAATTTGGTCCTAGTAAAATTCCTTATAAAACAAGACTCTTAAGGAAAGCTTCTCTGTGTGGTTGGAGACAGAGGAAAGCAATTGGAGGATCAGCTGGAGTTCGCCAGATTGCTTATTGAGGTAGCCATTGTTGAACTAAGGCTAACTAAACTAAGCTGTGTGTGTGTGTGTGTGTGTGTGTGTGTATTGCCCATGTAGGTTACATATATGTACATGAGTCTGTCTAAATGAGGTTTGCAAGGGAGCATGAATAAATTTTTTCTGCCTTTTAAGGGAGACTGATTCCTGCAGGACGGGGGCAGAAAATTGAGACCACAAAGCTAGACACTCTTCCCTCCTCAGAGATAAATTATGGGCTAAAATTATGTCCACATTCCAGTTTAAATATTGTTAGTAGGGAAGTAATTTTTAGCTTCAAGCCAGTGTGTCCAGTGTGGTCAGCGGTCACAGTATCCCTGGGAGGCACTATCTTCCACTAGATCCTGATTACTACTTTTTAATGGGGGAAGGAATGCCCTAAACTATATCTGAAGGCTTGATTCCTTTCCCACTGGATACTAGATATACAAAGACCATCCCACATAGTGAATGATAAATGAATACGTTTATCCAAGCTGATAGCAAACAGAAATGAGAGATATTATATAGGTGATACTATGCCAGATGATACATAGAGTAAATGAACTTTACTGCTGGGAACAAGACACTTAAGGAGAAATAGTACTATAACTAGGAAAGAGGCTCATTCACACTTTTAGTGGAAATTGTGTTCATTATTAAATTATTGAATAGTTGAGAAATTTTGGTATTTTATAAATAAATCTGTAAATGTAAAAATTTTTGCAAATGGAAAATGTTTATAAAATATAAAATAAATATAAAACTGTAATGATAAGATTTGGTGAGACTATACCTCTTGGGGGCAGCCAGGTAATGCATAATGAAAGACAACCTAATGAAGGGGACGGAGCTAGTCATTTGAGCCAAGAAAAATACGACCCGGCACTTAACTCTGATTGTCAAATGAATTGAAAGCTGGAGATGCCTGTCGTACCAATGTGATACTCACAGAAGCTATGGCTGCTATGAATATGCCGGCATAGTTCTGAATCACAAAATATAACAGACTTTCTTCATTGAAGGTGAAACCAAAACATTTATTCAAACACCAGAAAGCCAAATCCATCATAGCAACAAAGAAGTCTATACACATTAGCAATGCAGGGGGCACTGCCATCCCCAAGCCTTCCCTCAAAGGCAAAATCACTCCCTCTCTCACTCATGCTAGCTACTGCTCTGTGTCTCTCTCTCCCAGCTCTGACTGCTCTGTCTCATTTCCTCTCATCTCTGCTCCACCCTTCCTCCTCCACCCCTTCCTGCTCCACCCATTCAGCAAGCTCCTTCCACCACAGAATCATGTGACTCAGACTTCCATGTGACTCGGATAGGTCACATGGGCCTATTATTGGACAGGAAAGATCTTCAAATTGTATTAGCAATACATTGCATTACTGATACTTTAACAATACAATGCCCTTTAGAAAGGAAATAGGAACTCAATCTTCAGTTCAAAAGGGAGAGTGTATTTTGAAGTAGAAAGAGACATAGAATCTTCTTTTGGACATTGAAAACCATTGTGAGGCTGACAGATTCCAGTGGAAGATAGTGCCTACCAGGGATACTATGACTACTGACCACACTGAACTCAGCTGGAAGCTCATAACCAGAGACAAAACGAAAGTTTCACCCAAGGGTATGACCAGCTTTACAAAATAACTCGCTGATATATTTCCAGGAAACTGGATAGAACAAAGAGAAGCTGGTTACTTTAAGGGTAGCACTTTCAGGAAATAGCCATATAAAAGCTCCAATAAGGAGGCAACAATCACTAGGCTAGGCTAGGATGGTTCTGGTAAGATCTATGAAAAGCATTAATTGTTCAAGGAACTGGATACAAATTAAGCTTGATTTGAGTAACTGTGCTCTAGACTTATCTCTTGTGACCATTATTCTTTCTTCTCCTTTCCTGGTGTTATATCCTGATTCCAGTAATTGATTTCCTATCTTGTTTTTCTATGCCTCAGCCAATAGCTTAGTATTTGACTCATACCCAATGGTAGGGAAATTGGACTACACAATACAGAATGTTGCAGCTAGTACAAACATTAGAATAATCTTATGTGGATCTAGTCTCTTATGTTCACAAATGAAGAAGCATCAAGAGAAATGGATTTGAAGTTAGAAGACATGACTATGATTTCTGGTTATGTCAATAACAACTTGTATGATCTCAGGCAACCTCTTTAACCTTGAAATCTCACTTCCCTCATCAATAAAGTGAAAGAATTGGACCAAGTAACTTTAGAGTTCACCTCCAGCTCAAAATAGTATTATTCTCTGCTTGTGACATCAATAGGGCTGTGTTTGGATTTTCAGGTTAAAACTGACAGATTCACAAAATATTAAAGCTTTTAGAGCTGAAATTACCCAAGAGGTCATTTAGTCCAGCCTTCTAGTTCCACAGAAGAGAAATCTTGACCTCCAACCATTTGATGACATTTTCCCCAGTAGTAATAACTTAAATATAATTGGTTCTGGTTCTAGTAACTGATCACGTTAAAGTTTTCATAGTACCTTCCTAAAAATGACCTTAAAACACGGGCATTCCAAAGCTTACTATTCCTATATTACAGATGAGGAGACTGAGGCTCTGAGACATAAGCTGAATTGCTTCATGGTATTGTCAACTGGAAATGAAACTAAGTCTTATATTACCTAATGAAATAATGCTTTTTTCATGGTGTATCTTTGCTACAGACTTGTCTAATACCTGGTTTTTCTAACTCTGACCCTAGCATAGCTTCCCTACTGACTCAATTTCTGTACCCTAAAAGAAAGATGAGGGTGCCCTAGGTTTTCAGCAACTGAGCTTCATTGTCTAATCTTATTATAGCCCTGCATTCCATAATTTCCCATGAGACCTCTAGTCTTTTGAGGTTATCACCTTTCCCAAGGACGATAAGAAAGAATGGAAGAATTAGGACAGAAATGGAAACTGACCCCGAAGCATGAGAGCAAGCAGTGAATATTGCAAAGAGGGTATTGGGAGCAATTCCAGTCTCCATTTCTACTTATTCCCTGTCTCTGGTCATTTAAGATAATGGATGTGAAAGTACTTCAAAAGGTTAAGTGCTTTATCCAAATGGAAGGCATCATTATTATTAGAATTCATACCTTTGGGTTGTCATTAGTATAACAACTTCCAACACATAAGAGAATATCTGGGGATTTAGGAAAGAGGCAGCCAGCAAGGTCTAGGACAAAGAATCCAGGCAAACAGAAGAGTTCTAATAGAAATCACAGGTCTAGAGAGGCAAGGAGTAGAGTGTCTGGCCTACTGGATGAAAAAGACAGAAACAGATTGATAGTACAAGCAGGGTCTAGAATCTTGTACAACAAAGGATCAGCAAAAATAGCAATAGAATTTCTAATTCTGAGGTAGATAGTCATTGGCTCTACCTTCTTTTATCCTTTTTGATGAATGTGGGTCACCCCGGGCTCACAGAGAATGATTGTAATGAGACCAAGGAATATGAGTAAAAGTTATTCTGTTTGATGTAGGGGCAGAGATGATACTACATATCAGACAAGTCTTTTTTATCTGTTCATAAGAACTCCCTTAGCCCAAAGGTTCAGGGCGCTACACTGTACCTTGAGTAAGGTAAGAACTCCCTGATTTGGTGTGTTCTTGTATCCTAAGTTCACTAGAGAGCATCGTAACCTCTTGGGGTGGTGGTTGTGATGGTGGTGGATGGGGGTCTCTCCAATGAATCTTTCTTTTTTCCTTTGTCTACCATACACAACTTAGTCCTGCTGCCCTCTGTCCCAGTCAAACCCAATCTTAAATATTGTCTTCAGTTCTGGGCATTACATTTCAGCAAAAAAAATGATAAGATGAAGTATGTGTAGAGAAGGGTGATCAGGATGGTGAAAGCCTCTAGACTCTACCATACCAGAATGATTTGAAAGAACTGAGAACATTTAACTTGGAGAAGAAAAGATTTGAAGAGGACATGATAGCTGTCTTCAAGTATTTAAAAGACTGTCATGTGGAAAATGGATTACATTTGTTATTCTTGTCCTCAGAG
Source organism: Phalanger gymnotis (assembly GCA_028646595.1). Lineage (NCBI taxonomy): Eukaryota > Metazoa > Chordata > Mammalia > Diprotodontia > Phalangeridae > Phalanger > Phalanger gymnotis. Next base: position 280,540,705 of record CM053624.1, read on the forward strand.
GGCAAATATAGGGGCAAGGAGCTTAATATGAGGGGAAAAATCTTAATAATTAGAATGGTCCAAAAGTGAGGAATGGGCTGCCTTGGGAAGTCAAATCGAGGTGCATTTATTAAGTGCTTAGTAGGTGGCAGGCACTGTGTTATGCACTGGGGATAAAAGGAAAGGAAAATAACAACAGTTACTGTCCTCAAGGAGCCCCTAGTCTGATCGAGGTGTTGGGTTCTAGCTACTGGAGGCTGCCAAAGGGCAGCCATATGACCATTAGTGACTGGTGTTTATAGAGGAGGTGTCTATTCAGGTATAGGTTGGGCTATATGGCCCTGAAATCTCTACCAGTTCTGAGATTCTTTGATTCTCTGATTCTAGAGAAAAAACAGATTATTGGTAGATTTTTTTGGCTGGAGAACTGCTCTCATTCTTGCAGCATTACCTTGGAACAAAGGCTAAAACAAATCTCTAACTGCAGGTAATTAATTCTCCTGGTGCCTTTGGGTATGCGTGGCTGGCCTGGCCCCTCATTTTGTTAATATCAGGTATTCAGCTGATAGGAATTTCTTCAGAACGATTGTAAGAAGGGAACATTCATGAAATATGACGCGGATTGCCCTAAATCTCAGGCCTGTTTGGTATGTAAAACCTTTCATCCAGCATGCATTTTTTATGAAAGGATTGAAAACCCAAGAAATAAAACATGGGACTCTCAGCATCATTATGCACAAGTTATAGCTGTTCAGCCAAGAGGAACCAAACAGTCAGGCCCTAGGGAACAGAGCTTTTCCAGTGAGCAAGAGGCCTCAATCCATCTGCCTGCCCAGAGTCCATAGGGAGTAGCGGGCAGACTGGGAAGCTTAAGTGAACTTGGGAAGAGCAAGTCAGCTATAGAGTGCCATAAGGCTCCTGGGTGACAGGGTCCTTAACCTCTGTCATGGGCACGCCCTGAGGGGAGGACAATGGTTTTAGAATTGTTAGCTCAGGTATGCAGCAAAACTGAGCTTCAGCTACTAAAGTATCATTAGCCAGTACCCTTCTGATCTTCTATGTGCCAGAACCTTCTTGTAACTTACCAGTGTGGCTGCAAATACATACAATGTATTCAGAGGGACTTGAAAAGCTGATAGTCATATAAACTTTAGTTGAGTGGGATAAAAGGGTCATCAGTGTCGCTAACCCATCACCACCCTAAAGCGATAGGCAGCTAGGTTAGAGAGGGCATAGAACGCTGCACTTGGAATCAGGAAGATCCAAATTCAAATCTTACCTCAGGACACCCTCAGTTTCCTCACCTGCAATCTGATGCAGCCTCTAAGGCCCCTTCTGGCTTTAAATCTGTCCCGTTAACACTGCCACCAGCTAATCTTCTATGTGGAACAAAATGTAAAAATGGAAAATGCCCTTCTCTTTTTGTTTTGCTTGATGTAAACCTCCAGGTTCACATCTACTGCCCCCAAACTGTCTAGAATTTCCTGTCTAGCATTCTAGATCTGCAGGTTCATGGGATTCAGAGCTGGAGGGGGCTGTAGACCACCTAGTCTCACTCCCTAATATTACAGATAAGGAAACCAAACCCTAGAAACTTTACCTGATTCATTCATGGTCACAAAGGAAGTTAAGCACCAGGTTTGGGAACTAAACTAGCATCCTCTGATTGCAGATTCAGAGCTTTTCCACCATTCTAGATTGCTTTCACCATGCCAGATTTCTCAATTCATCCTGTGGTCAAGATACTCTAATTCCAGGAATGGGACACTGTGTTCAGTTTAGCCCCCATTTCTTGGGTTTATCTTTCTTTACTCTTCCTTGTTTGCCAAGCACCTGTAAATCCCTGCACATACAGGGTCTTCTCTGTGCCACTACAATAGGAAAATTCACAAGAGAAGGAAGCTTAGCATAATGTACACACACACACACACGCACACACACACACACACACACACACACACGCACATGCACATACACGCACGCACATGCACACACACACAGCAAAGCATCTGTGCACCCAGACCACTACAACCATGTTCTTATGCTGTCAAAGATTTTATTAATTTTCTCTTTTCTCTTGAATTTATTCACACTCAGAATTATGACCAGACCAGAGAATCAACTCTCAGCGATGTATCCTTCAATATCTATCTGAATATTCTGGTTAATTTCCCCTACCATTTGAACTGAAGTATTATGTGTTTCCCAGCCCTGAGGCTACATTTGCTTCCTCTCACCCCTGTGGTTTGACCACACTGTCCTCCTTATTGTAGGAGTACTGGGTAAACTTTGGAGGAGACCAGAAAGGGCAGCATCACCATGGGTAGCAAAGGGCTGAGTCAGTTTGTTTATTCTGGCTCCATAGAGGGGTAGGATCGGTGTCATCAAAATCTCTTGACGCATCTTTTAGCAAAATCATTGGCCCAACTTGGTGGGATCAGTAGATCTCTACTTTGTCTTGCACTGGGCCCCACTTCTTGCCCCTCTGCACTAGGGGGGCTACTTTGTACCATTTAGACCCCCTTTTGGCTCTCGACCCCACTCTCATACTTTACTTTCCATTGTTTCCCATGACCTAAATTTTACAAAGGATGCCAGCCCAAGAATATAGAGAAGCTCTTAGAAAGGAAATTCTAAAATGGTAAATAAACAAAAGTGCTTCTAGTAAGAAACTAAGTGAACCCTGTCTAAAGATTATACTCTAGATTCATAAGAAATTCATAGATCAACTGAGATTTTAAAAAGACATTTAGAGAAGGTGGAAGCCAGGGCAGATAACAGAGTGATGTGGTCTTTGAAAAAGGATGGGAGCGCTAAATCTTGGCATTCCAGACTGGCAGAAAAGGTTAAAGAACCCAAAAAGGGTTTTTATAGATGTTTTTGGGACAATAGGAAGGTCAAAGAAAAGATAGGTCTGCTATGACTGGTAGAAGAGATTATGATAATGGATGGCATGGTAAAGATGGAGCAGCTCAAATCTTAGTGCTGCTTTTGTCTTTTGGATAAATGAGAATGACCCTTGGCCTGAGAAGGATCAAATAGAAATGGTCAAGAGGGAGTTTAATTCAGCAATTTGGTCCAACATGCACAAAATACTTGCTAGTTGTAAGGCAATGAGCTGGGTGCTGGGGAAAGAAGGACAAGAGGAAAAGTCTCTACTCTCATGGAGTTAACATTTACTGGGAGTAAACTATATATATATATATATATATATATACACATATATGTATACATATATGCATATATATTGATATGCAAGCACAAGGTCATTGGAATTGGGAGAGAGTACTTTACTGGAGAATTAGGAAAGGCTCACGTAGGTAGTTGAACTCAGCTTGAGACTAAAAAGATGATAGAGATTCTAAGAGGTAGAAATGAGGAGAGAGTGTATTCTAACTATAGGGGAGAGACTATGTGAATATGAGAAATGACATCTTCAGTTGGAGAAAGGCTAGTAGTCCACTTTGGTTGAAATGTAGTGTGCAGTGAGGGGAATACCAGGAACACAGTTTGCAAATGTGGGCAAGAACCCTCTGATGGGGCCTTTGAAATGCCATGCTGAGGAGTTTGTATTTTATGTTTTATGTCTTGATTTTGGGGGAAAAAAGTAAAGGGGTAAAGTTTTTCAACTATAGACCTATAAGCATATTCCTGGAAAAAATATTAGAATACACTATTAAAGGAATGGTATATGAACAATGGAAAAAGGAAGCAATGGTCCTTAAAGGCCAGAAAGGCTTTACCTAGAACAGTTCATGCCAGACTAACTTCATTCCTTTTCTTGTCACGGTTAGAGCCTGGAAGATAAGGAATCTGTCATAGTTATAATATGCTTGGATTTCAGCAAATATTTGGTAAAATCTTTCTTCTATCTTTGTGGCCAAGTATGTTACATTTCACTCATCCCACTGGATTCTCTAGTACCCTTGAGGGAGATTGAGGAGGCTTAGGTTCTCTGCCATTGTCTGTAGCCTTCACCAAGAGATTTCCCTCAGTTGAAGGGGTAGGTCCCCTGCACCCCAGTTCCATTTAGCCATTAATCGTCTGAAGAAATATTTATCTCTAAAGGCATAATAACAAATAAACTTATTCCCCAATGTGTGTGAGGCTTACTCCTCCCCCTCTTGTACCACATCGTTTTCTAGGCAGGGGAAAGGAATTATGTTTGTAGTTTAGCTCAGTTCCTGTAGAGCAGCTATTCTGAGTTCCAAGTCCAAACTCCTTTTTGGGTTTGAGTCCCAGGCTCCCTAGCTTCTCAGGGCTTCCTTGCGAGGCTGGCTGGCTGAAGCCCCAACTCTTCTGGAATTCTGGCGGTTAGGTTGCCATGGCTTGAATTCTTGGTCCAGTGGGTCTGGTGGGGATCACTACCAACACCTGAAACTGAGGACAAATGAAACAAAACAGAAACAAACACCCCTAGACCCAAGAGAAGCCTTGGAGCCAAGAGGAAAAGGAAGAACAGAGAAAAAAAGTCTTCCTTTCACCAGTTCAGTTCATGGCACTAGAACTGTGGGTGAACTGTGATCTTCACCCTCTGGATTAAGATTTTCCCCACAATTTAGGAGAAAACAAATCTTCCATAAACCAGAGCAGGTCCAGCAAAGGTTCACCAGGTTGGCAAAGGGATTGTAGGCCTTGCCATATAAAACTTTTATTTGGAGAAGATGACTTGGGGGGTAGTCATGATAGATGTCTTCGAATGTTTGGAAGGGGGATATTTTGAAAAGAGAATTGATTTGTTCCACTTTGTTCCAGAAGACAGAAGTAGAAGTACTGAGTAGGAGTTAGATGCAGATTTAGGTAAGAGGAAGACTTCCTGACAACTGGAGCTGTCCACAAATGGGTAGGGCTGCCCTGGGAGATCTCAGGCTCTTCTTGTCCCCAGAGGTTTTTAAGTATACAGTTGTGTTAACATTTGTTGCTTATAGTTTGGGGGCGGGGATTGGGGGAAGGTGGTCAGTTTGATAGAAGTTATGGGATTATGTGGTCTCTGAGGTCCCTTTGAGTTCTTTGATCCTATCATTTTGGGAGATTCCCCTGAAGCAACCCACATTCTACTCTCCTCAGTGAATTCCAAACTGGCTAGATGGCATAATGGATAGAGTATTGGACTTGAGTCAAGAAGCCCTCTGTTCAGATCCCGGTTCAAATACTACTAAGTGTCTGAGGCCAGATTTGAACTCATGATGGTGAGACTTCCTGACTCCAGGCCCAGCACTCTATCCACCGTGACCTCTAGCTGTGCCATATGTAAAGCACATGTAAACCTCAAAGGGCTCTATAAATGCTAGCTATTATTACTATTAAGAATATATCTTTCATTATAGGATTCCCATAGGTGTTGCCACTCTCACTGATCTGAGACCCAGTTTGATATAGGACTCTATAGGAGCAGGTCTCCCCAAATTCTTCTTGCTGGCTTCTCTTGCATGATTTTCTCTAATACTCAGCCAAGTGAGGCATGAAGGCTTTTGTTAGGACATCAGGAACCCCTTTAATTCTTTCCAATAAAATAACCAATCTGGATAATTAAGTAGACATTGAATAAAAATACTGGGAGTATTTTCTTGGCTCTACTACTAAATAGGTATGTGAACTTGTGCAAACAAGTCACTTGAACTCTGTACCTCAGTTTCCTCATCTTAAAGTCAAGGAGATAAAGGAGCTGGTCCCTAAGATCCCTCCTAGCTCTGACAGTCTAAGATCTCTCCCAGCTCTGACATTCTATGTTTTAAGATCTCTCCCAGCTCTGACACTTTTTGTTTTAAGGTCCCTCCTGGCTCCACTGATCTATGTTTTAAGGTCCCTTCTACCTCTGACAATGGGGTGATCCTATGATGCTTTCAGGACAACTGGAAGAATTCATTTCCCTGGCACCTGACTTACCCACATGGTTAGATACAGCCTGATAAGGTTGGACAGGGAGCATAAATAACACTCAGGCAGGCCTCAATTTCTTCCCATAAAATATCAGTTTAAGCATAAACACAATACATGGAAAATGAGTCTCTTGAGATAATTGAGTTTCTAGTTATTGTACTACAGGCATTGCCAATGTAATCACTGACTTTCAATTCACAAATCCTATTTGCTGTTCCTTTCGTGAGACAACAATATATAACATTTTCTACTTACTCTAGGTAGCGTAAACAAATCACTTTCCTTCGTATTGGCCTTTCACCAATAGGACTGTTATTGGATGTGAGGGTGTTTATGTTGAAGGACCAGATCGATCCAGCCCAAAAATCACATGCTGCATTTTTTTTGGAGGCATTAGATATTAACAAATATGTTGCCTGATGGAGTTTCTAGTATATGAGGCTCGAGCAAGCTTCCTGATCACCCAATGCTGTGCCAGGTGACTTGGACAGGGCCTACATGAGGTAAGTGAGACAACTAGAGTTCATGGTAGCAGTTTGATATGGTGGAAAGTACGGCACTGACCTTGAAATCAGAAGGCCTGGTTTTATGCCTAGCTCTGTGCTTTTCAGCTGTGTGACTTTGGGAGAAGTCACTGTCTCTCTGGGGCTTAGATTCCTTACCTGGATGGCCTAGTTTCCTCTCCTATAGAAAGAGGGCTATACACTTGCCTTAGGCATCTAGGTGGCACAGTGGATAGAATACTGGTCCTGGAGTCAGGAACACTCTTCTTCCTGAGTTCAAATATGTCCTCAGACGCTTACTGGCTGTGTGACCCTGGGCAAGTCACTTAACCCTGTTTGCCTCAGTTTTTCTCATTTGTAAAATGAGCTGGAGAAGGAAATGGCAAGACTGTAGTATCTTTGCCAAGAAAACCCCAAATGGAGTCATGAAAACTCAGAGGACTGAAAAATAGCATATGCCTGCCTTATGTGACAAACGAAAAGTTTGACAGATGTAGTTTCTAGGGTAATTAATAATCAGTTTTATTAATTATGGTTAGCAGATAATGAATAAAATGATGATCGTCTGGCTTTATCATGGTTGCCACTTAATGTTTAAACACCCTTGGACAGTGGGTGTTCCCAACATGTAGAAATCAACTCTGGTTAATAATCAATGAGAGAATGAATATTATAATGAGAGGTGGGCTTATTCTAATGAAGGACTTACTCATCTGTACCCAGACCATACCTACCTTGAGTAAACTAGACAAAACACCAAGTCCTGCCTGAGTAGAACACAACAGGTCAGAATTCAGCCTACGTTAGCTTCTCTTTGTAAGGGCTTCTAGTTGGGTAGAGCCAGAAGCACATACCCAGAGGATTTGGGCAATCTCATGTATCAGCAATGTCCTTCAAAGAACTGGGCTTTGGATGAGGAAATATAAAGTGAAAAAACTCTGGATCTCCCCAGTATTAATTGATTGTTAGTAAAAGAGAAAAATAATTTCTCTCACTTATATCAGTGGTGATTGTGAGAATTAAATAGGGGCATTTATACAGACATGCATAGGGGCAGTAATAATAGCGGACATTAACATGGTACCTAAGAGTTTATATCCATTGGGTGATTTTGTCCTAACAAACCCGTGAGCTAAGTACTACAGATATCATCCCCATTTTGCAGATGAGAAGCCTGAGGTTCAAATGATTAATTTTTTTTTTATCTCAGACACACAGCAAAGTATTTCAAGGTGGGATGCTAACTTAGGTCTTCCTGAAACCAGATATGGTGCCTTTATAACATGATATATCACAACTATATAAAAGGCTATGTCAGTTATTTTAATTATCATCATCATTATCTCATTTTGAAATAGCTTATCTTCCCTATCTTCTAGGAGTACAAATGCCAGGTCTCACATTTCACAGCCTCCACCTATCTTGCCCACTTAGGAGCATAGTATAGAGGAAAGAATGCTGAATCTGAAGTCAGGGACCTGGGTTCAAAACCTGACTGCCACTAAAAGTGATTTAATCTCAGGGTCTCAGTTTCCTCATCTATGCAATGAGGGGGATTGGACTAGAAGATCTCTAAGATCTATTGCAGCTCTAAATATCTGGTCCTATAACCATTGTCTATTCATTTTGTGGTACATGAGAGGTCCTGATCAACTTTAGATGTCCAACCAATGCTTCTACAAATTGAAGTTGGAGGGCACCTTAGAACACTAAATGTTAGAGCTAGAACACAATAACCATACATACCACAAATGTTTATTAAACAAGCACTACAGAGTCCTGAGCTGAGGCAGTAAGATGGCTTGGTGGATAGAGCACTGGGCCTGGAGTCAGGAAGACCTGAGTTCAAATCTGGCCTCAGACACTTACTAGCTGTGTGACTCTGGGCAAGTCACTTAATCCTGTTTGCCTCAGTTTCCTCATCTGTAAAATGAGCTGGAGAATGAAATGGCAAACCACTCTGGTATCTTTGCTAAGGAAACCTCAAATGGGGCCATAAAGAGTTGGATGTGACAGAACGACAACACACTTGGCAGGTGTGGGATGGTGGTGAAGGGTGGGGTGGTACTCTCAATTTTCTTCCTAATACATCTACTTCAATATTTAAGTCTGCAGAAATCTAGAAACATCACTCTCTGGAACTCCTTAAAGGATGTCTCTTAGTTCATTGATCTTACAAATGTGACTTATTTGACTTTTTGTTGTTGTTGTGTCTGACTCTACATGACTCCATTTGGGGTTTTCTTGGCAAAGATCCTGGAGTGGTTTGTGATTTTCTTCTCTAGCTCATTTTACAGATAAGGAAGCTGAGGCAAACAGGGTTAAGTGACTTGAGCAGGGTCACATAGCTATTAAGTGTCTAAGGCCAGATTTGAACTCAGAAAGATGAGTCTTCCCGACCCCAGACCTGGCACTTTATCCACCATGCCAGAGATGTGGATCTACCTAGATATTATCTGGGAACAGCTGCCTTACCTTAATGGTGCCTGTCACTTCCCCTTATGAGCACTCAGATTCATAAGGCATCAAACATAGAACAGATTTTATTTATACTGAAAAGGACACAGAAAGAACTTGAACCTCAGCCAGTAGTCTAGAAACCTACTGCTCCTTCTGGTGGGTCTTCACCTTTTCAGGGGCATGGAGATGTTGAGGCATCTAGCAAGGGGAAAGAATTCAGTATTTCTCTGGAGAATCAAGAGAATCTTCCTCCTTCTGGTAGATAAGCCGTCAGAGTCCTGCTGCCTTGGATGTGGCTCCAGAACAGGACAAGGTCAGTGTTTGCACAATCTGGTTCCTCAGTGTTGTGACTCTTCTTTCTAGTTCTAGTCTCATGATTTTGCCATGAGCTTCTCTCCCCAGGGTCTCCATTGTTCTGCTGCCTCTGCACTCACTTCAGCATCACTGCTCTATTTCTCCATTGTGCCTTCCTCTCCCCCCCTCAGGAGAATGCTATAGAGCCCTAGACTATTTGAATCTTTCCAGCTTTTAGACAGACCTGAATTTGGAATACCCCTGGGCCATTTAATTTTGTTGTTGTTAATGTATTTTTACCTGGTTCCCACTGGCTCTTCCTTCCACACAAAAGGATATTTTTAGATGACCAAGGGAATCTCTCATTACTTGCACTGATCCACCAAGTTTTCAATTTTCACTCTTGTTTGAGATCACCCAGTCAATAAACATTTATTAAACACCTACTATATGCCAAGCACAAAAGAAGGCAAAAGAGAATTCCTGTCTTCAAGGAACTCACAATCTAGTAGAAGAGACAAGCAAAAAAATTGTACAAACAAGCTATATAAAATATAAATAGGAAATAATTTACAGAGTGAAGGTGCTAGTAATAATGACCACTACCATTTACATAATGCTTAGTGTATGCCAGACATTGTGTTAAGTGCTTTATAATGTCTCATTTGATCCTCACAACAACCCTGGAAGGTGGGGGCTATTATTATTCCCATTTTAAGGGTGAGGAAACTGAAGTAAATAAGAGGATAAGTGACTTGACCAGCATCACACATCCAGTAAGTATCTGAAGCCATATTTGAACTCAGGTCTTCCTGACTATAGGCCTAGCACTTCATACTCTCTACCACGTAGCTGCCCTACCCACCACCACTAGAATTAAGAGGGATTGGGAAGTGTTTCCTATAGAACATGGGAGTAGGTAGAAATGAGATGGGAAAGCATTCCAGGCATGGGGGAAAGCCAGAGAAAATGCCTGGAGCCGAGAGATGAAGCGTCTTGTTCATGGAACAGCCAGGAGGCCAGTGACACTGGATCAAAGAGTGTGTGATAGGGAGTTAGGGGTAAGGACACTGTATGGGGGATGGGGTAGGTTATGAGTTAGAGCAAGCTTTACAGGTGCCCTTGATATTCCCAGTTCCCAGCCCAGGTACCCCCTATTCATTCACTTTGTTTGATGTCTCTTAGGGGCTGCCTTTATTTCTCCTCTTCACTGGTCTTCTCATTTCCCATCTTTGTCAGAGGCAGCTGAAGGCAAATCAAACTGTTCCTACTTCAAGAAAGTTAGAAACAAAATATGGGGCAGCTAGGTGGTGCAGTGAGTAGAGCATCCCTCCTGGATACCTGAATTCAAATCCAGCCTTAGACACTTAGTAGCTATGTGACCTTGGTCAAGTCACTTCACCCTGATTGCCCCCACCCACCCACCCAATAATAAACAAATAAATGCTTATAATTTTGTAGATCTGCTAGGAAGTGTAGTAATCAGGGTTCAGTAAGTCAGTCAACAAACATTTATTAAGCACCTATTATGTGCCAGACACTAGGCTAAGCACTTGATTATACATAGAAAGACAAAGACCTAAGTCTCTGCCCTCAAGGAGCTTATAGTATGTAAAGAACTATGTACATACAAAATACAGAGAATATAAGTGGAAGGTAGTCTCATGGGAGGATACTAGCGGTAGTGGGAGCTGGGAAAGGCTTGCAGTTGAAGGAGAGAAGGGGGTAGGGACCTTGTCTAGCAAGAACCAGGGCCACTGGCTGCCAGTACTGGGAGGGCCGGGAAGCCACAGAACATTAGCATTGGATGGAACGTGACATCTACTCCAGCCTCCTCGTTGTCCACCGGAGAAAATCGCTGGCTAGATAGGAATTCTGTAGTCCAAGGTCAAACAGCTACCACGCAGTAAAGCGGGCTGCTCCGTCACATCACGACGCTCGCTTCCCTCTGCGTCCTCTGGCTGAGTCTTCGCCACCAGAGGGCCTGAATTGACTGAGCAAGCAGTCAGTCAGCATTCTCACAGAAATGTTTGTATTTGTAGGGCTTCAATCGTATATTAAGCTAAAACCATCAATTGGAGGACAATACCTGGCTCGGTAGCGGCGGGAGATGGACGTCCTGCTGAGAAAGAGAGCTGAGGGTAATAAGATATTGGGAGTGACTGCATCTCTCAATGATTGTGTGTCATGCTTTGTTCACATTCTGCCTTCAGAAAAGACTCCAGGTCTCCCTCTCAGTGGTGGCAATGGCTTTTCAATGAAGATTATCACTGAGCCGCATTCTTTTCCATGGGGCATTGGATTATAGGAGCTGGTGCTGGTGGAGTGGAAAGGGGTAGACCGGTGGGGCAAAAAAAAAAAAAATAATAATCACAGTTCTGGCTTGGGCTCTGAGACACCTCACCTTTCCGAGGCTCAATTTCTTCTTACAAACCAGGGAGTGGGGCTAGAATGTTGGTTTGAAATTCAATTAAATTTCAAAATTAAATGAAAATTTCATTAATTTTCCCAAGTTTATATAATAGTTAATCAATTGGCAAGTATTTATTAATTGCCTACTATTTGCAAGGCACTGTGATAGCTATCAGGGCTACAAGTTTTAAACAATCTATACTTGCAAAGAGCTCATGTGAGAGTGGAAACTCAATAAATACCTAAATACATATAGCATAAATATAAATATACTAAATATATACATATACACATGTACACATGAAATAGTTAAATACAAAGTAGCTTAGGAGGGAAAGTACTAGCATTTGGGGATCAGAAAATGCTTCATGCAGAAGACCGTAAAAGTTAAAAGGGAGATTACTATGAAATCTTTTGTTTTCCATTCTTAGATTTGATCTGCTGTTTTATCAGTATGGGAAACCTCCGCTACAAAAACTTCAGCCTCTCCTATAGATTGGCAACTTGTCTGAAATTTCCTAGTCCTGGAGAATTAATTGCCTGGAGGCACTGAGAGATTATTATTATGGTCGTTGTTGTTTGTCCTTTGTTCTTGAAGAAGACTGTGAGGTCCGGGAGGTGATGTCATGACTTGCAAGTGAATTGGATTTAAGTGAGGGAGGGCTGCTCAAAGTCATCAGTCTGACTTTCTCCTCTGGAGTCACCTAGGCCCAGTGGCCAGATATACATCAGGATGATGGGAGATGGCCCCCGGATGTAGTGGGAGACCTTGGCCTTTTTAAGCCAAGGTCTTTCCTAGGTTGCTGAGAGATTAAGTGACTGGACCATTGTCACACATACAGCCTGTGCTACAGGTGGGACTTGGACTCAGGTCTTGCTATCTTCAGGCTTTATTTCCTATGCTCCCCTGTCCCTTCTCCTGGCCTTTTCTTCATGCAGGTTTGTTAATCTGATCATCTGTGCCTTTGAATAAAGTTACAAAGGACTTCATAACTTGATGTAGGGGTCTTGGGCTCATAAGCATGTATGTCTGAGATCCCTGGGACCTCATGGCTCCTTTCAGCTCTGCTATTCTGTGTTCTATATTTTAAAGCTACCTTCAGTTCCAGCATTATCTGATTTTTGTTCCAAAGTCCCTTCTCTCTCTCACATTCTATTCTCCTACTTAGGATCCTTTCAGCTCTGTCATTCGATGTTCTAAGGGCCCTGACAGCTCTAATATTTGATATTTTAAGGTTCCTTCCAGCTCTAACTTTCTATATTCTATATTTTAAGATGCCTTTTAGTGCTGCTGTTTTATCTTCTATGCTCTAAAAACCAAAACCAAAAGCCTCCCACTCTTAATGATGTATGATTTGTTGAATCTAAATCATGTGGAGGCAGCCCAGGAACTATGGTACAGATTGGTTACATGAAGCGAACAATACCAATTTTCCTTCTGATACTCCTAGTCATTACACCTGTCACCTTTTCAGGAGAAATGCAAATTTTGTAAGGATACAGCTCTACTTATGTTACCCCGGGGCCATCCAATAAATACTCCTCCTCCTTTCCTCTTTCAGACCCCAGGGGACTCTGGAGAATGGACAGACGGTAGATTGTAGGTATTCAAGAAGGACACATTTTTATGAAGTAGTGGAAAGAATACTGAGATTAGAAGAAAATGGCCTGGGTTTGAACCCTAGCACTAGCCATTATTAAAGGAGCATGTGGCTTTGTGTGGATAGGGTAGCTAGTAAGTTACCTGATCACTTTGATATCAGTCTTTTCATCCTCCAAACAGAGTTCACATGACTTGCCTCTCTCACAGGGTTGTCTTAAGGATGACTATAGTCAGTATTTAGTAAACTTTGTCTCTTGGTTTTGAGATGGCTGTGCTTCTACCAACATGGATGAGCAACACATCTCCAATTTAAAGAGCTCCTTGGGGACACCAGGAGGTTAAGTGACTTGTCTGTAGTCACATGGCCAAATCATAGGCAGGACTTGAACCCAGGTTTTCTTGGTTCCAAGGATGGTCCTACACTCATAATACCATGTTGCCGCTCATCGCCATTGAAGCATTATATAAATGTAGGCCATGATCAATACAATAATGACTGTCCTTGGGGGCATAGATTGACTTTGCCTCTTTGTATTCCCAATTCTTGGCACAGTGCCTGACACATAGTAGGTGCTTCATAAATGTTTATTGATTGACTGACTATAACATTCAGTTACCAGATGTTTGCTTACATCACAGCACAACTGGCTGAGAGTAGAAGGGTTGGTCATTCTGACCACATGGCCTTGTGGGTAGATCATCCTGCCTGGATAGAAAGCATGATCATAAAATCTCAGAGTTAGAAGGGACTTCAGAAATCATCTAATCTAACTTAAATCTAAAGTGTGAGTCCTGTCTACAATATTCCTAACAAATGGTCATCCAACCTTCACTTAAAGACCTCCAGGGATGGAATCTCATTGCCTTCTGAAGAAATCCATTCTATTTTTCAATGATTTTATTGTTAGGAAAGTTTTCCCCTTAAATCAAGCCTAAACTTTCTGAAACTTCTCTTCATTTCTGCTAGTTTGTCTTTTTTGCGGTAAGTAGACGTATAATTCCCCACTTCATATGTAGGTCTTCAGATACCTGAAGACAGCTCTGCTCCCTTAACCCACATCCAACTTTCCTATATTCCAGGCTAAACATTCCTAGATCCTGTAACTCTTTCTTGTATTTCTTGGTCCTAGGGACCCTCCCCGTTATGGTCACTCTTCTTTTTTTATTTATTTATTTATTTATTTTTCTTTATTTTTGACATGTTTGGTTTTCAGCATTGATTTTCACAGGCGTTTGAATTACAAATTTTCTCCCCATTT
>CM053624.1:280555594-280615161 GCA_028646595.1 Phalanger gymnotis
GCCTCACAAGAGTAGCCAGGAGGCCACAAAAAAATAAGATGGCGTAAATCATATTCACCACTCGAACTCCTGGGTCCACACAGGGGTCGGCTCTGCTTCGGATTTTTTCCGGCTATAGTTTTGTCGCCTCTCCTCGCAGCCAAGCCTCCGGCGTTCTCAAATCAACGACTAGAGACCAGAGTCCAGAGATCCATTGGTTCCCGAATTGGCCAGTTTTAAGTCCTTAATCTATGCCCACACAGGTTTCACACCAGATAGGGCTTTGGGCCTGGGGCTTAGCATTTAACAGGTGAAAGTACTTTCACCGTAAACAAAAGCCAAACTCCTCAAGGGCAGCCGTTAAACTAAGCCCATTTTGCCTTACTGGCACACCCAGCAACAACAATAAGGGCAGAGACTCAGAGATCTGGGCACTCTCGATCCGGGTACTCAGCCTGCCGTGTTCCTGTGCACCACCTATTTTGCCTCACTTGCCTATCCGCAGGTGAGAAACTGCCTGACTTGCTGTCTTTTGCGTTCCTTACCCATGAGCTCTCCAAAGCCAAGTAATCCATTTAAAAAATGGAAATGAAGTGAATTTGGCATGATCTGCTTTTGTTGAAGCCATTCTTTACCATTAGTGGTCATTGCTTTTCTTTCTCTATATTCAAAGAACATCCATTTAGTAATAGAATCTAAAATTTAACTGGAATGAGAGTCAACTCCCTGGGTACATTTTCCTCCTTTTAGAGGAAATTTTAACATAAGGAGGGGCTGGTCTTTTTGGCTTAGATCAGGCAGATACTTGGGTTGAATCCCATCATAACTGATAGCTTTTTGATTGCCAGAGTCTCTCTTTTCCCTTAAGATGCTGCTCAGGCACCTTCTCCTTCATGGAACCTTTCCTGATCTCTCCGCTACCTCCCCCCAAACTGCTTGTGAGATCCTGCCCAAACTACCTTGAATTTAACTACTTGTTATATATTTACACTTATTGACTTTTAATATTTATTTTGTATGTATTTTCTATGTACCTGTCTTCATGTCTAGAATCCAAGTGTGTTGTGAGTAGGTGTTGTTTCAGTCTCTGTCCTTGTATCCCTACCTTATAGCACATTGTAGATACTTTATAAATACTTGTTGGTTGGTTAATTGGTTGACTGGGCTAAGCTCTTGGGTTCACCAGGAGGATTAGTTGCTATTCTTGTTGATGGAGCACTCCAGGTCTGCTGCTTCTACATGTCTTAGCTCAGGGCTTGGCACAGAGTAGGTCTTCAGTGTTTGTTAAACTGTATTAAAACTGTGTTTAATTCAACTCATCACACAGTTATTAAAGACTGACTATATTTGATGAATTGTGCTCAGGGTTAGGGAAATAAAAACAAAACCAGCCAAATTCTGGCTTTCCTAGAGCTTATAATTACAGGAGCATAAGATTAATAAACAGATACTGATGATAAATGTATAATATAATATATGTATAGAAAAGCAAACCAGAATGCCATGAGAGATTTGAAGGAGGGGTCTCTTGTGACCAAGGAAATCAGGATTCATGGAAGAAGTGGCACATGAACCAGGACTTGAAGGAAAAGAAGGCTTTTTATCAGGTAAAGATGTGGAGCAATCGGTAGACTGTAAAGAGGCAGAGAGTGGAAAGAATTGGGTGAGAGTATGGAATTGTAAGAAGCCCAGTCTGGCTGATATATAGAATAAATGGAAGCAAGATGGAAGATTTGAAAAGTTAGAGATGTACATTGGCCATCTGCTGAGAAAGCCTTGTCTGTGTGCTCCCATACAGGAACCTATGAATGTGTTGCTTTCTTGACAGATACATTCTGCTTTTGAGTGTGCTGTTGGTTGGCCTATATGCTCAATAATCCTTGAAAACATTGAGGGACACAGGTTTCATAGACTTGGAAATGGAAGGGACTTTAGTTGTCATATAGTCTGATCTTCTCACTATGCAAATGAGGAAGCTAAAGCCAAGGAATATTAAGTGACTTGCCCAAGTTTCCACCAGTGGGAGATGGCAGAAGTTGGCTTTAAACTCTGGTCCTCAGTTTTCAAACTCAATGTTCTTTCTACTCTACCAAGATCATGATCCTAGTACTTGAGGAAGAAACTGAGATGAAAAACCATGAGTACTTAGAGCAGGCATTAGACAGCTAGGTGGCACAGTGGATAGATCAAGGGGTCTGCAGTCAGGAAGATCTGGGTTCATCAAATTTGACTTCAAATACTTACTAGGTGTGTGACCATGGGCAAGTCCCTTAATTGCTATTTGCCTCAGTTTCTTCATCTGTAAAATGAGGATTATGATAGCATTTACCTCCCAAGATTATTGTGAGAATCAGATGAAATAATAATTATAAAGGGCTTGGCACAGTGCCTGGCACATAGTGAGTACTATATAAATGTTGGTTATTCTTGTTATTATCTTCATCCATTTCTGCTTAGGAGCTTCTTCTACGCCACATACTTCTATCCACATCTGTCATCTTGCAAGAGTAGTAAGGGCAAGACTGGAGAAGAGGAGCTAGGTGATTGGCAGTGAGAAGCTGACTCCCACTGTGGTGTTCAATTCACTTTAACACATTTATTAAGCATATACTATACGCCATGGATTGTGCTGCTCTCTGGAGATTCAAAGATGTAAAATGATCATTTTTCCCTTAAAGGAGTTTAAATCTAATAGAGGGAATGTGTATGACACAAATTAGATTGTGGGAAAAAGGGATGTGGTTAAAGTGACGTAGGAAATTGTAAGGAGAGAGAATCGAGGAAGACCTCGTGGAGCTTCGTCTTGGGGTTCAGAAGTCATGAGTTCAAATCCTAACTCAGACGTTTATTAGCCATGCGATCTTGAGCTAGCTCCTTTCTCTCTCAGCCTCTGTTTCCTCATCTATAAAATAGTGGGGTTCGGCTGCAGTGGCCCCTAAGATGCTTTTAAGCTCTGTGAGCCTGCGTGTGGGTGGAATCCAAGCTAAATCTTAAAAGCAGAGAAGGATTTTACAGCTAAAATGAGTGGGTAGAGTGTTCCAGACATGGGGAAGGGGGCAGTCTGTGTGAATGTGTGGAGGCAGAAGGTTGGATGAGATCAGGGAACGGCTCCTTCTCTGGGCAATAAGGCTGGACAGGTACACTGGAGTGATATTAGGGCGGGAGATTTTTGCTTCTGTAATAAGTGACTGGTGGGGAGTGGGCTGTGCCAAAATGAGAGTGAAAATAACTCATGAATTCCATGAAGGTCTAGGTGAACTTTAAAGGCAGTTGGTTGGAATTGCAGCTTTTGGATATCCCCACAGCCTCAAGTACCAGAGGGATGTGTCTACAATGACAAAAGAAGCTGCTTAATTTCTGTCAGCAGGCATTAACATCTTTTTGGAACTCCTTTCATTTCTCTAGCACATTTCCCCATCCCCACGCTCTGTTGGGTGTGGTCTCAATGCTTTGATAATCATGAATAATTCATGGGAGAGACATCAGTCACTCATGGAGCGAGGAAGGGTGACATCTCTAATGTGGCATCAGACATTCCCACCGCCCCCAATGACAGATCCCCTTCTGTTAAAGCTTGGCGGCTGCCATCAGAGGAGGGGCGAGTTCATCAATTCTTCTCAAGTCACTGTGATGGCTTCCCACAAAGAATTGACTTCATTGGGATTTATGAGCTCGATCATGATAACAACACCTGGCTCAGATACAGGATGCTTCTCATAGCCATGGTCCACCAAAATGGGCAGGTGGCCTTCATGACAATGACAGAGGCCAGGCCTTTACCTAATCAGACAAAAGAGTTGGGGTTGTGGGATTCAGGATACCAGATGGGGAGGTGGTTAATCCAGTGTTCTGGGCCAAGAGACTGTGCTGATAGAAAGACTGAAAAAAATATCCTACCCAGATCTATCTGGAAAAGAGTCAATTTGGTGATTACTGACAATATAATCTCAGTGTAGCAGCTTGGAATCATGAAACATGAAAACTGGAATGAACCTTTGAGATGATCTATTCCCACCTCTTCCTTTGAAAATGGGGAGACTGAACCTTAAACTTATTCCCTAAGATTTCTCATCTTACCAATCTATCCAATCAAGAACCAATAAATCACTCATCAAGCTTTTATATCTGTGCCAGGCACTGGGAACATGAGAGAAAACAAATTAAATAGTCCCCACCCTCAAGGAGCTTACGTTACATTGGGTGTGTGTGTGTGTGTACAAAAATATGAAAAATTAATTTGAGGGGAGATTTCTGAAGGCTACCAGGAATGGTTGCTTGTAGGAGGTAGTGTTTTAACTGAGCTTTGAAAGAAACTAGGGATTTTAAGGGTTAGAGGTGAGGAGGAAGTGCGTTCCAGATATGAAGACCAGACTGAGCAAATGCAGGGAGACACAGGAAATGTACTGCATGAAGGACAGCATTAAGGGGATGAATGTGCAATAAGAGTAGAAAAGGAGGTGCTTAGAGATCATGAAGGGCTTTAACAAAGCATTTCTGTTTTATTCTAGCTGTAATAGGGATTGACTGGAATTTATTGAGATGGGGAGTGATATGGTCAGCTTTGTTTAGGGATATCATTTTTTGCAGCTGGATGGAGGATAGATTGGCAATGGAAGAGGCCAATTAAAAGGCTTTTCAGTACACCAGGCAAGAAGTAATAAAAACCTGAACTAAGGTGATGATTACATGAATAGAAAGAAGGGAGTCTATGTGAGAGATGTTCACAGAGGGGGTAATTAGGAAGACTTGGCAACTGATTGCACATGAGGGTTGAAGGAGAGTGAAGAGGCATCAAGGATGACTCTGAGCTTGTGAATTTGGGTGACTGGAAAGAGGATCATGCTCCTGACACAAATAGGAAAGTGTGGAAGTGGTATTAGTTTTGGGAAAAGATAATAAATTGTAAATATATCAGTTGAACGATCCCTCTTTAGGTTTCTAGTCACTGGACCATTTCTTATATAAAACAGTTTCTTTTTGTGAGAAGCTTAAGAAAGGCAGGTGTTTCATTTTGTCCCTCAATTCTTGAGGTTTCCATCTTAAGACCATGCCCATTTTTAATATCAATATCCTACTGGCATTATTACATGGTGGTGAGTCATTTAACAAACACTACAGTTTATGAAGAATTAAAAATGAATAACAGTCAAGGGTCAATGGGAAAGTTCCTGGTCGATATGAGCAGGATGCAGCACCCTAACAAATCAGGAACTACAAAGAATAAAGGATGTCATTAAAGAAATGCATAATCAGAAAAGATGGATTGGCAACATGGTGAAAGTGGAATTCAGTTGAGCCCAAGTACTCCACTACCATTCTCCTAATGTGAAGAGAAGGAAAGAAAGGCTCCGAAGACATTGGTTAAACCCCTTTTGGTGTTATTATGGAAGCTCATGGAAAAGAAACACATAGCATGAGCAAGCACAGATGGGTTGAAAGCTATATTATTGAGATGGCTGATCCATTGGAGTATTTTCAACATAATATCTTATATTAATATATGCACTTAGGTTTGGCATATAGCACTTAATAACACCGCCCCCCCCCTCTCTCTCTGTCTTCTCTCTCTGTCTCTCTCTCCCTCTGTCCCTCCATCCCTCCTTCCCTGCCTTCCTCTCTGTCTCTCTCTCTGTTTCTGTCTCTCTGTCTCTCTCTCTCTCTCTCTCTCTCTCTCTCTCTCTCTCTCTCTCTCTCTCTCTCGCACACACACACACACGCACGCACACACACACACACACACACACACACACACACACACACTTCAGAGATTTCAAAGTGCATCCATATCCATTATGGGTAGAAATCAGAGGTGAGCAGCCTTGGTTTGCAGGTCAGCCATCCCTGGTACTTTCTTCCCTGGCTTATAAAACAATAATGTTCACCTGAGTCAGAGCTTCACCCCATGGCTATAACTTCCCCACCTGGCTAGCTTGCTGTGGCACAGTTAAAATTCCCGTAATGGCCATTTTAGCATATGTCAGTCATACCCTCTGTACTGATACATCAAGCCCATTTCTGGCCACTGTTTGGGGCCTTCCCTGGGGGCATACCAGTTCTACTGTGAGTCTGGGCCTCCTCAAGCACTGCCCAATGAGATTTTACTTTTTAATTACCCTGAGATAAAATTAAAGAAAAAATTAATCCCAGTGAGATTGAATAATAAAATGCATTTCACTCTCAAGAGCTTTAAGCATTAAATCTTTGCTTCCAAACTCTCTGGTGTTCTGTGTGTTCTGCTGAAAAATAAGCAAGCAGATTTTGGCTCAATATGAGGAAAACTTCCTAATAATCACAGCTATCTAAATTTGGAAGGATAATGGAGTTTCCCATCACTTGGATCTGCAAGCTGAGAAGGGATGACCACCTGGTAAGGATGCCGCAGAGATTTTGCTTCAGGTAAGGTGTGGATTATATTATCTTCAATGTGCCTTCCCAAAGGAAATTGCATGAGATCATGGTTCAATCTTCTCATTATTACAGGCTAGAAAACAGACTAAGAAAGGCAAAACAACTTAGCCAGGGACCTACAGATAAGAAAGAGTGGAGCTGGGTTTTGAACCCAGGCCCACTGAATCCAAAGCCAGTGCTCAAAGTCTGCCCTCCCCAGACCCCAAGATCTGGTGTTTAGAGGGAAAGGACAGGCTGTCTCTCAGACCTCCACATCTGCTTGATTTGGAAAGGTTTTTGTTTACCTCCAGAGAACTGTACATGACTAATTATCATGAAAACCAAGTTTCATGATCTAGTGAATGATTCAAGGTCTAATTCATCTAAAGTAGGAGGGCTGTGATGTGCAGGCATGTATCCATCACTGTTTTGGGGCCACCTGGACTAACATACCTTTAGAACCCAGGAATTCCCAAAGCAGATTAATCTGCACTGGGATAGAATAGAGGATTGAAAATTAAAATTTGACTAGAATGAAGGAAAACAATTGAAGTACAAACACTACCAGCTTGCCTCGGGAATGGGAAATTAGAAGGTCACTAAATGATACCTCTTAGTGGGGACAGAATCAGAGAGCTGGCCAGTTTGGCTAGAGAAGGGGTCAAACAACCCCAACAATCAGCATGGCCTTCAGCCTTTCCAATGGCTGTGACTTCGAGGCTTATTATGGAGCTTTCCAAAGGCTCGGGCCAAACAGTGGTTAGAATGGGAGTCTTACATGAAAAGACTTTGCTCCAATTACTTCCACAAGCTTATTAATACCATCCTAGCTGCCAACCACGTCCATGACCTTTCCAGCTACATCTGTCTCCAAAATCATTCCCAAACATTTAGCTTTTTTTTCTGCTGTGTGTGGTGTCGTGACTTTAATTTGCCATGGGCTTGGTCAGGCATAATTATAAACCCACCGGAGTCTAAAGACTTGGATTGACTCTTGGATTTGCCATTTATCAACTATATGACCCTGAAGAAGTCTTTTTCTTTCTCAGAGCCTCAGTTCCTGGCTAGGGCCTTAGAAAAAATGCAGCTGGGATGCATAGAAATCAGGCCATTGGATTAAGGTGCTATTCAATTATATTCAACAAAGTTCCTGGTAACTTCCAGGTACTGAAGATATGGAGGCAGTATAGTACAGTGGAAAGGGTAACACTGATCTCTGGAGTCAGTGGATCTGGGAGCAAATTGGACCATTGGGGCTTACAGTCTGTGCCACCTTGGGCAAGTCATTTGGTTTCCTTATGCCTGGGTTCCCTCACTTGAAACATGAGGGCATTCGACTAGATGATCTCTGATACCCCTTCTGGCTCTATCTGTATTCCTATAATCCAAAGATAGATAGATATGACCTAGACTCTAATCTCAAGGAACTTAAAATAGCCATTGTATATTAAGGGTTACAAAATGATGTACATTTCTTATCTCATTTAATCCCCACAATATCCCTCTAAGGTAAGAGCTATAATGCTATCTCCATGCTTGTCAGTGACTGAGGTAGGATTTGAACTCAGATCTTCCTGGTTCCAAATCCAGCATTCTATTCGGTAATAGCTGCCTATCTAAAGAAGGGGGAAAGACACATACACAAGTAATTAGGATCCAAGAAAAAGTGAGGAAAGGGCCAAGGAGAGGCCTGAATGGGATGCCACTTACACAATGAAAAGGTGTAGGGGGGTTGCATAATAGATACTTAATAAATACTGTTGATTTGATTTTTAGAGACCTGTCCAGTATCAAACACAGGCATAGCCCTTTTACCTTGCACAATGTATTGTGCTGTATTCTTTGCTAAGGCAGGCTGTGGACATAGGAAATATTTAACTATTGAATGTTTATAGTAAGTGCTTAATGAATAAATGCTCATTGATTAAGTATGAAATGCTGCTCAACCGTAAGAGGAGTGGTGTACGTGAACGAATGCTCCTAAATCACAGTTGGATCGTTTGGCGAATCCTAGTTAATGGAGGTGTAGGCACTATTGAAAAAATGCATATTTGGAATAAGGGAGCAGAAGTATATGAGAGATATGTCTATCCATCTATCCATCCGACTATCATCTATCCATCTATCTATTTATCTATCTATCTATCTATCTATCTATCTATCTATCTATCTATCTATCTATCTATCTATCTATCTCTGTTCTCTTATTTTTCATATCATTCATTTTTGATATATATGTATTTACATATACATAGAGCTATACCTCTATCTATGCTTGATGACAAAAATTTAGGCTAAATAAAGGGTGATCTTCCACAGATGTGGTTTTATAGCTGCCTGAAGCTAGAGATGCACAGAACCCAACAAGGAAAGAGGCTGGTCAGGGGTGAGGATGGAGAACTCGCTGTCCCTGAAAAATCAGGGAGGAGATTAGAAAGAATGTTGAATTCAGAATCAGAATTCCTGGGTTTAGTTTCGCAACCCAATGTCCATATTGATTATTTCATTGAGAACTGGAAGGGACCTTAAGAGTCATTTAGTCCAACCTCATCATCTTACAGAGAAAGAAACCGGAGCCCTGAAAGGCAAGTGACATGTGTAAGGTTACGCTGGTAGTAAATAAGAGAGCTAGGATTTGAATTCAGATCATCTTCCTTCACATCCAGGACTTTGTGATCTTAGGCTGGTCATTTCCCCTCTTCTAATACATAGCCTTGTTTTTCTGTTAAAAGGAACAGATGGCCTCTATGATCTTTAAGATTCTTTTATTTCTAAATCTGAACATACCTATGATGGCACAGGATAAGGTTAAATTGTACAACTGTCAGCTGGAGCACCTAGATCCTACCTTGCCTCACCGTTTTTTTTTTTTTTTTTTTTTTTTACTGACCTCTGGAATTGACTTCTGCTGTTGTCCCTTTTGGTTTCTTCTTCAGGTTCTAAAAGATAACTTCCTCCAGATTTGCTCACTTAAATCCTGACAGACCAGTCTCTTGACTTAGTAAAAGCCTTTCCCTATCAGGTGTGATGGTTTTCTTCCCTGTGATTGTACCTTTGCTCTGTTGTAATGGGTCCCTTGGTTAAGCCTGGGCTCAACACCTCAGCTGCTAATTGCTTGCCCTTAACTTGTCCCACGATTACCTCAAGGGGCTGTCTGAGGCTGGCTTTTGGATGCAGTTTGGGAAAGACCAAGATAGCTGACAGATGGCTTGCAGATGATCACTTCATCAGAAACAAGGCCCATTTCACCCAGGGCACAGAGATTACCAAGGAGTTGTGGGATTCTCTTCAAAATGAGAACTTTTTCTCTTTCCCTTGTCTTTTCCCTTCTTTCTTCCCTTTTTCACCTCTCTCATCTCTGTCTTCTTCTCTTCTTCTCCCCTCCCTTTTTCCTTCCCTTTTCTCCTCTCTTCTCTCTCCTTTCTCTCCTTTCTTCTCCTTCCCTACTCTCCCTCCCTTTTCTCTTCTCTTCTCCTTCCTTTCTCTCCTCTTTCTCCCTCCATTTCCTCCTCTCTTCTCCCTTCCCTTCCCTCCTCTCTTGTCCCCCCCTTCTCCCCAGTCCCTACTCCCCCTCCCTTTTCTCTTTCCTCCTCCTGTTCTCCTCCCTTCCCTCCTTTCTCCTCCTCCCCTCTCTGTCCTCCCCTCCCATGCTCTTGAACTCAGGTCCTGTGATTCTAAGTTCCATAGTCTTGCCATCTCACAGACTGATTTGGAATCAGAGGGTATGGGTTCAAATCCTAGCTCTGCCTCTTAGTACCTGTATAATATTAAGCTTACCATTCTTTCTGGGCCTCAGGTCCTTCATCTCTAAAACATACATACAAATTACTCCTTCATACACTGGGAATAATTCCCCTCTTGCAAGGACAAATTCAACAATTACGGGAGAAGGGAGGTTATTAAAAGCCTAAGAACCCTGCCCCCCAATAATTCTCAAAAGAACGGCTTTCTCCTTTCCATCTGGGTAAATTCCTCATGTCACACCCCTCCCCCCACCCCCATCTTGCCCCCTTCTTCTTCTGCAGTTTCCCCTCACTCCCACTAGGTGTCTCCATGTGTTGCTCTCTCTGATGATGTCTACTGTAGTTTCTCAGCACAGGGGGCCCTGGGTAGCAAAGATCTTGATTTTTCCCACTGTGGCAGGAGATCATCATAGGCACATAGGATCATGGTGCCGGAGCAAGAAAGGACCTCTGAAGCCGTTTGATTAATGTTATTATTTTACAGATAAGGAAATCGAGTCCTACCGAAGTTAAATGGCTTGCCCAAGATCACACAACTAGTGTCAGAGGTCACATTTGAGCCACA
The DNA here is from genome assembly GCA_028646595.1 of Phalanger gymnotis. NCBI lineage: Eukaryota > Metazoa > Chordata > Mammalia > Diprotodontia > Phalangeridae > Phalanger > Phalanger gymnotis. The sequence goes on from CM053624.1 coordinate 280,566,269, forward strand.
TTGTATCAGTCCCATCTGTGCTACTGTAACACTGAAGTAGGATCTGCCTTTAGACTTCCTTATCTAGTATCACAGTGTGTCTAACAGCATTTATTAAATACCTACTAGGTGCTAGGCACTTGGGATGCAAAGAAAGGCAAAAGGCCATCTCTGCTCTCGAGGGCTCACAGGTTGATGGGGGAGACAACGTGTATGGAACATGCAAAGACGTGCTACAGGATAAGGTAGAGGTAATCTCAGGGAAGGCACCAAATGTAAGGACTGGAAGAGGTGTCTTAAAGAAGCTAGGACTTTAGCTAAGACTAAGAAAGCTAGGGAAGCTAATAGTTGGTAGATGAGGAGGGAGCAAAGCAGGGAGTAAGGAAGGAAACAAGTATTTATTTAGTACCTACTATGTACTAGGTGCTATGCTAAGTACCTTACAAATCCTCGCAATAACTCTGAGACATAGGTGCCATCATTATCCCTACTTTATAGCTGAAAAAAATTAAGGCAAATGGTGGTTAAATGACTTGCACAGTCATACAGCTGGTATTGTTCAGTCATGTCTGACTTTTCGTGATCCTATTTGGGGTTTTCTTGGCAAAGATACTGTAGTGGTTTGCTATGTCCTTCTTCAGCTCATTTTACAGATGAGGAAACTGAGACAAACAGGGTTAAGTGACTTGCCCAGGGTCACATAGCTAATAAGTGTCTGAGGTCATATTTGAACTCAGGTTTTCCTGACTCCAGGCCCAGTACTCTATCCACTGAGCCACCTACCTGCCCCATCACACAGCTAGTGAATCTCTGAAGTGGGATGTGAATACAGGTTCAGTGGTCTGTCCCCACTGTGCACCTAACTGCTATAATTAGATCTCAGTGACCCGGGCTTTACTCTAGGTGAGACATATAGAGGCCTCTGACAACACTCATAATCCTTCAGCAGCACAGAAACAACTGAGGTTAATCTTTACTTAGAAAGAATAATTCAGAAAACTCTAAAGCTCCCAGAGTTCCCTAGCCCAGGTAGCTGTACCTCAAGTGAGAGCCTTTCAGGCCTCTCCTAGGCTTCTCTACCCTCTCTACTCTGTCCCAAGTGTAAAAGTGAGTAATGATATCTCTGCCTTTGACAGATCTCTTGATTCTGGGTCTCACCACAGAAAGCTCAGGGAATTGATCCTTGTTCCTCTCTAACTTCAAGAAAGTCCTTGTCACCTACTGACTCAAGGTTCAGCTATGGTGACTTGAGATCCTTTTGCCCTCTGACACAAGGGAGCGGTGTTCTGTCCTTGAATGAGTACTTTCCACTTACCTACCTTAGATATTAGAGATAAGTAACTATGTGGGATTATCTAAATCATCCAAAGTGACACAGCATGTGTGACAGCTCTAAGAGACTCTAGGTTACATAACAAGTGTCAGAGAAGAGATTTGAACCCAGGTCTTTCTATCTCCCAGTTCAGCACATCAGCCGTTAGAACACGCCGCTTCTCATAGACATGCATATGCACACGTATTAAATATGCTTTCCTTTTTCTCCCCTCAGCATGAATATGGTAACGAGTGCTATGTAGCAGAAAATTCACTCTGATTTAACCTCCAACAAATAAATCTTCACCGAAAAGGTAATATCTCCCCCTTCCGCCACCCCTCCCCCCTGTTTGTTTGGTTTCTGGTTTTTCTGCTCAACAAATAAACTGGAACAAAATGAATGAACGTGTCACTATTTCTGAAGCTTTGATGACTCAGACTCATTGCTTAAGTGTTTCTTTTGAATGAAATAGATTTATCTTTCCATTGTTCATAACTGGAGGTCATTTAATAGATGAAGCAGTTGTGTATTTTTGTGGAGATGGAGAATTCCAGTTATGGGAGGGGCTGAGGGGAGAGGAAAGAATGATCCAGGAAAGGGGAACCTTCAGAAGAAGGGAAAATTCACCAGAAGGGGATCCTCTTGATCTTAGTTAATGTTTTCAGTTTATTTCAGTTTGACTGGTTTCTAGCAGATGGCTTTTGGCAATCAGTGCTTCCAACGAATTCAAATGACATTTATTAAGTACTTACTATATACAAGGGGCACAAGGTGGCTCAGTGGATAGAGCACTGGTCTTGGAATCAGGAAGACTCATCTTCATCACTTCAATCCAGCCTCAGACACTTATAAGCTGTGTGACCCTGGACAAGTCACTTAACCCTGTTTGCCTCAGCTTCCTCATCTGTAAAATAGTCCGGAGAAGGAAAATGACAAACTACTCCAGTATTTTTGTCAAGAAAATCCCAAATGCAAATCCCCCAAATGACTGAAAAACAACTTAACAGCAACAAAAACTACATACAAGACAATGCGCTAGGTGCTAGGGATACTAAAATGAAAGTCAAAGCAATCACTGCCATTGAGGAGTGTATACAAAGTGATACAAAGTAATTTCAAGAGGAAAATCCTGGTGACATATACATACTATTCCATCTCCCAGCTGGCTCTTCTTCCCTGTCCAGGGGGCACTTTTTCCTCACCCTCTACTCTTAGAATTCCTAGTTTCCATCATGACTCAGATCAAGTGCCATCTCCTAAATGATATCTTTTCTGATCCTCCCAGATGTTAGGGCCCTTCTCCCCTCTCCATCCCTCCCTGTGACCTTACATTCACACTGCATATATTGCATGTTCTTTGACTTCACATATCTGTCTACATTTCATTTTCTCCTGGTAGAATGTAAGCTCTTTGAGGGCAGGGACCGTTTTATTTTTGTTTTTGGATCTTCATGGCCTAGCACAGTGCTTGGCACACAGTGGGCACTTAATATCCACTTATTGAATGAATGAATAAATGAATGAGATATTGAGAGAGAATGAGAGAATCAGGAATGCCTTGTGCTGAAGGTGAGGCCTGTGCTGAGTCAAAGGTGAGGAGGGAGTACAGTGCTATACATATTAATCCCAAGCATGTGGCATAGAAAAAGACCCTGCCAACTGCAACTCAGTTTGCATAATAAACCTGGTGTAGGTCAAGCTTTATTTATTTGTTTTTTATTAAACAAATTAAGAGGGGAAAGAACTTGACCTCCAATTAGAAGACCTACATGGCAAGCCTAGTGGACAGAGTGCCTGCCTTGGAGGCGAGACTTGGGTTTGAGACCCGCTTCTGATGCTAATGATATATGTGACTGCGGGCCAGCTTCTTATACTCTACAAGCCTCAGTTTCCTCATCTGTAAAAGGGGAGGGTTGAACTAGATGAAGGCTAAAGCCCCTTCTAGCTCTAAATTTATGAGCCTGTAAACCTTTAAGATATGTTACCCCAGGATAATCACCCTACCTATCTTTGCCTCAACGTTCTCCTCTGTGACATGGGTAAAAGAGTACCTGCACCTCCTCCCTCATAGAATTCTTGTGAAGAATATAAACTGCAAAGTGTTCTGGAGACACGAGCTATTTATTCTCTGCTTTGCAGAAGGTTGTTTATGCATTTTCCACAGGTTTGCTAACTCCCCTTATGCATTTCTGGCATTATTTTGTCCTATGGAAGCTTGAATTGCTCATAATTTTGTGGGGAGCTCTGGCATCGACTGTGCAATTAACTTAAAACAAAAGATGTGTCTGCATTGGTTTTGGACATCCCAGATTCCCCTGGAGAAAGGCTGAATATCTCTTTATTAGGAGACTTGATTAGTCAGCATTACTAAAACCAGCCCAGTTCCTCATAAATGAGTGGGTGCCTTTTAAACTCAAAAATGCTGAATTTTGGTTTAATAGGTCTCTGTTATAAAACTCTGACTCTCTGGAGCTCTTGCCTTAATTCCCTTGTAATCCTAGTGCTTAGAATCTGCAACATCTCTATTTCTAAGAACGCAAGTCATACTGGGTTGCTGGGGCCTTGGTGTTGCTGTGGGAGCCTTTTCTTTCTTGATTGACAGTGTTTCTGGTGTGCAGGGTGATAAGATGAAGCTTTAGCTCCTAGATGCAGATGTCATTCAGAGAACATCAAAGACACCTTTACAAAGAAGGTGGTGGGCATTTCTGAGAACGCCTGAGTTGTTTGCCTTCTCTTGGAAAGGGATCTTCTGCCTCCCATGGAAATCAATTACCGTGGCCCTTTTCATCAAATATTGGCATGTTCTGTCCCAAGTCTGCCTGCCCTTTCATCTTCATCAGTCAATTCATATTTGTGCTGGTGGGTATGATGCTGGGATGTGAAAGGTATAAGGAAGGCTATCTGCCCCAAGGTTATCCTTTCTACCCCATGGTTATGCCTTTCTTTTGCCCCCCCCCTTTACCACACCATAGCATCCTCCTTGAGCCATAGGAAGCTAGAAGCAAACTCAGCTGGAATAATTTCAGATGAATCGTTCTAGAGTGGCCCTCACCCCAGCTCTGACCAAATTACAAAAATCAGAGTTGGCAAGGATCTCAGAAGCTGTCTGTTCTGGTGAGTACCTTAGCAGGTTTTTGTTCTATGTTTGTTCTAAATTTTGTTCTAAATTTGTTCTAAAATTTCTAAATTTGTTCTAAAAAACAATTGACAAGTTGACCTCAAATTGAATAATGTCCATCAAATAATGGACAACACATAAATGAGGGAGATGCTGTGGTACAGTGGAAAGATTGGTAGCTCTAGAATCCCACCTTTGATGTTTACTACTTGTGTCATCTTAGGCAGCTCGCTTGACTTCCCTGGGCCTCATTTTCCTCATCTGTGTAGTGGGAGTATTGGACTAGATAATGTCTAAGGGCCCTTGCAGCTCTAGAGGTATGATCTGATGATACCTTGAGACAGCCCAATCCACTTTTGGACTGCTCAGATTGTTAGGGAATTTTTTACTTAAATGAACCAAATGAACCAAAATCTGCTTCCCTTTAGCTTCCATTCATTGCTCTTAGTTCTCTCCTTTGGGACCAAACAGCAGAACAAATCAAATCCATCTTCCATATGCCAGTCCTTCAGATTATCAAGGAGTGCTATGATGCCCACTTCACTTCCCCACTCCCAGCCTTCCAAATGCCCCAAAGTATCTTTAGATCCTTCAATTAGTTCTCATGGGCCATGTTCTCCAGGACCCTCACCCTCATATTACCCTCCTCTGGGGGCGATTCAGTAAATCAGTGTCCTTCTTAGTCATCATTTACTTAAGTAGTTCTGGAAGGCAGCATGGTGCAATAGGAGGAGAATTAGCACTAGAGTCAGAGGACCTGTGTTCAAATCTCACCTCTGGTACTATCTAGGCAGTGAGGTGCGGTAATGGATAGAGTGATGCTTTTGGAGTCAGGACATCCTGAGTTTGAATATGGCCTCAGATACTTACTAGTTGTATGACCCTGACCAAGTCACTTAACCTCTCTGTGCCTTAGTTTCCTCATTCTAAAAATGGTAATAATGGTACCTACCTCCTGGGGTTGTTGTGAGAATAAAATGAGATAATATTTGTAAAGCTTTATACAAACCTTAAAGCACTATTTAAATGCTATCTTTCATCATCATCATCATCATCATCATCATCACTGTTATTACTTGTGTGACTGGTAACTAGGGTCATGCAGCTAGTAAGTGTAGCATTTGGGATGTGAATCTGGGTCTTTTTTTTCATACTCTCCTTTGAGCCATTTTGGAGCTATATTTTCTCACACAAGGGCTCAGGATCACTTTGGGTGGTTCTTATTTCTTTCTGTCTCTTTTGTCCTCACCAGGTGACTTCTGGGTTAGTCATCGTATTGGCAATCCTCCCAAGATGGCCATCAGATCCCCCTCTAAGCTCTCAGGCTCAAAAGGCATCAAACACATAATAAATTTCATTATCATTGGATCATAGATCTACAGCTGGAAGGAGGGAGAAATTAGGTCAAGGGATGCTGAATGATTTGCCCAAGATCATACAGATAGTAAGTATGAGGGGCAGAATTTGATTCCAGGTCTTTCAACTCCAGAGCCAGTGCCTCTCCATTGTACCACTCATTGACAAAGGAAAGACTTATATTAATAGTCACATATGGAGGAGAAAGAACAGAGCCCTTTACAGACTTGGATTGAAAATTTCCCATTCTTCCTTCTAAGATCTTCTGCTATTAGTCAGTTAACAAGCATTTATTAAGCATTTATTATGTGCCAGAAACTATGCTAGGTACTGGGGATAGAAATACAAGTAGATGAAAATCCCTGCCCTCAAAGGGTTTACTTTCTAAGAGAAGAGGAAGATAACATATAAAGTGGAGCTGAAAAAGGAGTGAGTGAAGGTACTTGCATGGGAGTATTGTTTTGAAGTCAAAAGTTAGCCCATAAAGGGAAAGTAGGAAGAGTGCTCTGGGCCACTCCCCAAAATGGAGGGAGAATCAGCTGATAGGAAGAGGGATGTTTCCTAGTGAGAAGGCAGCAGGTGATGAGTCTGTTGCTATCAACAAAAATCTAGTAAGGGGGGAAGAGAATAATCATTTATTTAGCACCTACTGTTAAGTTATCTTTATGTGCAGTGTCCGTGGGAAGGGGGCAGGAGGAGGAAGATAAAAAAATATTTCAAGACAGCATTCCTACCTTCTTGGAGTTTATAATGGAATAGTAAGACATCACCTGAATAAATGGCTATAATACAAAATAAAACTTGGTCAAAGCATGAGTGAGATACAATCAAAGGTCTAAGAAGAAGGAAAAGCCATGCCTGATTCTGAGAATGAAATGGTGGAATTTGAACTGGGTCTTGGAGGAAAAGCAGTCATTCCATTGGCAGAGAAAGGGCAAGGCAATAGGGTTCTAGGCATAAAGGGAGAGTGTGAACCTGTCTGTTTCCAGCTTCTAAAAATCATTTCATTTCCACTAAGTTAATTATCTTGTACTCAGGGACCTGAAAGGCACTTTTAAATTTCCCACCTCTCCCCTCTCTGTTCCATACCTGAACATCCCATCCTACCCAAGCCCCTCTAATTCCCAGTGGGTTTGCCTCCGTGCCTGGAGCATAATTGGGATGATGTGCCAAAATTAAAAAGCTCACTAATCATAGAGAGGCCCAATGGAGCAACTTGGGACCTATTTTTCATAATGATTAATGGTGGACAGCTCCCTCCCTTCTTCACCTCCCCTCCCCCCAGCTCTTGTCTGTTATTAGTTTTCCTTTCATTGTTCACTCACCTTTCTCTTTGTTTTCTTTGAGTGACTACAGGGAAAGTACTGATTCAAGGCACAATCTGGCAGAATGGGGATTGGAATAACATATTCCCAGAATCCTAGAATTTGAGAATTGGAAAGGCCCTCACCAGCCATGTAATCCAACCCAGATCCAAAAGGAATCCCTGCTATAACATATCCAACAAGGGTCATTCAGCCTCTGCTTGAAGGAGGAGGGGAACCTACCAGCTCTTGAGGCAGCTCATTCCACTTTTGGGAAGCTCTGATCTAAAGACTAAATTTTTCTTTTTGCAATTTCCATCCCTCTTGGTTCTGCCTTCTGGGACCACACAGAACAAATTTAATCCCTTCCCTGTGTGACAGTCCCTCAAGTACTAGAAGATGCCTATCACATATTTGCAGGCTGTCACATGTTACATTTGGGGTCAAAAGACCTGGGTTCAAATCCTTGCTATACACTTAATATCTGTGTGACATTTAATAAGTTGCTTAACTTCTCTGGACTTCAAGTTTCTCCATTTAAAAGGGGAGATTTAGAACCTGTTGTTCAGTCATGGCTGACTCTCCATGACCCCATTTGGGATTTTCTTGGCAAAGATACAGAAGCGTTTTACCATTTCTTTCTCCAGCTCCTTTTCCAGAAGGGGAAACTGAGGCAGAGTTGAGTGATTTGCCCAGAGTCACACAGCTAGTAAGCATCTGAGGCCAGATTTGAATTTGGGTCCTCCTGACCCCATGCCCATCGCTCTATCCACTGTGCCACCTAGCTGCCCCAAGAGAGTTGGACTGGTTAACTTCAAATGTTCTTTCCAGGTCTAGAATTCTATGACTCTTCCTTTTATGGATAGAGATAGAGCTCCCACTCAGAATCAGAATCAGAAAATGTTGCTTTGAATCCTGGCTTTGCCATTTACTCTCTGTGTTAACTTGGACAAGTCTCTTCCCTTCTGTGGACCTTAATTTCTCTTTAAAACAAAGGTTTTGAATTAGATGGACTCTAAGGTTCTCTCTCGTCCTAAAATCCTGCGTTCCTATGACCCAAGTTTTCCAGGGGTGGGCCCTGAGTGTCTACCCCCACCTCAGCACTCCCAGTGGGGCTGCTGAAAGAGCAGTAGTTGCTCGGATGTGTCAGCTCCTAGTCACGCTTGGAAAGCATCGGTTTCTCCTCGTGTTTGCCAATTAGCCTCTCTTCTCACTTTTCGGAGCCTGCTGTTGCATTAAGATAAGCTGCTCGCTTTGCCCATTGATGTGTCCAGCCTCGACTCTCACTCCAGCACCCTCTCCGGGGGCACCCGCTTTTCCTGAAGCTAGCTCGGGTGAGTGGGATTGGAGTGAATTTATGAGAGAGTTCTAGTCCTGTAAACAAAAGTACCATGAAGCTCTTTTCCAAAAGGAAGCAAAGAATCAACTTCAGCAAGCTGAGCCAAGGGACTTGGGCTGGGAGGTGGGAAAACAAGGCTTTGAAGATAATGCAATATCTCCCATTTCTTTAGCATGTTGAGATTTATAAAGTGCCTTCCCCACAGCAACCCTGTGAGATAGAAGAGTTTCATAACTCAGGGATTATGAATTCCTGGGGCCTGCTGCCCACACTTTTAAAAATGGGCTATGAGATGTACAAGACAAAAAGCCGCTCCCCATAGATAAGTGGTCAAAGGATATGAACAGACAGCTCTCAAAAGGAGAACTGAAAACTGTTAACAACCATGTATGTGATTGCTACAGATTTCTAAGTCTAAAGAGTGTGGCCATATCCAATCAATAAACATTTATTAAACACCTATTATGGGCCAGACATTGTGCTAAGCACTGGGGATACAATTGATAGAAAAGCCAGTCCCTGCCCTCAAAGAGCTTATAATCTAAGAGGACAGATAACATACAGAAGGAGGCATTAAAGGCGGGGAGGGAGAATTGGACACCAGGGGTTACCTGGCAGGGCATCTTAGTTTGTGAGGTTGAAACCAGTCAGGAGAGCAGATGGCAAAGTGGAGTGAGCTAAAAGAGTCTAGTTCAGGGGTGGGGAACCTGCAGCCTCGAGGCCCCATGTGGCCTTCTTGGTCCTCAAGTGTGGCCCTTTGAATAAGGGTTGCATTTGAGGACCTAGAGGGCCATATGGGGCCTTGAAGCCATAGGTTTCCCCCCCTTGGTCTAGTTTTTACCTTCTATAAGAAAGTCTTTGGGAAGAGTTTTGGTACTCCATGCTTTAGCCCTCTAATCAGAGGGAAGAGGAGTCTGAGGGAGCTGGTATTAATCAGGCCTTGACTTAGCAACCTGAGTTTAGATGAGCTTATCCTGGGAGGGGCAAACTCTTTGAGGGCAGGCCCTATCTGTGCTTAGCATAGGCACATATATTGTTGGCCTCATGTGTTATTCAGTCTTGTCTGGTTTTTGGTGATCTCATTTAGGGTTTTCTTGGCAAAGATACTAGACTGGTTTGCCATTTCCTTCTCCAGTTCATTTTCCAGATGAGGAAATTGAGGCAAACAGGATTAAGGTAACTTGCCTAGAGTCACACAGCTAGTAAATGTCTTAGGCTGGATTTGAACTCAGGTCTTCTTGACTCCAGGCTCAGGGCTCTATCTACATTGTGCTGCCCACCTGAACCACTATCTACTTACTGGATAGATTACTGGGAGTAGAGTCAGGAAGACATGAATAAAAACCTGGCTTCAGACACTGATTAGCTGTGGGAACCTGGGCAAATCACTTAGCATTTGTATACCTCAGTTTCTTCAACTGTAAAATAGAGAACGATAATAGTACCTACTGTATTAGCAAGGCAATAATCGCAATATAGATGATAATTGTCAAAATGCCTATGTGGTTCCGTATCACAAAATATGAGAGACTCTCCATATAGAAGGTAGAAGAAGGAAACCATTTATTCAGACACCAGAGAACCAGATCCCCAAACCAATACGCCCAATCCATCACAGCAGCAAAGAATTCAATACACAATATCACAGCAGAGAACCACTCCCATAACCTTCTGCCCTCTGCTGGGGCCTTACCACCCACAAACACACTCACAGCACACCACATGTCTGCTCTTTCTCTCAGCTCTAACTGCTCTCTCTGCATTTCCTGTGAAACACTTTCCTTTTCTTCTCAGGAAGCTCCTCCTACCACATGTAACTTAGGCTTCCTGTGACATAAGCAGGTCACATGGCCTATTAATGGGTGGGAAAGATCTTCCTCCCAGGGATCTCCTGAGTATCAAATGAGATAATGGTAAAATACTTAGCACAGTGTCTGGTATATATTAGGCACTTAATAAATGCTTGTTCCTGTCCTTCCTTCCTAAGCAACAACTATGCGTCAGGCAGTGTGGGGTAATGAGTGAATAGAGCTGCCTCTGGAGTAAAGAGGGCCTGGGTCTAAGTCCTGTCTCTTTGAGAAGCCACTTAAACTATCAGTGTCTCTAGACAGCTCTAAGTTACAGAGAGTGGATAATTCCCACCAATGGAGGGAGTTTCTTCTCTGAGATTTTCCTATACTAATGAAGTTACAGGCTGAGACTCCTCCTTCTAAAATGTACCAGGTACCAAGCTGGGTCTTAGAGATAGGCTTTTTCTAGGAATTTATTATCTAATAAAAAGGCTACAATATATCTATAGATTGCTATAATCTAAGGTAGAGAGTGTATGATGCTATTTTTCTCTTGATAATCCAGGGAAGGGGTTCTTGACCATTTTTTGTGTCCTGGACCCCTTTGGCAGTCTAGTGAAATTTATGGACCCTTTCTCAGAATAATATTTTTAAATGCATTAAAGTAAAATATGTAAGATTATAAAGGAAAGCACTTACATTGAAATATAATAATGTATTGTTTTTGTTCAGACGTTTTTCTATCAAGTCTGACTCTACGTGAACCCGCTTGGGATTTTCTTGGCAAAGATACTGCAGCGTTTGCCATTTCCTTCTCCAGCTCATTTTGCAGAAGAGGAAACTGAGGCAAACAAGGTTAAGTGACTCTCCCATGGTCATACAGCTAGTAAGTGTCTGAGGCTGCATTTGAACTCAACTTTTCCTGGTGCTCCATGGACTTTACCACCTAGTTTCCTGGCTGTTCTAGAATCATAGAATACCAGAGCTGGGAGGGCTCCCTGTGACCCCCAAATCCAACCTATGCCTGAAAAAATAATCTGCTTTACAACAACAAGTAATCATTCAATCTTTGCTCGAAGACTATCAATAAGGAGAAACTCAGTAGCTTCTGGACGCAGCGTGTTCTGTTTTAGGGCAGCGCTAATCATTAGGGAGTTCTTCTTTCTATCAAGCCTGAATTTACTTCTTGACAATTTCTGCCCATGGCTTCTAGTTCTTCCTTCTGGAGCCAAATCAAACAAACTAATTCTTCCCGTTGATATTCCACAACACACACAACCACAACCACCTTCAAGAGGTCCCCAGTCCCATGGTTACTAACCTTCTGATGTCCTTATCATGTAATGTTGTATATTGTCGTCGTTGCTCGTCCTTCATTCTCGAAGAGGACCAATGGCGTCAGGAGGGTGATGTCTTGACTTGCAAGTGAATTGGATTTCCAAGAGGCAAAGTTGTGTATAGTCATCAGCCTCACTCTCTCCTCTGGAGCCATCCGGGTCCAGTGGCAAGCTATAGGTCAGGATGCCTGGTGATGGCCCCCATGTAGTAGGAGACCTTGGCCTTTATAAGCTGAAGTCTCAGTTTGTCTGAGGCAACACCCATTCAATAACTAAAGGCTAGGTAAGAATTGGGGTCAAAGATGACCTACTTTGCCTTCACAAGAGAGTCAATCAAGGCAGGGAAGACCCTCAAATTTTCTGTCCAGAACAGAAACAATTGCTGTTTACACTCACTTTGAGCCATCCAAACCAAAACGATAAGCAAGTGAGACTTGGGCGGGGGCCCATTATTGGCCAATAGTGTTATATATTATAGTTCTCTGAATTGGTGTCTTATATCCTATTACTAGACTAGACTATATCCTATTACTAGAACTAGGAAGTTCTGTGAAGACAGGGATTGATTAGGTTAAGTCAGGGGTGGGGAACCTGCAGCCTCGAGGCCACATGTGATGGCTTTGACTGAATAAGGGCCACACTTAAGGACCTAGAGGGCCACAGGTTCCTCACCCCTGGTTGCCATTGCCTTCAGGAGGCCTCTTCCAGTCCTGTTTCCTTCCCCCACCCCCAGCCCCACCCCAGATGCTAGTGTCTTCCCCTCTGAGTTTACCTCCCATTTACTCTGTGTACACACTTTGTATATAAAAATTAAACTTGCTTTCTCTTTGCATGGTGACTTTTCACAGTCCTGCCTCACTGAAATCCAATTCACTTGCAAGTCAAGACATCACCCTCCTGACGCCATGGGTCCTCTTCAGAATGAAGGGCAAACAACAACGACAATAGACAACATCACATGATAAGTACATTAGAAGGTTAGTATGCCCGGTATGTAGTATTTGTGGCTGTTCAGTCATGTCCAGCTCTTTGTGACCCCATTTGGGGTTATCTTGGCAAAGATACTGGAGTGGTTTGCCATTTCCTTCTCCAGCTCATTTTGCAGATAAGGAAACTGAGGCAAACAGGGTGAAGTGACTTCCTCACTGTCGCACATCTAGGAACTGTCAGAGGCTGGATTTGAACTCAGGAAGATGAGTCTTCCTGACTTCAGGCCCAGTACTTTATCTACTATACCACACAGCTGCCCCTATAGTACATAGTAATGATTAATAAGTGCTTGTTGATTGAGCAATTGTGTTTTATTTAAACTTTGTCTCTCTTCTAATGCCTTGTGTTTTGCTCCTTAGCCTATAGGTGCCTAATCCACGTTCATTTTTGTTCTTACCTTCTTGGACTGGGATGAATAGGTACTATGGTGCCATCACAATCCAAGGATTTACAATCCCTTCTCCTTATAATTCACCAGAGTGTTGTGGGGGCTAACGAAGCCTCACTAGAGCTGACCAAAGTGCCCACCACCCTCCTGAGCTCTTCAGAAGGAAATGTTCCAGAAACATGAGCAAGTGCTAAAGGGCTGTTCTAATTAGCTGGCTGACAGCTAACGAGAGATTTCACTGGGAAGAAGCTGCCCATGGTTGATGCATAATTACCATGGTAACCTCTATACCACACAGCTCACTTCCTCTAACCAGCCTCCCTGGGGAACAGACATTCCTGCGTGAGACCAGCGTTGGGGTTATTGACATTGTATGTGGGGAAAATAAATGAACTATTAAAAGCAAGACAAGTTGAATCCCTGTCTGTGGCTTCCTGAGAAAAGTTCTACCTTTGTTTGGGGGTCTAATTGATACTGGCTGTCTGATCCGAGAGGAAATCATTGAGAGTTGATAGATTTGTTCCAGATAGTTCTGCTTTTCCGAAGTACAAATATAAGAAATACAGCTAATTAGAAGCAGTCCCTTTTCTGCTGTTTCTGAGAGGAAGGAATGGATGACTTTGGATTGGGGGACATACTAATAAGGGCAAAAGTGATTGGACATGGTTGACCTTGTATCAGAGTCAAACTTCACCAAATAACAGGAATTTAGAGCTGGAAGGGACCTTAGAGAAAAATGAATCTGGTCCCTCCTTTTACAAAGGAGGACACAGGTTTCAAGAGGTTAAGTGACTTGCATAAGGTCACTAGTTACTAATAAGGATCAGAGTTGGAACTGGAACCCTTGTTTTCTGAAGCCAAGACAGATGTTTCGTCCACTCTGCTCTCCTACCTTTGGGGTTTTATTTCTACTTCTGATTTTCACAAATGAAAAGTCTATGCTCTTCCTGTCGACTTGATTAAAATCAATTCAGTCTAATGAACAGTAGGTTCTGTATTGGATGCTTAAGGGTCGTAAGTGGGGAAAATAATAGCTTATGCTTCATTCGTCCACCCATTAATTCCTTAGCTCAGCTATATAGAGTGTCCCCAAAGTCATAGTCTCCCCAAACTACTAAAGCTTAAAACTGCATCAAGACTTTGGAATAACCTGTGTATATAGATACACACGCAGTATATACATCTATGTACATAGACACCTCAAATATACATATATATTATATATAAAATTACCTCTTGCCTAAATTTCTCAGTGGCTTCTTAACTGGTCTCCCTGCCTCAGGTCTCTCTCTTCCCTTTCCAGTCCACACACACACACACACACACAATCACACACACACACACATACACATTGTTATTTAGTCATTTCATTTCAGTTCTTTCCAACTCTTTGTGACCGTTTTGGGGAGTTTTCTTGGCAAATATATTGAAGTAGTTGGCCATTTCCTTCTCTAGCTCATTTTACAGATCCAGAACTGAGGCAAACAGGGTAAGTGACTTGCCCAGGGACAAACAGCTAGTAAGTGTCTGAGGCTGCACTTGAACTCAGGTCTTCCTGACTTCAGGTCTGGCATTCTATCTACTGTACCAGCCTCAGACACTTAGTAGCTGTGTGACCCTGGACAAGTCCCTTAAATTCTTTTTGCCTCAGTTTCCTCATCTGTAAAATAGGGATGATGATAAAAGTACCCACTTCCCAGGGTTGTCATGAGGACCAAATGACGACTATTTAACAAACCTTTATTGTGTCTTTGAACACTTACATGAAACTACTCTGTCCTGGATCTTCTCCTACCTTTCTGATGACCCCTCAGTCTCACTTGTTGGCTCATTATCCATATTATGCTCTCCTCACCCCCAAGTTTAGATTTCCCCAAGGCTCTGTCCTGAGCATTCCTTTCTTATCTCTCTGCATTCTCTCTTGGTGACCTCATCAATTCCTATGGGTTTCATTATCATTTCTATATATCCAGCCCTAATCTCTCCCTTGACATTCAGTATCACCTATATCAACTGCTTCTTGGACATTTCGAACTTGATGTCATAGTGATATCTCAAATTCCACATGTACAAAACAGAACTTACTGTCTTTTTACCTCTAAAGCCACTCTTCTTACAAACTTCTCTCTTTCTGTCAAAGGCATCACAATTCTAATAAACCCTCAGGCTTGTGACCTTGAAGAATGGTCTCTTCTCTTCCTCAGCCCCTCTGTCCAAACCATTGCCAAATCTTGCCTCTTCAACTCCAAATCGTTTCTTCCACCTGCCCCCTCTGGGCTCTACTCACATATACACCACTCTAATTCAGACTTTTAACCCCTCTTGCCTAGATTATGCAATAATCCCGTCACTCATCTCCTCGCTTTGCATCTCTTACCCTTCCAATCCATCTTCCTCACAGTTGCCAAAGTAATTGCTATAAGCACAACTCTTACCATGACACTCTCCTATGTATTAACTCTAGAGGTTTCATGCTGCCTTTAGAATAAAATGTAAACTCCTTCATTTAGTTTTTAAAGTCCTTTACAATCTGGCTCCAACCTTTCTTCCCAGCCTCGTTGCGCCTTATGTCCCATTCTGTGACTCAGTCAAACTAGCTTTCTTTTGTTTTTCACACATAACCTTCCATCTTCCATTTCTGCACCTTTGTATTTGGTGTCCTCCTTGCCTGGAATGTACTCACTCCTGACCTCTACCTTACAGAATCTCTCTTCCTCCAAGACCCAGTTCAGGCACCTTCTTCTTGATGAAGCTTTTCCAGATCCATTCAGATTCTAGTGCCTTCCCTTCCCTACTACCACATATTCATTGTGTTTATTCTCTTTATACATGTTCTATCTCTATCTATCTATCTATCTATCTATCTATCTATCTATCTATCTATCTATCTACATATGATATGTGTGTACACATATATATCATATGTATATGCCTTATCTGTTGTTACTTTAAAGACTTTGAGCTCATCAGAAGAAGGTATTGTATCTCTCTTTGTATCTGAATCTCTGGCACCTAGCAAAACACAGGGCACTTGGAGAAGGACTGGACCTGTGTCTCTTGGTCACATTTCATAGAGATAGAGAACTCCAGGTGAGGAAACTCCCTGTATTAATGAAAGTTGGCAACTTCTGTGCAACATAAAGTCCTAGACTAGAGAGTTGCCTAGAGCACTGAGAGATTAAGTGACTTGTCCAGAGTCACATAGCCAGTTGGTGTCAGAGGCAGGATTCAAATCCAAGGTTCTTGACTTCTAGGTATGTTCTCTATGCACCATAAGATGCTGCTTCTTTCCTGAAACGTATTAGGTATTTAATAAGTACTTGTTGATTGATGTAGAGTTAATGAGTGCATGAGAAGATGAATAAAACAGAATTCTTGTGCTCTGATATTTTAGAGACAGAAGAGGTCCAAGATGTAGAATCTAAGAAACTGGTTTCAGTTACCCCTTCTGCCACTTACTATTTTTATGACTTTCATGAATTCACTTTACCTCTATGGGTCTCAGTTTCTTGATGTGCAAAGTGAAAATTGTACTAGGTGACCTTGGAAGACCTTCCCACGATCCTATCAAGGAAGATCAAACTTGACTTCCCAGCCATGTTCCTACCCTTCCTTCTCCCTTTGGCCATCCTTTCTACCTTCTCCATACTGGAACAATGGCCTGTGCCCTTGGAATCATTCTGGGCCCCTTTTGATGACAGCCAGAATCCTCACTTCACTTGCCAGTGGTCCTTTATGTGTTGTCTTCCCCTATTAGAATATGGGCTCCTTGAAGTCAGGGAATGTCTAGCAGTCTTGTATTTGTATCGCCAGTGCTGAGCACAGTGCCTGGAATATGATAATATTGAGTAAATTATCTATATATCCATTCATTACCCATTTATTATCTATCTATATAATCTATTTAGCTATTATCTATTGATCAACTGTTATCTGTCTATCTCTTTATCTCAGGGATTCTCCACATCTCCTATCACGGACCCCTTTGACAGTCTGGTGAAGCCTATGGTCCCCTTCTCAGAATAATGTTTTTGCATTCATAAAATATGTAGGATTACAAAGGAACCCAATTATGTTAAGATATAGTTATTGACATTTTTTTAAGTTCATGTATCTCAGATTAAGACCCCCTGATACACACACACACACACACACACACACATACACACACACACAGTGCTTTAGAAGTCAGGAGGAGGGGCAGGGCACTTCTAGCTGGAAGGATCAAGGATAGTGTCATGGAGGAAGGAGCATTCGAGTTGATTCATAAAGGATGAGTAGGATTTAGACAACCAGATATGAAGAGAAAAACGTTCTAGGCAGAGAGAAGACTGTGAACAGAGGCAGTGAGTTAGGGAGCTGAAAGGCATTTGTCACCACAAACAAGAAGGCAGAACAGTTGAGCTGTGTAGGCAGAAAGCAGCCCTGGACAATATGCCTGAAGAAGGCACTCTCTTCTACCCCATTTTGGGAGTTGTCTGCTGCTAGCACATAAAAAATTGGGAAAGGCAGGGTTTCTTTACTGGAAGTTATAGGCTAGCCTATTATACTGCTGTAAATCATACACTAAAGGTCAGATTTTCCTTGAAGGAGAGAGAGAAGGAGCTGGGTGAAGTCAGGGGCGGGGGGTGGGGGGTGGTGGGAAATAATCATTTATATAGTGCCTACTATGTTCCAGGCACTGTGCTAAGGACTTTACAATTTTATCTTATTTGATCATCACAACAGCCCTATGAGGTAGATGCTATTTTTACCCTATTTTGCAATTCAGGAAACTGAGGCAAACAGAGGTTAAATTGCTTGCCCATAGTCACACAGCTAGTAAGTTTTCTTCATTTGAAGCCCAGAATTCAATCTACTGAGCCACAAGTCACCTCTAAGAAATGAGACCTCTTTAGAAAAGACAATGAATCTGTCAGGTTTTCATGCTCCTGAATGGCTTTTCCTCGGTCTGTGTTTCCTTTCTTTCTGCTGTGTGTCTTTGTGGGAGCCTCATGTGCTAGGTCTTGCTGCTGAGCTGCCCAAGTTAGGTGGTGAGGACTGTTTCACTAGGTGAGCGATAAATATGCATTCTCGAAGACACCACCTGAGCCATTCTGCCTTCTGAAAGATAGCCTCATGTCAGAGGTTTCAGGACCCTGGCACTCACAGATTTTGGGAATCTGACCTGATGGGGAATGCCAAGATGTCCAGTCACAAAGGCACTCATAGGAATGACGATTATTGTAATACAACACATGTAAGGAATCATTATAAGTATCTCAAAGGGATTTAGGGAAATACTAATTTTGGCAGGACAGCATGAAGCATTTATGCAGCCACATGGTCCTTGAATGCCTTGAGATTGGGACAGGTGATGCCAACCGAACTTCCTCCTTGGCAACAAATTATTTTGAACTTTTCAACCTGTAAGCTTTGTTACCATGGTTACCAGAGAGTCCAGAGGAATGGTGAGAGTGAGGTCCTTAGTAAGAAGCATAGTGTCTTTTCTTCTCTCCCTAGAATGCCTTGCAGGGGCAGTCCAAGGCCCCAGTTGTTGGATCCATTAAGGATGGTGATAAGCTCTACTCAGTATCCATGTTTGTAGTGTGGCTACTTGAGGTCATCCACCAGGGTTTTTGGCTACATTTGCGCCAAGAAAACAGCAGGGTCATGTCTGAATGTCAGTGCCAACAAGTCAGGGAACAATAGACAGATAGACTCTTTGTTTTCTGACATTCTTTAGATCAATTGACATTTGTTACGCACCTACTAAGTGACAGGAACTGTGCAGGTCACTGGGGATATGAAAACATAAATGAAGCATTCCTTTGCCCTTGGGGAACTTGCATTTTATTAGAGGAAATAAAACATTCATAAATATATATATATATATATATATATATATATATATATATAAAATATAGACAAAAATAAATATAAGAGATTCCTCCTCCCACCTCCCAGAAGCAGGGAACTAGCACCAGAGTAGAAAAGTGTGTCTCTAGCAGAGATCTGAAGTAAAAATGGCATTCTAGGGGGCATGAGTGAGGTGGAGAATGGAAGGATAGAGTAAAGCCATGTAGACAGAAGACAGAGGATCTTATCAGAAGACTGTAAAATTCAGAAAGGGGAGTTATCCACAGTAAATTAGAAAAGGTAGGTTGGATAAGATAATAATGGAGGACTTCAAATGCTTTTTAAAAATGGGCTTTTACCAAGGATCCATAAACTCCCACTCCATGGATAGATTTCAGTGGGGCAGGGAGAAGGGGTGGTATCTGTGAATTTGATGGAAAAAGTACATTTAAAGATTTTCACTTCCTCTGTCAGAGGGGCAATCGAGAGCGACTGGAGCTTAATGAGTAGAAGCAACTTGGGCGGACTTAGGAAAATCACTTTGGGATCTCTGAGAAAGAAGGGAAAGGCAAGAGATTTGAGGCAGGGAGACCAATTAGAGGCCATTGCAATATTCTAGGCAAGAGAGGAGGAGGCCTTAAACTGAAGTGGTGACTGTGGGAATAGAGAAAAGCAGAAATGCTTGTGGAGGCAGAAATGTTGAGACTGGGCAATTGTCTGGATGTATGGAGTGAAGAAGATTGAGGGGTCAAGGATGGCACCATGGTTGCACACTTGGGTAACTACAAGGATGATGATGCCTTGGATAGAAATAGGGTAGTTCAGAAGGGAGGTACATTTAGGGGAAAAGATAATGCCTTCAGTTTTGGTTACGTTGGTGGAGTTCGAGATGCTTGTGAGACATCCAGTTTGAAACATCCATTAGATGACTGGAGACATGAAACTGAGCTCAGGAGAGAGGATGGGGCTTGGTATACAGATTTAGGAATCATCAGCATTGAGATGATGAATGAGGCCGAGGGAGAAACCTCTCTAGTACAACTGTAATGGATATAAAGATTGGAGACCTAGAGACACAGGAAGCTTCTGAAGCACCTTTTAGATCATCAAAGAAAGATGTAATCCATGTTCTTTTTACTGTGAAGTAGGTTTTTTTTTTGACTGATTCTTTAAGAATTGGTAAGACATATTGTGTACACATTTATACATATATGTGTACATACATGTGTGTATACATTTCAAAAGATCTAGTCTCTCCACCAATGCAGATCACAGCTCCTTCATACTTTATTAGATGGCCTACAAGACTTTCTGCAGCTGTGAATGTGTGTATGGTATTTCAGTAGTCTTAATGCAGTTCTATTAAAACTTATGTATAGGCTATTAAAAAATATACAAATATGTGTATATATAAATATGTACATACATACATTATATATATGTATATTTGATGTTCAGTCATGTCCTACTTTTCATGATCCTGTATGGGGTTTGCTTGGCGAAGATATTGGAGTGGTTTGTCATTTCCTTCTCCAGTGGATTTAAGCTAAATGCAAGTTAAATTACTCACCCAGGGTCATATAGCTGGATTTGAACTTAGATCTTCCTGACTTCAGACCCAGTGCTCTATTTACTAGTTGTCTCTTTATAAAGCCATATAAAGGTATATATGTATGTATATATACATATTTATACATAGATACACATTTGCTTTCATATGTCTATATAGATGTACATATATGTATATATATGTATACACATACACACACTATGCACACACAAATACAAATATATGACTGAGAAAGTTCAAAATAGTGGGAGGTGAGACACTGGTCTAGAGCTTTTTAGGGACAATATGAGTCAATAGCGTTATATGACAATTGAGAAACCTAATTTAAACTTAGATTTCATTAAGTTAGTGTCCAGGACTAAATGATGATGGTATTCTTCCCTGATCAGATCACACCTGGAGTATCATGTTCAGTTCTGATCAGCACATTTTAGGAAAGACATTCATAAGCTTGGAGGCATCTGAGAGAACCACCAGGATGATGAAAGGCCTCAAACTCATACTATATGAAGACAGGCTTAAAGAACTAGAGATGTTAAGCCTAGAGAAGAGAAAACTTAAGGTAGATATGATAGTTGTCTTTCAGTATTTCAAAGACTGCCATAGGGAAGAATGGATGAAAAAAAAAAAAATTTACCAAGTATTTACTATGTTCCAGGTAATGAGTTAAGAGCTTAGAATCAGAGTTAGGGTTAGAGACTGAACCTCTGGCTCCATTGATCTATGGAACTAGCTGTACCAGTGAAGGCTGGCCATTAAGAGTCTTGAGAGTTGTATATGGCTTCCCCATGTGTGTTAGAAGTGGGACTCGAACCTAAGTGTTCCTTACTAAAAAGTCAAACTTTTACCCGGCATGCTACATTACTTCTTCCCAAGCTGAGGAAACAAATACCAAAGTGAGATAGTCCCTGATCTCAAGGAGCTTACATTCTAATGGGAGAATAAGAACAACACATCCATATACGGTGATTAGGAAAAGGGAGTAAATAGATATGCTCAATCCAAGAAAGCTGAATTAGAGGCACTGGGTATAAGCAGCAAAGAAGAAAATGTAGGCTTGATATGGGGGGAGGGGATGTTCACCATTTAAAGAATTAGAGGCACCCAAGTAACTAGAGATTGTCTCCTGGGTGGTGACTGCTTAGGAAATTGTTGCAAAGGGGAGTTTTGTTCGTGTATGATTTGGAGTAGGAGGCCCCCGAGGACCGTTACAACATCAATCGGCTTTTAGAGGACAAGCTTCAGAACCCTTAGCTTGGTGGTCCTTGGTTACAGTCATAGTTTTATCGCTGGGCCTGTAGTCTAATTCTTTTTTGCTTGGAAGAGCCTGATAGAGTGAGGGCTTCGCCGGCATAACCTTCAAGAAGCCAAGGTTGCCTCCATGCCACCATGAGGATTAAGAGTAACATTTCCGTGGAAAATAGTCCTAGTGATTCTTTTCGATTTGAATAACTGATTAACAAAAAGAAGGAAATATAACATAGCAGAAAGATGCTTGGACTGGAAAAATGGAGGCCTAGTTTGGGGTCCTAGCTCTGCAACTAATTTGGTGCAACCTTAGAAAAATGATCTCCCTTTTTCTATACCTCTTTTTGCCTATTGAGGGGGTACAACCTGGGGGAGCCTCAATTTCTCTGCTAGCTCAGATATGATGATTTTATCTCACTCCATTCACAAACAATGAGAAATATGAAAACGTACTATGCAGTCTTTGGGGTTTTAGGGTCTGGTGTTTTTCTTGAGCTCAAGAAGTCTCCTCAGGGAGAGGTTTTTAAATAACATTGTCACTAAGCCACTTGATTATCTTAATTCGTTTACTGTTTTACTTGAATATAAGCAGCTTGAGCCTAAAAATACGGGAAAAATAAATCTATGAGCTATGATAGTGTCTTCCTATTATGAAAGGGAATTTGACCTCCAAATGTATAATTGATCACAGCAGCTGGTTCGTAAAGGTAAACATTGCCTGGGATGTGTTTGTTGATCGTTGGTGACCTGTATTTCTGTTAATAGTCTAAGTTATTTTACAGGAAAAAAATGTCATTTTTGAATCATAGTGTTTTAGGATCTTAGCATCATGAGATTTCAGAATATTAAGGTTGGGATGGCATGAGCAAAGATGTTGGGGTAGGAAAGTGAAAAGCATGCTGGAGAATCTGTAAAGAGTCTGATTGCTCTAGAATAGAGGCTTTGTCTCCTAAAATAATAGGAGATAAGGGCAACTAGGTGGTGCAGTGGATAGCACAATGGTCCTAGAGTCAGGAGGTCCTGAGTTTAAAATCTGGTCTCAGACACATAGCTGTGTGGCCCTAGGCAAGTCACTTAACTCCAATTGCCTCTGAAAAATAATAGGAGACAAAGTTAGGAAAGATTAGATGTAGTCCAGACAATGGAGAGTTAAAATGTCAGTCTGTGCTTAGGCTTTATTCAGTGAACAAAGGGGCAACCATTGAATTTTTTTGAGCAAGGATCTGGAGGATGGCAAGTAGGAGGGTGATATGATCAGGTCTGTAATGTCAGGAGGGGACCATCCTTATCTATATCTCGCCACTGGACCCAGATGGCTCTGGAGGAGAAAGTGAGGCTGGTAACTTTGCACAGCCCTCCCTCACTTAAATCCAATTCACTATTCACTTTCAAGTAATGGCATCACCTTCCTGATGGCATGGTCCTCTTCGGGAATGAAGGACAAACAACAACTGTCAGGATGCTGATCTACCCAAGATGTCAAGGATATAATAAAAAGAGAAATAACTTTAGAATCAGGAGAGTGAGGTTGAACTCTCAGTTCCTTTGTAACCTAGCCGTGTGCCTTTGAAGTCACTTCTTGTCTCTGAGTCTCAGTTTCTCCATCTGTGAAATGATGGACTTGGACTAGAAGATCCCCTAAGTCCTTTGTTAATCTCTGATTAGATGCGAAGGATGAGTAAAAATGGTTTTGAATAGTTTGGTGAATGGGAGGATAGTGACATCATCAAGAGAAATAGGAAAGTCAAGGGAGCTAATCTAGGAGCAAGGAGAGGAATTGGGTTTTGACCCTTTTGAGTTTCACATGATAGAACATTTAAATAGAAACTATATGTCATCTCTGAGGAAATGGCATAAAATGGAAATTGTGAGGCAGCAAGTTCTTTAATCCTGTCCTGTTACTGCTTAGCTCAAAATACCTGTTATCATGAGCTTGGTAGTGTGTGTGTGTAGGCCCATTAGGCATTAGTAGCCAGATCATGGGTAGTGGAGGAGAAGGAAAAAGATGATGGGAAGAAAATCAGGAGGAGGAGGAGAGGAAGAAGAAAAGATCTAGTCATCCTTTTTTGGAAGGTGGCTCGTTGAATCAAAGAAACATAGATCCTCAGAGGTGGAAGAGACCTGAATGATAAGCTAAGCCAAGCCCTACATTTTTTAACTGAGAAAAAAACAGACCTAAAGATAAAAAATGTTCAAGTTACCCAGTTTTTAATCATAAGAGATAAGATTTATGTCACATTTCAAGACTTACAAAGGAACAAGGAAGAAATTACATTTGAGATCTACAAATGGGGAAAAGTTTTTAACCAAACAAGGGAAAGAGAGAAGCACAGGAGACAGATAAAATAGATGATTTTGATTACATAAAATTGAAAAGGTTCTGCAAAGAAAACTAAAGTCATTAAAATGAGGACAATAGGTAAAAGAGAGAAATCTTTGTAGCAGATTTCTCTGATAAAGATTTTATATTCAAGATATATACTGATTCAAATTTTTAAAAAAGGAGCTATATTCCCCAATAGATAATTAGTGAAAGGACATGAAGAGGCAGTTTTTAATAGAAGAAAGATCCACTTTATCACTATTTTAAAAAAATGCTCCAAGTCACTAATAATCTCCTCTCTTCCCCTCTGCTCTCTTCCCCTCCCCTCCTCCACTCCCCTTGCTTTCCCTCTCCTCTCCTGTGACTCAAGGTTTGGACACACTGTCCCAGGACAGAAGAACTTGCAGAGCAAATAGGATCACAGAGTGACAGGGCTTGAAGGAGCTTTGGGACACACAACACAGAATGTTAGATTGTGAGAGACCTCACAGATAGTTTACTTCAACTTCCTTATTTGACAGATGAAGAAACTGACACTCAGAGGAATTGACTTACCCCAAATTACCTGACTGGTAAGTGGCAGAGTTGGGGTTCATCTCTATGCTTTCTGACTCTATATTACTATGCTTTCCTTAAATAAAGCAACCCATAAAAGAGTTAACAATGTTGGAAAATCCTTTCCTGGTTAGAAAATGCCGCACAAGCTCAATACAATTACTGGACTTGTTTTGTGGGGGGAAAATGCCTGTCTTGGTGTCAGGGCAGCATGTAAAAATATGTTTTTATTCCACTTAAATTAGTCCACATGCTCACCCTGCATCAGTGAATACTGGTGCGGGCGGGTTTCTGGCTTTGGATTAATTCAGAGCAGGGAGCTCACTCATTAGGCTAAGTAAGCACCCCGTCCATGTCTTTTTCTTCTCTTTTCGCAGAGCGAAAGTTAACACTGGGTTTAATTGGGAAGCAGATCTTACAGAGAATGTGAACGGAGCATTTTCTTCTGAATCACCATAGCAGTTTTCTATAACTGCATTGACACCAGCAGATGAATGTTTCAGAGCAGAGGCCCTGGGTAAAAGCAACAAGTAGAATCATTTAATTTTAACGTCGGTGTTGGAAGGGACCTTACAGCTCATTTACCCCAAGCCCACAACCAACACAGCTTCTCCATGGTCATTGATTCTGTGTTTGAACACATCCAGTGATGTGGAACTCATTACATTGTGTAGCAGATGATGCCATCTTGTTTTCAGTCATGTCTGACTCTTCATGACCTCATATGAGGTTTCCTTGGCAGAGATGCTGGAGTGGTTTGCCATTTCCTTCTCCAGCTCATTTTACAGATGAGAAAACTGAGGCAAACAGATCGAATTGTTAGATATCATTTCCTCCGATTTCACAGAATTTCACGATTTCACACAGTTGCTGAACTTGAAATGGACCTTAATAACCATTTGGTCCAACACATACCAAAAAAGGGAATGCTCTTAAGGGGTCGTCTAGCCTTTGCTCAAGGAATTCCAATGAGGGGTAACCCTTAGCCTCCTGGGGCAGCCTGTTTCGTGGTTGGATAGCTTTACGTGTTAGGAAGCTTTTCCTTAAACAGAACCTAAATTTTCCCCTCTGTAGACTCAATCCATTTTTCTAACCTCAACCTCATGGGGCTACTCAAATAGAACGTGTGTTGTTATTGAGTTGTTTCAGGCATGTCCAACTCTTGAGGAACTGAGGCAAACAGGTCTAAGTGACTTGCCCAGGGTCATACTGCTAGGAAGTATCTGAGGCTAGATTTGAATTCAAGTCCACTGTGCCACCTCCAGAACATGACTAACCTCTACGTCAATTCTTTCAAAGAAGGACCTTCAACATCCTGGGTTCCTGCCTTTGAACATTTTTCTAATTTTTCAATGTCCTTCCTAAAATATGGTATGTAGAAGTGACCGCAATACTTCTTAAGTGGTCTGACCAGGGCAAAGCACAATCATTTCCTTATCAGTGGTTACTACACCTTTCTGAATGAAACTATTGAGTGAACTTTTGTTTTTATTTGGCTCAATTAATAGAGCATGGAGTCAGGAAGAGCAGTGGGTGTGGAGTCAAATTCAGGCTCAGACGCTAGTCCGTCTTAGTTTCCTCATATGTGATATGATGACAATAATAGTCATTACCTCGCAAGGTTGTCGTGAGGACCAAATGAGAAAATATTTGCAACATGCTTAGCACAGTGCTGGCACATAGTTCGTACTTAATAATTGCTGATTTCCTTCCCTGCTTTCCTTCCTATTCAACCTGCAGTCCACAAAGTCCCCAAACTCCTTTACAAATGAAAAGTTCTTTAGCCACACATCCCTCTTGTAACAACAAGGTCGCTAGCAGCTGCTGTGGAGATGAAAGACCGATAGCAAGAGCACACAGGAGGGCTGCTGGCACAGGTTCTTTGATCTGCTTCTCTAAGGAAAGCAACTTTAAGGAGTTAACAATCTCATTTTAATTAAAATACATATATCATTCACTTAGTTCAGGGGGGAAAGCCAGCACCCTGAACTTCAGAGCAAATACAAACAGAAATTATGAACAGAAATTATATAAACAGAGCAAATAACACAAACCAGTAGACAGGTGTCTAGCTGTCTGTCCAGTATCTGGGTTTTCAAAGCCAGGAGGGCTCATTTGGCTACCCAGAGTCTTGTCACCAACAGTCTTCCAATGAGTATGCCCCCAAAGGCAAGACACTAAGCTCTGAGTATATATACACTTCTTCTGGATCAAAGGGCGTCAAACCCACATGACCTAGGCTTTCTTGTGACTTAAAGGCTTCTTCAGGGTCAGAGAGTGTCACAACCACCTGACTCAAACCCATGTGAACTAGGCACTTGACATAAGCAGGTCATCAAAGACTCCCTATTTAATCAAAGATTCCTTAGTGCTGAGAAGCACTCCAAAACAAAGACAACAAAAGGTCCCACTTTACCTGCCTTATTCAAACAAAGGCAAGACTCATTAAAAGCACTCCATTTAGGCAGTCAATGAAAAAGTCCCACCCTAATTACCATAACCCCTCTCCCTTGCCCATTTTGTACTTAGGAAGGTGATTTTTTTAAAACCCATGTAAGGTTTTACATTTATCCTTATTAAATTTCCACTTAGATTTGGCTCAATGTTCTAGCCTGTCAAGCTCCTTTTGAATCTCTGTGCTCTCACCCACTGTATTATCTATCCCTCCCAGCTTTGTGTCATCTGCCAATTTGATAAGCAAAACCATCTGTTTTGCCACAGACTAGCTGATGACCTTGAACAAAACACTTTTTCTTTCTGCTTCTGTCAAGGACCTCTGTAAAGCAACTCCTTCCTATTCTATGTAATGAATTTATTGTTGTTGAGTCATTTCAGTCCTGTCTGATTCTCTGTGACCCGATTCAGGGTTTTCTTGGCAAAGATACTTGAGTGTTTTGCCATTTCTATTTCTAGTTCATTTTTCAGATGAGGAACTGAGGCAAACAGAGTTAAGTGACTTGCCCAGGGTCACACAGCTAGTAAATGTCTGAGGCCAGATTTGAACTCAGAAAGATGAGTCTTCCTGATTTCAAGCCCAGCGCTCTATCCACTGTGCCACTTCATCTCATCAGCTCCCATGATCATGCCTGTGCAGCAGCTCCCAGAGCAATAGATCCAGCCCCAGAGCCTCTCAGGATCTCCAGTCCTGCATTCTAGAACCTTCTGTAAGGATTCTTGCAATGGTTTCTTCATCCTGTTGTTCTTTCCATCCTTCTGAACCAATAGTTCAGTTGAAAGATCATCTAATGTTATCCTGTCATTTTACAGATGAGAAAACTGAGATGAAGAGAGAGGATGTGACCTGCTTGAAGGCCAGAGTTAATTTGGTAGCTGAGCCCAATGCTTCTGATGACCACTGAAACACTTCCTCTACACCTGGCTGTGTGTGTAAGGTTGTAGGGATGCTACCCAAACAGAGCATGCTACATGAAAGCAGCAGAGCCTGGCAGTTTTCAAAATCTCTCCTACAATGACACCTCCAGCAGTTTCTTTTTAAATATTCATAGCTGCACTTTCCCTTTATCATCAGACTTTATTTATGCTTGGCAGGTTTTTTTTTTTTTTGCCAGATTTTCCATCTATCTTGGTCCTAGTTTGTTTTTATGGGAAAAAAATATCAAACTTAAAAATGCCCATTTCTCAAGTTTCCATGTGGGGCTCTGTTTTTGTGGAACTTGTGTTTGTCTGTCGGGGCAGCTGCCTGCTTCCCAATGTGGGGCAGTTGTGAATGACCTCCTTTGGGCCAGGGTAGATCATTCCCTGAATGGTTTTTGGCAGGGCTTGGGAATTTATTATGCTCTTTGTGTTAGTGAGAGAGCATCCAGAGCCCACTGGGCTGTGGTAGCGAGGGAAAACGAACAGACTCACTTGGATTCAGGGCTCCTAAGTTCCCTTCCAGTACTGAGTTTATCAGCCATTGAACTAGACTTTTGTCCATTTGTACATCCAGGCAACCCTGAGGCACCAGCACAAGGAATGCAGGGATCTGGGGGAAAGACAAAGTCTTCTTTTGCAACCCTCTCAATCCACCCTTAACCTGACTTGTAAAGCCTTTTATATTGTAGCTTCAATCTGGAGACAGGAGGGTAAAGTAGAACCCTGGACTTAATTCCAGAAGACTTGGATTCTAGCTCCATTCCTGCTTCCTGCTAGCTGCGTGACCTCAGAAAAGCCACTTTAACTATGTGGTCCTCAGTTTAGTCTCTTAGAATGGCGATACTTATACCTACCTTAAAGCTACCTCTCAGGGCTGGTATGAAACTCAAATATAAAATTCATGGGGGTGTTATAGCATAATTCAAATTATCTATTGATGTTTAACTTTTCCTGTGTGCATAGGTCTTTCAACCTCTACTAGACTATAGGCCCAAAGCAGGTTGGGAATATATCTTCTTGATCCTCAAATCTCCTGGTACTGTTAGCTTATTATAGGCAATAGGAGACTTTCTTTTGAATGAATAAGTGATTCAATAAATTATAATCTTTACCACAGGACCTGTTAAAAAAGTAAACTCCAGTGGTTCTCTGTTGTCTCCAGGATCACACATAAAATTCTCTGTTTGGACATTACAGACCCTCACAATCTCACCCTTTTGCAGCTTTCCAGCCTTTGTATGCTTTACTCCCCTCCATGTCCTTAATAGTTCAATGACACTGCAGCTCCTCAAACATGGCACCTCATTGTTTGACTGTGTGCCTTTTTGTTGGTTCTCCACTTCGCTAGAATGTTCTCTGTTCTCACTTCCATTTTGACCTCACTCCAAGACCCAGCTCCAATCCTCCCTTCTGTGGGAGGCCTTTCCTGATCTCACCTACTACTAGTGTCTTCCCCTGAAATCACCTTCCATTTTTACTGTCTATGTCTTATATTGTCTCTCATGTTGGAATGTGAACGCTTGGAGGGCAGGGACCACGTTTTTGCCCTTTTTTTCCATCTCTACTATTTAGAAAGTATTTGCACATGGTAATCACGTAATCAAGGTTTGTTGACTGAATATTCTTAGGAAATAGAGTAGTGACTTGAGTTCCCATTAGGGGAGTTGGTTTTGAGGAGGTGGCTTTCTTTATTGCCTTCTAAAAATTTGAAGAGGCTGTCTTAAACATTCAAATGGAAGATGACCTCTGAGGTCCTTTCTAGCTCTAAGGACTATGAAATATGAAATTAAAAGGTTTTTTTAATCAAAGCAGTTGAGTAGCGTCTTCTTATTGGGATTTCTAAGTCAACAAAAATAACCTCAGTTTCCTAAATTTTAACATTAGGAGTCCTGTGAAATGAATGAGACCTCAAAAATTTGGCCTGGAGCCTGGTAAAAGTGACAGAGGCTATGGGGTTTGGCCAGTTTTAGGATTATAGATTTTGAGTTGATAGGCGCAGCTAATCTAATCCCCTCAATTTACAGGTGGGGAAACTGAGACCCAGAGAGATAATGGGCAGCTAGTGGATAGAGTACTGAATCAGGAAGATTCATTTTTCTGAGTTCCAATCCAGCCTTAGACTGGATTGGATACTTATTAACTGTATGACCCTGGTCAAGTCATTTACCCTATTTGCCTCATCTGTGAAATGAGTTGGAGAATAAATGGCAAATTGCTCCAGTATCTTTGCCAAGAAAACCTCAAATGAGGTCATGAAGAGTCAGATACAACTAAAAAACAACCAAACAACAAAAACAACAGAAAAATCACACAGGTAGCAACTAACTGAGTCAGGACTTTAAAGTGGGGTCCTCTAATTTGAGATCTAAGAGATTTCCATTTTGTACTGCTGCTCCTTCCACCCAGATTCAAAGACAACCCACTTTAATGAGGTGCTTTGGGACATCACCAGGTGAAAGATATCTCTCTCTGCTCAAAGTCTCATATCCTGAGCCTCCCTTTTCCTTTATTAGATTCTACCTTTTATCATACCTCTTTGTGTACACGTATCCTCTATTAGATTATAAACTCCTTGAGGGCAAGGACTGCAATAGTTTTCATCTTTCTATATCCAATGGAATTGAGTTGAGCCAGATATCAAGAAATCCCTTTCTAGATCTCTTCCCCCTACCACCACCTCCATTATCACCTACTTGGTTCTCATTATTACTCCTTTGGACTAATTAACAGCCCCCTTTCAGGTTCTGCTTTCTCCTCACAACGGTTTTCAAGCTAATGGCAAAAATAATCTATCAAATTCCTAGTTCTGGGTATATCACTTTTCTGTTCTCAAATCTTCAATGGCTCCCTATTACCTACTAAATCCAGAAGTTATGGGGACCAAGAACTTCCTTCTCTTCTTCTGTACCATCAAAGCTGAAACAGCGAGGTAGCATACAAGATAAACTGCTGGTCTTGGACTCAGGAAGATCTGAATTCAAATTCTTCCTCGTATAGTTACTAGATGTATAACCTTGGGTCATTTTTACCTCAATTTCCCCATCTGTAAAATGGGAATAGTAATAGCATTTACCTCACATGATAGTTGTAAAGCTCAAATGGTATATGTCGAGTGGCTTGCAAACCTTAATGTGCCATGTCAGCTCATTACGTCAGCTGCTATTACTACTGTTACAATGGAAGGTAGAAGTGGCAGATGGCATACCCTCTCGAAGCTATTTTTGATCTTGTCTCTTCTTGTATCTTCTTCTAGCTAATCATTTACTAAGTCTGATCAATGCTACCTCTGTAAC
The DNA here is from genome assembly GCA_028646595.1 of Phalanger gymnotis. Taxonomy (NCBI): domain Eukaryota; kingdom Metazoa; phylum Chordata; class Mammalia; order Diprotodontia; family Phalangeridae; genus Phalanger; species Phalanger gymnotis. The sequence goes on from CM053624.1 coordinate 280,597,387, forward strand.
GTCTCTCACATCTACCCTTCCCCCTTCTCTGTTCCCACTACCACCACCTTCATTATCACCTACTTGGTCTTCGTTGTTACTCGTTTGGGCTATTCGAACAGCCTCTTTCAGGCTCCACTTTCTCTCCAGTCTATAGCAGCTTTCAAGCTGCTGGCAAAACAAGCCATCCAATTTACAGTTCGAGGCATGTCACCTTTTGCTCATTAATCTTCAGTAGCTCCCTATTACCCACTAAGGAAATTTCAGAATCCTTTGTCTAACATTCAAGGCCCTCCAGGATCTGACACTATATTTTTCAAATACATCTTCCTTATAGTCTATATGCCTCCGTGCCTGAATATGCAGGGTGGAAAGAATTCTGGATTTGGGGTCAAGGGATCTGAATTTCAATTCTGGTTCAGGAATTTGCTACCTCATTATACCTTTATGGGCCTTTTTTCTCATCTGTAAAATGGAGCAGATGACCACTAATGTTGTCTCTTACTCTAAATATACTGTTCCATCCTTCTTATACCTTACACCCTACATTCAAAGAATGTTTAAAATAAACTAATAGTATATTTTAAAAAATAGAACTAGAAGAAACCTTAGAGACCATCTTATATTTGAATGTGCTTACAAAGGTAAAATGGCAGGGGGGGAAGGGATGTTCCCCTAAAGAAGCAGGTTATTGACAGAAAATAAGGTGTTGGTGCAAACTTCCCCAGACAAGGTTTTTAGGAGCCCTGGGCCATCCAAATCATTTTGCAAAAGCCTTTCTAATTGCTAAGGCAGTGGCAAAGTTATTGTTAATTAAATGTTTAGTGATTGTGATAGAAGCATATTAGTTTTAGTTCAAATTTATGATCCAGAAGAGTTATGCTTTCTATGGGCTGTATATATACTTTAGAGTACCCTGGGGCCCGTTGGATGATCAATGCACATGATATATTTATACCCACTTTATAGAAGTTTTATAAGGGAAGCAGTCTAGCATATTGGGCTGTGAGTGAGGAAACGTGGACTCTCTTACTCGCTTCCTATTTTGATTAAATCGTAGGTGGCTGGACTAAATGACAAAATGTAGCATGGTGTGGTTAAGGGAAAAAAAAAAGCCAAAACACCTGGGGTGAAACCTTTGCTTCATTACGGTCTATCTATGTTAAGTTAAGCACAGTGGTTTAGTCTATTCAGATTAGGATTAGGTTTTAGATTCCTCACCTGTCAAATAAGGGTGTGTGATTAGATTACATAATCCCCCTCTATCTGAATCCTATGCTGTTTAAGCTTGCTTGCAAAATTTTAGATTCAGATTGTTCAAATGTCCAGGAAGAGAGGAAAGAGAATACAAGGCTTAGGTTCACCCGGTCAAGACAAATTTATTAAGCTCCTACCATGTGCTAAGTGTGGGAGCAGGGCGGGGTGGTGGGGAGACAGAAAAATGGCAAAAGATAATCTCTGCTCTTAGGGAGTTCACATCAGGGAGACAACATGCAAACAACTTTGTACTGACAAGCAATATAAAGGATAAATTAGAAATAACCAATGGAAGAAAGACAGTAGAATTAAGCCAGATCAGGAAAAAAACTTACTGTGAAAGACAGGATTTTAGCTGGGATTTGAAGGAAACCAAGGAAGGTAGGAAGCCAAGTATTCCAGTGACTAAGGTCAACCAGAGAAAATGCAGTCAGGAGATGGAGTGTCTCATATGAGGAATAGCAAGGAGGTCAGTGTCATTAGATCAAAAAGTACATGGTAAGAGTACAGACCTAGTAATGGTATTGGGGAATCAAAGGGTATGCACAGTTTTATAGCCCATTTGGGCTCCATATTGTTCTCGAGAATGGTGGCGCCAGTTTACTATTCCACCAATAATTCATTAGTATATCTATTTTCCCTCATCCCCTCCAGTGTTTCTGATAGGTGTGCAGTGATTTGTCAGAGTTGTTTTAATTTGTCTTTCTCTAATCTATAGCTCTTATACCCTTCCCCTCCTATTTCCCTATTTGGTAAGATAGATTTTTATATCCAACTGAATGTGTATATATATTTTTTCCCCTTTCCAATGAGAAGGGGGTTCAAACATTGCCCACCCAAACACCATTTTCCCCGGCACTATAAAATCTCTGCCTTGCATACATCTTTTATGTGAGAAAATTTCCCCATACTACTTCTTCCTTCTCCCTGTTCCCAGGACATCCCTCTTTCTCATCCCTACATTTTTGGGGGCATTGTCCCAACATAACTGACTTATACCTATGCCCTCTGTCTATGTAGACTCCTTCTAACTGCCTTAATAATGATAAAGTTATTAAGATTTACATGTATAACATTCCTATATAGGAATATAAACAGTTTAACTTTATTTAATCACTTATTATTACTCTTTCGTGTTTACCTTTTTATGCTTCTCTTGAGTCTTCTGTTTGAATGTCAAATTTTCTATTCAGCTCCAGTCTTCTCATCAGGAATGCTCGGATGTCCTATTTTTCATTAAATGTCTATTTTTCCCATGAAGGATTATATTCAGTTTTGTTGGTTAGGCAATTCTTGGTTGTAATCCTAGCTCTTTTGCCTTTTAAAATATGATTCCAAGCCTTCTGGAAGTTACTAAATCTGTGTGATCCTGACTGTGGCTCCATAATAATCTGAATTGTTTCTCTCTAGCTGCTTGAAATTTTTTTCTCCTTGACTAGGGAACTCTGGAATTTGGCTATAACATTCCTGTGAGTTTTCATTTTGGGATCTCTTTCAGGAAGTCATCCGCTAATTCTTTCAACTTCTACTTTACCTTCTGAATCTAAAATATCAGGGCAGTTTTCATTGAAAATTTTTTGAAAAATGATGTCTAGGCTCTTTTTTTTTGATTATGGCTTTCAGGTAGTCCAATAATTCTTGCATTATCTCTCCTTGATATAATTTCTAGATCAGCTATTTTTCCAGTGAGACATTTCACATTTATTCTAGTTTCTTTTCATTTTTTCAAAGTTTGTGTTGTTGTTTCTTAATGCCTCATGGAGTCATTGGCTTCTACTTGCCTACTTCTGATTTTTAAGGAAGTATTTTCTTCAGTGAACTTATGTACCTCTTCTTCCATTTGGCCAATTCTGCTTTTAAAGGAGTTCTTTCCTTCAGTGAATTTTATGTCTCTTTTTCCATTTGGCCTATTATGCTTTTAAATTTTTTTTCCTTCATTGAATTTATGTGGCTCTTTTATCAAGCTGTTAATTTTCTTTTCATAATTTTCTTTCATCACTCTCATTTCTTTCCCCAATTTGATCTCTCCTCTTCTTATCTCTTTCTTTAACTCTTCCAAGAAGCCTTGCTGGCCTTGGGTCCAATTAACATTTTTCTTTGAGGCTTTGTTTGTAGCTGTTTTCACATTGTTGTTCGTGTTTTTGTCTTTCCTGCCACTGTGACAGCTTTTTTACAGTCAAATTCATTTTTTTAAATTGTTTGCTCATTTTCCCAGACTGTTTATTCACTTTGAACTTTATGTTAAAGTTGAGGTCTACTCACCTGGGGTTTGGGAAGCACTGCCCCAAACTTCAGGCTTTTTTTGTCTTGCTACTTTTAGAGCTAGTTCTGGGATCTGCAAGTTTTCAGTGCTTCCAGGGTGATATTATCCTGGGAGAGGTGTAGTTACTGCTTCTTTAGTCTACACTCTAGTGTTTACCCAGCAAGTGCACCTATTATCCCATAAGTGCTAACACTCCTCTTGGTCATGGAACTATGATCATATCCTCTGCTTTTTTGAAACTGCAAGTTTTAGCACTCCTTTTGGCCTTGGAACTGTGACTGTGGCCCTTATTCCCTCATGACTGATCTCAAGCACTCCTTTCCACCTAGAACTGTGACCTAGAACTGCTTATGGACAATAAAGTTGTCAATCAGCAACAGCTACACACAGTGCCAGGAAAGGGTCCCTTGTAATGTCTTCCTGACCATTTGTCCGATCCCTTTATTGTCTCTGGGCTGAGAGTTCCTGAAACTGCTGCTTTTGTGGCTGCCTTCAAGGCCCACCAATAGTGCTCCTGTGACACTCTGGGCCTACACCCACCCCATTGTTACAGATCTATAACAGATCACCTAAGTTGTCTTATTCTGAAAAAAAAATGTTTCCCTCAGACTTTTTATTGACTCTGCTGCTCTAAAATTTTATTTGAAGCATTATTTTAAAGATCTTTGGAAGGGAATATTAAGAGAGTTCAACCAGGTTCTGTCCTGTACTCTACCATCTTAGCTCCCTATTCCTTCTAGTTCTACAGACTATGAAATTAAAAAAAAATTAAAACGAAACAATTTGATAGTTTCTTTTTAGTGGGTTTCTGAATCAACAGAAGTCATCTCAGTTTACTGAGTTTAAATTCTTTTTGCCCTGTGAAGCCTGGTAAAAATAACAGAAGCTATAGGGTTTGGAGATCTTGTTTTCTTCATTTAACAAATGAGGAGCTTAGCCTAGGTGATCTCTAAGGTGCCTTTCCACACTAAATTCTAGGAGCCTCAGAAATCCAGGGTTCTATCCAACTCATACCTTTAGGCTCATTTTGTAGGGTGTTTAACAAAGTTTATTTTATTGAATGATAATCTCTTTCACATACTCTTATCTCCCAGTTATACTAAATTATTTCCTGTTCTCCATACATAATTTATCACTCTCCATTTCTCCACCTTTTTATGGACTGTTTCTCATTCCTGGAATGAACTCCCTCCTCATCTGTGGCTCTTAGACTTCTATCTTCCTTCAAACCTCTGCCTAACTATCACCTCCTACATGAGACCCTTTGTGATACTTCCTTCCATATTCCTTTTTTGTATATGTGATAGTGGTAAAGATTAGGTATGCATTGAGTGGGCATCACAGGTCACAGGCTACTCTTCACAAACATTCTGAAAACCAGGTTGTCACATAATTAATTAATCAGTGAAGGAATTTGATATATAATTTAGCTACCAAGAAGTACTACACTCAAGCCACTAGCCAAATGATTTTAATCAGTATGTATGGAGCCCCTCCACGGACTTCCACAAAATTTGCAGTATCTCCATTGTGCTCTAGAGGGCACTCAGCTTACTCTTACTACCTCCCCTTCCCAAAGCCTTAGCTTGCATAGCTCTTTGCTGACCCAGTCTGGTGCTATCCCTTTTCTACCTCTATCCTTGTCCTTTCTTGTCAACACAATGACTTGGGCTTGTCTGCATCACGAGGTTGCCACCTCTGCAGACCAGTTTTCCAAGATTTGTCTCCGGTTTTCCTTCACCACCTTGAACTATATCTGGTTGGTGGCGACAGCAAGTCCACCATTGGCTATCTGGCCCACTAGCAGATTTACTTTTTTCCATTTCATGCAATTCTGTGGGGCTCCTGGACCCAGTGTCAAGCTGGCTCACAAGAAAAAAAAAACCAAACCCAACCAATCAACCAACAAAAAACATCATAGAAAAAAAAAAAAGAATAGAGGGGCAAGGCCAAATTGTTCATTCTTATACAAAATCTTGTCTCATTCCTTGACCTCTCATGTAGTTCTATGCACATAGACAGTCTTCCTTACAATATCTTTCTGTTTTAATTTCATCTATAGAAACCATGGGTACCCCTTTGGATCCCACAGAGATGAAATGCATTGCAGATACCCACTACATTTTGTATTTATTTACCTGGGTACTCTAAACATATGTATCTATACTTTTTTTCACCTCCATTCCAATAGAATATAAGCTCCTTGAGGGCAGGTCTCATTTTTATTTGTGTCATTTGCCTTGTAGTCCCTGGGACATAGTAAGCACTTTCTATATGTTTGTTGAATGAATCCAATGAATCAAAAGGAAGAAAAGGGAAGGGAATATATGGGAACAAGCAATTAGAGACATGAATTCTAATCTAAGGGGTTTGGGCCCCAAACCATAAGGTCTCAGGGGATCATAGCTAGCCTCTATGAGAGGTTTCTGTCTCACACAATTTGTTGAGTGAAACAAACTGCTAATTTGTCCTCCCTCTCCTGTTTCTCCTCCTTTCTTTTGCTGTATGCATTCTTCCCCAGAGGCAGGGTGCTGGGGAAAGTGCCCCAGCTTGAGAGCCAGAAGACTTGGGTTTGAATGCTGATTTGATTCCATTCTAGCTATGTGGCCTTGGGAAAGAAAGTAAATGCACTTTTCTGAGCCACAGTCTCTTCATTTCTATGAAGAAATTGTACTTGATGGACTAGAAGACTCCTTCCTAATCTAGAGACATAGAATGCTATGGCTTTGGCTGTTTTTGTTCTTAGAATCAGTTCTTGACACCTTGCAGAGATTTCTGGATTCAGTCCTTTAGTGTGAGGCAAGGCTTTTGTTTTGGAGCAAGCCCCTTTTCTTCTGGGTGTTTTTTGCCTCCAGCTGTTTAAGGCCACCCATCCAGAGGCCAACAAACCTCTCCTTCCATCTCCAGTCTTCCCCTCCCTGCCCTGCCCCACCTCGCCCCTCAGCCGTTTCTCCAACATTGCCATGGTGCCACTTTTACCCCATATAGAACCAAGATTTAGGGCCCAGTCATTCACTTTGTCACTAACTACTTATTTGGCCTTAAGGTAGTAACTGCAACCTTCAGAGCTTCACTTTCCTCATCAGCAAAATGAAGAGAATAGACTAGTTATCTCCAAGCTCTCCTCTCTCAAATATTCTATGAAATTCTATCAACTATTACATTCCAAACACATTGCCCAGCACATAATAAGCACTATCTATCTATTTATCATCTATCTATATCTTGTCTGTCTTACCTATCTTTCTACCTATGTATATCTTGTCTCTCTATCTATGTCTATCTCTTGTCTATCTTGTCTATGTCTGTCAATATCTTGTCTATTTATCTATCTTACTTATCTCGTCTATTTGAGTTATCCAACTAGCTGGGTCCCCATTCTGGCAGATCTGTCTGCTCACAGGTTGTGTTTGTCCTTTGTTTTCCCAGCTAGTTGGGTAACTTAGCTCTCCCTCTCCCTCTCTTCTCCAAAGGAAGGTAAATTTTGATAGCCAGAAGCTGCCCACTTGACTTAAGGTTTATTGGCTAGGTTTCTTTCTTTCTTCCTTTCTTTCTTCCTTCTTTTCTTTCTTTTTTCTTTCCTTCTTTCTTTCTTTCTTTCTTTCTTTCTTTCTTTCTTTCTTTCTTTCTTTCTTTCTTTCTTTCTTTCTTTCTTTCTTTCTTTCTTGTCTGTGTATACCTTGTCTATCTATATCTCATCTATCTTGTCTATCTAAATCTTATCTGTCTTGTCTGTCTATATCTTGTCTATCTATATCTTATCTGTCTTGTCTGTCTGTCTATACCTTGTCTGTCTACATCTTATCTATGTTGTCTGTCTATATCTTGTCTGTCTACATCTTATCTATATTGTCTGTCTATATCTTGTCTATCTATATCTTATCTGTCTTGTCTATCTGTCTATAGCTTGTCTATCTATATCTTATCTATCTTGTCTGTCTATATCTTGTCTATCTGTATCTTATCTGTCTTGTCTGTCTATATCTTGTCTGTCTACATCTTATCTATGTTGTCTGTCTATATCTTGTCTATCTATATCTTATATATCTTGTCTGTCTGTCTATAGCTTGTCTATCTAAATCTTATCTGTCTTGTCTATCTGTCTATAGCTTGTCTATCTATATCTTATCTATCTTGTCTGTCTGTCTATAGCTTGTCTATCTATATCTTATCTATCTTGTCTGTCTGTCTGTATCTTATCTATCTACATCTTAGCTATGTTATCTGTCTATATGTTGTCTATCTATGTCTTATCTATCTTGTCTATCTATATCTTGTCTGTCTTATCTGTCTCCTTCCCTCCCATATTTCTCTATCTCTGCATTTCTTGAGGGAATTTTGTTCAAAATTTGTACAAAACAGTTTTGTTTCGAGAAGGTGGATCAGGACGCACATCTGATTTATCAAATATGTTCTAGAGATTGATATATTCACACAAAAAGATATTTTGCAATGGATGGCTTTATGAAGACACAAAAGAGACTTCCCTTGGTTCAGGCAATTAAACAGAATCAAAATCATCTTTGTCTTTGGAAAGCTAAAAACTTAAAATCTTTACATGACCTATAATTCTAGTGGGACCTGGATTTGAGTCCTGGATCTGCTGCTTGCTAGTCATAACCTTGGGCAAGTCACATCACTTCTGGACCTCAGTTTTTCTCTATGCAAAATGAGAAGGGATGGGGTGGACAATATATTCTCCAAGGTCACCATCAGGTCTGAATCATGGCATCCTATGGCCTGGAGACCTCCCAGGTAGAGAATCTAGAAGTAACTAAACTGGTTTTAAGACATGATTGTTTTGTTGTTCGCTGTTCTTGGAACCCTGTAACCCTCCCTTCTTCTTGTGCTTTAGACTGCCTGCTATGCAGTAAATAGTCTTGCTGACTTTCTCCCCATCTCCTTCAGGGAGGAGTTGTCAGGCTCTCTGCTCTTTGGCTGTTATTTATGTTCTGAGATATTTGTGGTTATTAGTTTGGGAATCTAATCTGCTCTATGCAGTAGAAGTGGGGGAGAGATAGTGAACTCCCACATCCTGCTTCATGGAGTATAAAACAACAACCTCTGAAGGGTTGAGTCAGACAAGACTCTAGGAGATAATATCCATTCATTAATTTCATTTATTCATTCATTCTGCAAGTATTGTTAAGTATCTACCGTGTGCCATGCATATCCTGTGCTAGGCCCTCCCTCTGAGGTGGGGTAATGGGGATAAAATAATAAATGAGCCCTTTAATGCCTCTCCAATGTTCTCAAATAACATTGTCTAAACGCATATGTATATGTAAGTGGGTTGTATTATATGAATGTGAACGGTTATCATTATTATTACTGTAAGTAGCTGAATTCAGTCGAATGCCATGCTAGGCCCTAGGGAAAATAATTTCAAGTTAAAGGAATAGTCTCTTCCCCCCAGAGAACTTACAATTCTTTTTTAAGTGATATGGGGATGAGATACAATGAGATAATGATAATATGTAACATTATAGATGTGCAAAGTGGACTAGAGAGCTAGAGCCAAATTGTTAAATGAGATTCAAGATGAAAGATCATTCACTGCACTAGGAATCAACAAATGCTTCATTGACAAGGTGGCTTTGGGTTGAATATCTTTTATCTGCTTTTTTGAAGACGGATTGCAATTCGAATAGGCAAGGGGGGAGGGAGGACGACATTCTAGGCGCAAGGTAAAACATTAACAAAGAAACATAGGCATGAAAGCACAGTCTACCAAATGTGGCTATTTCATAAAAAAATCACCATGCAACTATCTTTATTTACTTAATATTCTTGAAGGTTATTTGGGGGCTTAATTAGAATGATATACCATGGCCTCCTCTGGGTGACAAAGGCTTTTACATTCCAAAAAGTAATGGAATCTCTAGGTTCCCTACGAAAAGAATAAGATTAGTTCATTTATAAATCCATCTACTCTATGGCTGGAGAGAAGCCTTGGGAAAACAACCCTGTCCATCTTTCCTTTTCTGACATGCTCTAGAATGATGAGTTTCTATTCATTTTTATGTGTCCCCATGAGGGAATGACCCATCTCCTCCCTTGGTGGAAATTATGCCTGTTATTTTTTTTATAAACAAAATAATTCTGACATTATAAAACTGGAGAAACCAGTTCTAAGGGATGGTCCCTTGGGGGCAACTGAGGAATGATTTTTAAAGAGAACCTGGGAAAGTGGTTAGGGCAAGAAAATGTTTGATCTCTTATTAAGTTCAGGATCTGTCCATCATCTTTGTTTTGCAAATGAGCTGAGAAGTATAACTGAAATGGAATAGCAACATAGTGGGTAGTCCCAAGACGCACAGAGTTTGCAGAGTTTCAGGTACATTAAATATGTAGAAAAATGATGACCACTCTCTACAGGACTACACTTGCTACAGGGCCACCAAGGAAGATCCTAGATTTGAAGTGGGAAGATGTAGTAATAGTATCTTCCAACCCCCTCAACTATATATTTCTCTTTAAAAAAAGAAATAATTTTTATCTTTTGTTTTTATATCATTTCATTTCTGAATATATTCTTCCCCTTTCCCAGTCATAATTTTTTGTAACAAAAAAATAGTACAATAAGACTTACTAACATATCAGCTGAGTATGATATTATATAAAGTCATAAGCCTTTAGTTTACCACCTCTTCAAAGAAGGGAGGGAGATATATTTTCTCATCTTTCATTTGAGAACAAGTTTGATCATTATAATTACATAGGATTCAGCTTTTTTCTTTTTTACTTCCCATTCTCATTGTTGTAGTCATTTGTTATATTATTTTCCTAGTTTGACTTATTTTGTTCTTTATCAGTTCATGTAAGTCTTTCTATACTTCTCTGTATTCCTTATATTTATTGGTTTTATAGCACTGAAATATTCCAGAATTCAGATATTTGTATTAAGGTCAAGATGATTTGGTAGCTTGTCCTAAAAAGTATACTTTTGTCCTTCAGCATTGACTTTAGAGAGGTGTTGGTATGTTGCAAAGAGTATGAGTCTTGGAATCAGAAGATGTGACTTTGATACTTACTAGTCATTGACCATGGGAAATTCAATTAACCTCTTTGGCCTCATTTTTCCCATCTATCAAGTGGGCGTTAAACTAGTCTTGATGGGCTGTTATGAAGGAAGTGCTTTGTGAATGTTAGATATCATCATCATCATCACCATTGTTGTCACTGTCATGTTATTACATCCGAATAGCCTGGGAGGTACTATCTAGAGAATGACTTCTTTACACCCTATTATTAGAATGGAATTGCAGTGTACAGTAGAATAAAACAATCCAAGGATACGACTCAAGGTCTGAGCTCAAGTATAGGCTTTGCCACTAACTTGATGTGACCTTGGGTTGTTTCCTCCAACAAAGGTCTCTGAACCTTCATTTTCTTATTTGTCAAATAGAGATGAGAATGGCTGCCAAACTATTTCACAAAGTTTTGTTGAAAATCAAATAAGATAATGGATGGGGAAGTGCTTTGAGCAGCATGAAGGCTATCTGTATGACTTTGGACTTGTCACTTTCTTCTGTTGTCCCTCAGTTAAATGAGGCAGGGGCATGGATTCAGTGATCTCTTAGGTCCTTTCTACCTCTAAATCTAGGATTCCATTACCCACTGCCAGACTGGTATTGGGAGTAACGTAAGCTTCCTAGGATGTACCGAAATACTTTAATTAGGAGTAGTGGTCAGAGCTCTGAGCCTTAGAGTCAGGAAGTTCTGAGTTCAAATCCAATTGCAGATACTGTGTGACCCTGGGCAAGTCACTGAATCTCTGCTAGCCTCAGTTTCCTAAACTGTAAAATTGGGATAATAATGGCTACCTCCCAGGGTTTGTTGTGAGGATCAAATGAGATAATATTTGTAAAGCTGTCAGCACAGTGCCTGTCATAAAGCGGGCAGGTGCTATAGAAATGTTTATTTCCTTCCCTTCCCTTGCCCATTGTAGAGGTGAAGGACTGTGGGTATGGAATATTCTATATATTGCCAGACATAGTAAACATAGTGCTTGGTTTTGTTTAACTCCTTTCCCTCCTTCTTTTTAAAATCTGTGTTAAAGGGGATGGCTCTCTAGGAAGGAGAGGGGAGGCATGTATACTGAAAGAAATTCAGTGTATCGAAAAAGGCATCCATCAAAATTTCAAAGAGGGGACATATAAAAGAAGTCATGTGACCTTGAGAAGTCATCCTCTTTGGACCTCAGTTTCCTCATCTGTGAAATGAAGAGATGATTGGATTAGATGAATGAATTAATTAATCTAAATTAACCGATCAGATGACTTGCAGCATTCCTCTCAGATTCTATAGTCCCATGACTAATAGCTGGAGTTCTAGGATGAACTCTAAGATTCCTGCCAGCTTTCAGTCCTTTGATCTAACTAACATTCTAACAGGGACTGTCACATATGGGCACCCTGAAAGCTGCCATTCTATGTGCCTATGGAAACTCACATCTCTGATCCCTTGAGGTATGTGGATATCTCAGCTCTAAAAGGTTTATAGCTAGACACCCAAGGGCCAACCTCGGTTTAATGGACAGGAGTTGCAAAGATGCAAATTTAGATTCGATGAAAGACCTTCCTTATATACATCTCTACCAGCTGGTCACTCAACTCTTCTTACCTACTGCCACTATCCCTCCTGGACCAGCTTCTTTCATTCCAAACCTGGACTTTAACACAGACAAGACAGACCCCAATTCTGAGCTATAGGGCAGAAGGAAAAACAATTTAGTGTTCTTGTTTGAAGTATCAGAGGAAATTAACCCTCTCATCTTTGTAATCCCCACTGCACTGGGGCCCAGAAATCTAGATTGGTAAGGGCAGACTAGTCAGCTTCACCCATTATTATCTACCTTGGCCCCAAACTCCACACCCTTCTCTCTCCTGTCCCCACCACCCAACTCACTGCTGCTTTCTACTTCTTACTCGGGGCACATTGATCAAATCAACTGTATCACTGCTTCTGGAAAGAGAGTCAGTGAGTTATTCAGTCAACTGCCTGCCCCATATCCAACTCACCACTCCTGTGACTCAAACTTGAAATAAAACTCCCCTCTTTAGCCAGCACTTCCCAATATGTACTATATTTTCCTATTAGAATATAAACTCTTGGAGAGTGGGGGGCTGTCACTATTTTTATAGTCCTCAGCACTTAGCACAGAATAAAGCTTAATAAATGTTTTTTTTTAATTCATTCGTTAATATTAGTGCTATCCAAAGTAGAATAAACTAACTTCACAGGAGTTTTTCCAACAAAAACCAGAGGGCTGTTTACTTGCTTGATAGGACATAGAGAAGATCCTCTACATGCAGAGGGTTCACTAAATGGTCTCTGAGGTTCCTTCTAACTCTGAGACTCTGTAATTTTGTGATTATTATCTTTGGACAAGATTTAGTGGCGCTAGCCGGAGGTATCCGAGCAGAGTAAGAAAAACAGGGAAATTCAGGCTGTCATCACAACCACAACCTGGCTGGATGTCTGCAAATGATTAGAGAAGAAAGATTTATGGCAAGGAAGGGAGTCACCCAACTGAATCAGGAAGATGGCATCCTATTGAAGCTGGTGTGATGGTGTGCAGAGTAAAAGGCTCACTCTCATTACTTCAGATCTAAGAGAGACCTGGGAGCCCTTGTTAAAGGAGCAGTTTGGACCATGTGTGTTTGTTATTAGGCAGGAGGTTAAGTCTGATAATGGTGGAAAAGGGGATAAAAGGTGGAAAAGTGTTTCTTTTGAATGAAGTCCATCCTTTGAGAGATATGCTTCAGTCGCCAGTCTCAATGTTCCAAGTCTCAGATGATCCTAGTGGTATCGAATTTGTCTCCTCCTGTTGGGCTCCTGGTGCAGCTTTCTTGCTACCCATATTTTATTCTTCTGTATGTAGGCATTGCAGTCATGGTTATATTGTTAGCCCCTTTCTTGGATTTTGCCTCCTGTGAAATTTCTGGCATCATTACTGCTTTTCTTCCCACCTTATCACTCAGAATTGGGGTCTGTCTCATTTGATCCTTTTATCCTGCTTCATTTTACCTTCATTGTCCTCCTTCCATTTTGTTTAAGAGAACTCCATTCTTCCTGATAATCTTGAGACTTAAAAAGGGGTCCTAAATTCCCTTTCTTTTGTCTCATCAACTTCCTTCTCCTTTTCCTTCCTCCTGTCCTCAAGTGTCTCTCCTCTTTTAGTCTGAGTTCTTCCCCCAATCTTTCTCAAGTTTCTCTTCTCTCTCTCCTTCTCTTTAAGGTCAGTGAATCATAGGAGAATAGATGCAAAGCTAGAAGAGATGAACATGGAATGAGGCACGGAGGGTTGTGATTTGCCCAGGATCAAAAATGGGATTTGAATCCAGGTCCTGGGAACCAGACACGATGTTTTTCTTCTATACCTTCTCCTTTTTGTGAGCCCTTATTCTTCATTTCCTTCTTTTCTTCCTTCTTTCTTTACCTGTTCATAGACCATAGCATAGCATCGACCGAGAGCTGGGTATGACCTCAGAGGCCAAGTAGTCCAATACTCTTGCAAATTAACAGGATGAAGTCCAGGTAAATTAAGGGACAGATGGTCACACAGTAGGATTTGAACCAAGATCCTATACCATCTTTTCCTCAAGTTCAAGCCCTTCTCTCTGGCTTTCAGGCACAGATCTTTTCCTTCTTCTTAAGTCTTTTTTCACCTTCCTTTCATCATTTTAAGTTTCTTCTTCTCTTTCATTTTCCATTTCCCTGTCCTCTTCAATCTCTTTTCCCCTCTTTCTCCATTTCTTCTTTCTCCCCCTATCTCTTAAGTCGTTATTCTTCATCTCAAGCCCTACTCTCTGCCCTTTAACTCTAGTCCGTGTGCTCACCAAGTCCTTTTTTCCCTTCAACTTCTTTTTGCATCATCCTAGAGTTTCACTTCTCAAACTTCAATCTCTGTCCTTTACAATTTTAGAATCTCCTAAATATCTTTTACATTTGCTTCTCTTTTTCTCAAGGAAAAACTGATTGGTAGGAGTTTGAAGATCTCTTTTGCAATGCTTCCTACACCTGCATCTTCACCTTCACCTTGCTTGCCCTTATTTCTAGGATTGTTGGACTCAGGCTACTTTGTCATTCAAACAAGGCAAGCCATTTCCCCTCTCTGAGCATTAGTTTCCTCTTCTAAGGTCCTTTAAAGTCCTAAATCTATGATCCAATGATTCTTCTAGTAAAATGGGACTCTAGGAAGGTATTACTCAAAAGTTTACATCGAGTTGTTACAACTTAGATGGAAGGTCTGTGATACTTGGGAAGCACACTGGTAGCTGATCTGTCTGGGCTGTAGTTATTTGTGTTTTTGTGCCACAGAGAGATATTATTACCTAGAGAAAAGAGCGTGCTACAGATGTAAAAACAGTGGGAGGGAAGATGGGACACTTGCATTGAATTCCCAGTTCTGTCATTAGCCTTCTATGTGACTTTGGATAAGTTATATTCCCTTCCTGGGTATGGTTCTTCAGTTAATAAGAAATTTCTACTAGGCCTGGGAGGACTGTCTCTATTTTCATCACATGGACCATCTACTTTGAACTCACATATGGTGCCTAGACTAGGTCCAGTCTTGGAAAAGCCTAGCCTGCAATAAGATGGGGTTAAGTTCCTTTTATTATACTCTTCAACTCATTACAACACCAGCCTTGTGCCTTGGGGTAATGTTCTTTAAAGCTTAGGTTTGGGTTCATGATTAAGGCATCTTCAAGGGGGGGGGGGAGAGTTGTGGAGAAGTATAGAAAAGTACTCAATATACATGATAAATCAAACATGGGAGAGATATTTATTTCCTACAAAAGAAATGCTAAATTTAAAAAAAAAACCACAAGCATGAATTAATAGAAAGATTTAAGGATCGAGTAACTTATAATTGTCATTAGAATTTCATGGGAGATGGTAACTTAAACCTGGTCAGGACATATAGAAATTTTCAGGAATGTTGAATGGTATTGTTATATTTCAACTTAGCTGTATACCACACCCTCAAAATCCATGTCTTCTGGGCAGCTAGACTAGGACTTGGGTTTTTTAGGGGGTCATTTTCATTGATGCAGAAATTCCCTCTACCACTAGTTATCACTGACCAAATGACCCACAACCTGTGAACCTCTCGAATTTACATGATCACCTCTAAGCCTAGACACATACATCTCAAGGTCAATATTTGACTATTAGATCAACTATCTCTACTCCAGAAAGAAACACAGAACTGAAAAGGTAACTGAGGCTCTTAGATTCAATCTCAGACATGAATAGTCAGGACATGAGCCTTAGCTGACATGTACTCATGTCTTCCTGCTGACCAAGGTGGAGAAAGGACAAGCTGCTTTTCTCTCACACCTCACAGGAAGTTCCAGTTACATGATGCTACATGGAAGGTGAAGGAAAAGAACAACAGGGAAGAGTCATTCTCTTTTTAATGGTCTACTGAATCTGGTCTTCAAGATTCTACCAAATCTTGCTCAGTGCCTAGTAAGGGAATTGCTTTATCATCCCTAAAGCACTCAAGCACAGAGTCATATGTTGCTGGCCAGAAGCAGAAAAGGATTCCATCCTTCCCAAAGCACTTAAACACTGAGCTGGCACACACATCTGTCTGGAAATAGGCAGGGCATTTCTGTGCATTCCCTGTTCAAAGCCAAGTTACATTTATATCATGACGTTCTCAGACTAGATGGTGTGGAAAATCTCTTTGAACTCTTGAGATCTAGGAAAAGTATTTTCTTTCCTGCCTCCCTCCTTCCTGAGGGAATTGGGGAATTGTGGGAATTGAGTGAACCATGCTGACTCCATCTTGTGACTCAACTCTGGAGCTAGCTCAGTTCCTTTTCTATTCAATTATGGGCCTAGTCCAACTTCTGTCTTGGGAGAAAACTTTATTCACTTATGGGAATTGGGAGAAAACCTTATTGCATTCTTTGAACCCAGCCCTGCATGACTAGGAAACTGGTTCATGTCTATCTGCTGTTTGGAAGCACTTAGCTAAGGACCCGGGTTACACTGACCAGAAACTCAGTCAGATTCAGAGATTGATGCAAGAAGTTTCTCACAATTATCCATATTTATTTTTTTTATTTTTTCGAGATTTTTTTTAGTTTACAACACTCAGTTCTACATAATTTTGAGTTCCAGATTTTCTTCCCCCACCCCCAAAACGGCATGGAATCTGATACATCTTCTACATATAACTTCGCGTTGAACTTATTTACACAATTGTCAAGTTGTAAAGGAGAATTGTGACCAATGGAATGAATCACGATGAAGAGGAAACAGAACCAAAAAAAAAAAACCCAAAAAACAAAAACAGAAGAGAAAAAAAACAAATGGAAAAAAAAAGATGAGCATAAAGTATGCCTCAATCTGCATTCAGACTCCATAGTTCTTTCTCTGGGTGTAGATAGAGTTCTCCATTGTAAGTCCTTTGGAGTTGTCTTTGCACCTTGTATTGCTGAGAAGAGTAAAGTCTATCAGGGTTAGTCATCACAGAATGGATATATCTGTGGTTGTGTATAATGTTCTCCTGGTTCTGCTCCGCTTGCTCAGCATTATATAGTGTAGATTTTTCAGATTATTAAGAAATCCGTATCATCCGCATTTCTTATGGGACAACTTGAAAAGTCCTTAATCTTTCCTCCAATCAGAAATAAGATTATCTAATGTTATATTGTTTCCTTTTAATTAATTGGCCTTATTTGGTTAATTGTTTTTTATGTATAAAAATCTATCTTCCAGTCCCAAGCTGAGGAAGATGCCTGGTCTCACTTTGTGAGGCAATTGGCATGCATTGGTTACCAACTTGATATGCTTGGAAGATTGAACCTTGTTTCCTCAGTCATTTTATCTTTCACCCACCACATTCCTTTCTTCCCTCTTTTCTCCTTGCATTCTTCCTTTCTCCCCTCCTTCCCTCCTTCCTTCCTTCCTTCCTTCCTTCCTTCCTTCCTTCCTTCCTTCCTTCCTTCCTTCCTTCCTTCCTTCCTTCCTTCTTTCTTTCCTGATAAAATGATAAAAGCTTTCTGTGACCCGTTTCCTCTCTGAGACCTGTGACAGCAAAAGTCACATTGATATATCACTTTATGGTTTGCTGTATGCTTTATATACACCATCTCAATTGATCCTAACAATAGTCCATTGATAGATACTATTATTATTCCTACCTTATGGCTGAGGAAACTGATGCTTAGAAAGGTTAATGATTGGCCCAGTATTACCTAGGTACTAAATATCTAAGGTGGCATCAGAATCTACATCTTCCTGATTCCAAAGCC
>CM053624.1:280615661-280635562 GCA_028646595.1 Phalanger gymnotis
GGGGGGAGGAAATGGGGAGAAAATTTGTAATTCAAACACCTGTGAAAATCAATGCTGAAAACCAAACATGTCAAAAATAAAGAAAAAAAAAGAATATATTGAAGGAAATGGAAATGAATAGATGACTTACAGGGGACATGATAGCTTTCTTCACGTTGACAAAGTGCTGTGAAGTGGAAGTGGGGTTGGATTTGTTCTGCTTGGCCCATAGGACAGTATTAGGAGCATTTTGTGGCTGTTACTGAGAAACAGACTCAGTCCTTGGGTCAGGAAAACAAAGTCAAAAACCTCTTTAAGCAAATGAAAGTTTTCAAGCATGGGCTGGATCACCAAGTTATTGGGGGTTTTGCAGAGAGAATCCTAGGTTGGGAGTGGGTTGAATTGATTTGTTTCTGAAGTTTATCCCAACTCTGTGATTTTGTGAAATATGTTATTAGATTATCTTTAAATTCCTTCCTAGCTCTGATTTGCTGTAAAATATCTTCCACCTGCCTGTGGACAGACAAGGCTTTTGAAATCATTGTCTATTGCTCCACAGCTATCAGTTCTTTATAAAGGATTGAGAAAGAGCTCTGTTGTTCCCATAGTAGCTACTGAGGTGTTCAATACCACATTGGTCCTTAATTTCTACACAGCCATAGAGGGATAGAAACAAAAAAATACATAAGATTCCTCTGGTACAGAGAACTACTGGTGAGGTAAATTTTGGTAACTGCCCAGGAGTGCACCTTCTCTGCAATCTAAAGCTTCAGAGAATTGACCAGGAATACTAAGAGGTTAAATGATTGACCCAGGATCACACGTCAGAAGTCAAACTTGAACTTGAAGTCTTCCTGACTCCAAGGCCAGCTCTCCTCCTGCCCCTCCCCCCACCCATGCCAAGATAAGTGTACATAAGAATATGCTAGAAAAAATAATATTAACTGTTAAAATGCCATTAGTTATAAGTTGCCCTTGGAGTATGTAAAAGCTAATGTTGGGGAAAAGTGTGGCTTACATTTGAACCTATGCTATGGGGCTTTAGGAACGAGGTTTTTCATTCCTGAGAAAAGCCTGACAAAAAAGGGAAATAGTGATTCCTTTGGGGAAGGAAACTGTCCCATCTATACCTAGTGTGTGCTGTACGTGGCATGGAGGGTGGGGTGGGGGGCATACTGTCGTTGATAATGTCGAAACAACTAAGGTAGGAGAAGGACAGAACCATGAAGATTTTGAAGATCTGGAAAAATTCCCCTTGGAAGTTTTAACCAAGTCCCAGGAGAGCCTATAAATTAGGGGTTGGTGTTTTCAGGAACAGGCCATCACAGATGCACTCTTTTTCTTCCTTCCAAGAAAAATGAGGGAAATGCAAATATCCTTTATAGGTGTGCTAAATCCTTGTGAAAATGGTGGTCAGTGAAGATCTAGCACAATTCCAACCTTGCTTACTTAGTGGCTCAAACTGACAGCAAGGTACATTGTTTAGCTCATGGAGACCAAGGGTAAGGGGGAAAAACCAAAACTTTAGCACTTTAAAGCATACAACGTTTAATCTAAAAAGAACTTTGGAGTCAGAAGGGTCCTTAGACACCATCTTATCCAGACGTAGCAAACACATTGGCTGCAGGCCCCAAGCAGCCTGTAACAAGTGTGGCCTGAGCCAAATTAAAACATAATTGGGAAATATTTAACAAAATGCATAAAAATACAATTGAATGTAGATAATGTTAATATATGATTTCCCAAGTCAATATGTGGCCCTTAAGCATCCTTATAGATAGCTTAGTTGCCCCCATTTTAATCTGAGTTTGACATCACTGAGATAATCTCATCCCCTTCATATTACAGATGAAGCAACTGAGACTCAGGGAAATTTACGCGAGGTCAAAGAACAGTTAGTGATAGAGTAGAACTGGAACCCGAGTCTCTCTGGCATTGTGGGCAGTGGATATTTATAAGGGGACCTATGGAATAGACCTTCAAGTACCTGGAACACCTCCCTCCGATGGAAGACTACCAGAAGGCTGTCAGGACTGTGAGTGACTTATGCACTTGGCACCATATCTGCTGTCTGCAGTGAGTGGGGATTTAGATGCCTCTGTAGAAGTACAGAATCTCACAGAGGAAGTAGAGTCTGGAGACCAGAAAGCCCAGAGCTCTAAAGGAATCCCTTCTACAGCATTGCTAAGAGGTGACCATTGAGTTTCTCTTCATAAGCATTTCCAGTATTTCAGAACTTACAACCTCCTAAATCTAACTTCTAGTTTTTTGGTTGCTCTGATTATAAGGAAGATCCTCCTTATTTCAAACAATAACCTGCCTTCTTATAATTTCTACCCATTGATTTTATCTCACACTCTTGAGCTATGTGGAATATGGGTGATTCTGTTTCCACATGGGAGCCCTTGAGATTAACCATATCTCTAATTTATCATGTGACCTGTGGCAAATCGTAAGCCATGAAGGTCACTTTCTTCATTTTTGTAAGGATTTGGTTGGACAGACCCTCCTAACTCTAATATTCTGGGTCCCTAGTGTCTTTAACAGTTTCCAATATGATGTTTTCCAAAGGCTTCACCATATTGGGCACCTTCCTCTCAATGGCAAATGCCTTTCCTAAAATGTGTCACTCAGAATTTACCACAACACTCTAGACGTGGTCTGATTAGTATGGCATACCATGAGACCAAGCCCATAGGGTCAAATCCCAGCTCTGCCATTAGGTAAACTTAGATATGTCATTGTCTTTCTTTGAGTCTCCATTTCTTCTATCAGAAAAAAGAGTTTTGGACAAAGATCCCTTCTCATCCCAAGGTCTATATTCTTATGCTTTATTTTTCTGGACATCATATTTCTACTATTTCAGCCTAGGATCTCATAGGTCTTTTTTCTCCCTATCTAGTTACACTGAGAATCACACCCAGTCTATGGTAGCCCCCTAGAACTTCAAACTCCTCTTAAAATTAACAGTTGTTCAGCATCATTGGCCTTATCCTGTACTCACACAATTGTTCCTTTGAACCTAAGTACATCCCTTAACTGGAAGGGATACATTTGAGTTGCTACAGCAGTAGTGGTGGCACAGTGGATAGAACATGGTGCTGGAAGTCAGGAAGACCTGAATTCAAATCTGGTTGAAGATACTAACTAGCTTTGTGACCCTGGGCAAGTCACTTAATCCTGTTTGCCTCAGTTTCCTCATCTGCAGAATGAGCTGGAGAAGGAAATAACAAGCCACTCCAGTGTCTGTTCTAAGAAAACCCCAAATGGGCTCACAAAGACTTACACACGACTGAAACAACAGAACGACAAAAACCTTGAAGGAGGTGACTTTCATCCTGTTCTCAGCCAGTTCGTTTATCACTGGTTCTCTCTCCCTCAGGCCTGGCAGAAGGTGAGAAGAGAAACCCTGGCCCCACAGAATCCCTCTGCTCTGTCTCCAAGTGGAGCTGGGATATGTGTCCCTCCTCAACCCACCAGGAATCATTTCTGAGAACTGAGCCACTTGTGTCATGTCTCTCTCCATTCTTGAGAATTACTGCCCCATTGCTCACTGAGGTGTAAGGCCCGTTTAACCAAAGGGGTCAGGTTGGTTACAGTATTATTCATCATCAGTGCTCTGTCATTGAAATGATCTATTGTCCAACACTAAGTGCCATCACTCCTGGAATATATTTTATCAGGCCCTGCACAGTGCTATATCATCAAGGGATGGCATTTACGGTCACATACATCATTGCTGGGAGAACGATAAGTAGGTCCCCCTCTCACTGGGCTGGGGAGCTGGGGCAAGTGCCAGGGTGTTATGAGGCTTCAGTGATAATTATGCCCCTCATATGTAAAATGCTTTAGTGATTCCCAAGACCTTTCAGACACATGCTCTCATTTTCAACAATGATAACTCATACTACAATTCTGTTGTCAGTCAACTAGCATTTATTAAGTTCCTATGATGTGCCAGGAACTATCCTAAGCACTGGAGATTCAAAGAAAGGCAGAAAACCATCCCCTGCTCTCAAGGGGCTCACAGTCTAGCAATGGAGGCAACATGCAAACAGCTATGTAAAAATAAGACATAGACAGGATAAATTGGGGATAGTCTCAGAAGAAAAGCGCTGTGATTAAGGAAGACCAGGAAAAGCTTCTTGCAAAAGGATGGTTATTAGCTGAAACTGGAAGAAAACCAGGGAAGCTAGGAGATAGAGATGAAGAAGAAGAGCAAACCAAGAATGGAGGCCTAACAGTGAAAATGCTGTCAGGGGAATGAGTCTTGTGTTCAAGGAAAAGTGAGGAGGCCAACATCCCTGAATCACAGAGTACCTAGAGGGGAGTGAGGAGTAAGAAGACCATAAGAGTGCAAAGCTGCCAGATTATGAAGGGCTTTACAAACCAAGCAGAGGATTTTATATTGATCCTGGAGGTAATAGGGAGCCTCTGATATCTATTGAGGGGGATGATATGGTGAGGAAGATCAAACTGACAGCTGAGTAGACGATGGACTGGAATGGGAGAGACTTGAAGTAGGAAGTCCAGTCATCAGGCTATTAGAATACTGCAGGCTGAGGGTGATGAGGCAGTGTCAGAGGAAAGAGTGAGGTGGATATGAAAGATTTTAGACGGATAGGACAAAGAGCAGTATCCCCATTTTAGCAATGAGGAAAATGAGGCCCAAAGGGAAGACATTATTAATCTATTTTTAGTCATTTCAGTCATGTCTGACTCTTTGTGACCCCATTTGGGGTTTTCTTAGCATTTCTTTGCCATTTCCTTCTCCAGCTCCTTTTACAGATGAGGAAACTGAGGCAAACAGAATTAAGTGACTCGCCCAGGGTCACACAACTAGTACGTATCTGGGGCCGGATTTGAACTTAGGAAGATGAGTCTTCCTGACTCCAGATCCAATACTCTATCCAATACTCTATGCCACCTAGCTGGGACTGAAACCCAATTCTTCTAATGCCTCCAAATTTTTTTTACCCCATTGCACCATAATACCCCTTTACATGAGGATATATTCTGAATATATTAGAGAGAAGGGAATGTGGTAAAGTGGAGTGTACAGGCTCTGGATGAAAAGGTCCTAGATTCATATTCTGCATCATCTTGGACCTGCCATTTAACCTTTTTCTCCATGGGCCTCAGTTTCCTTAATTGCCAAATGAAGGAATTGGACTAGATAGACAGTCCATTGCAGCTCTGGATCTATGATTCTTTCTCATCCTGTAGCTGAAGGCATGAGATCAGGGGAACTAAGACTGTTCTCCTAGGTGGGAATTCAGTGTTGGGTCATCTCCTATCATTTACTATAAGTGTGACCTTGGACAAGGCACACTCTTTCCAGATCTCAGTTTCCTCATCTGTGAAATGATGTCATTGTATTAAACAACCTTGAGGCCCCTTCTAGCTCTAAAGTTATGACTCTATGACCTCTGTCTTGTTTATTCTCTGATTAAATGTATCCCTGAGGTTCAATAAAAAAGCAGATGTCAGGAATTGATTCTCTTCTTTTTTTCCCCCTCTGTCAGGCCCTATGCCCCGCAACTACTTGAGTTTGCAAATCCCTTTTGAGAAGAGTGGGAAAATTCCAGGTGGGAGAAACCAATGGACTTCCAACTCTATTGAGTTTAGGCTGTGTAAGAGGAGACAAATTTATTTATGGGTCCTCTACTATCCCTGATAATGGACAAAAGAGGATGAAAGTATGTTACCACATATGTCTTTATAGCCCAGCACCTAGTATAAGGTCTTATACATTGTTTCTTTTGGAATGGACCCATAATTTCATTATTACAAGGAACTAGCAATAAAGAAACCCCTTCTTCTAATACAGATCTATACCCATTCTACAACTCATGATCTTAGAGAGTTGCCTGGGGACTTGAGAGATTAAGTGGCTTGTTCAGAGTCACATAGTCAGTATGCGTGAGAAGTAGAACATGAATCCAGATCTTCCTGACTTTGCTGTCTCTCTGCCTACTACCTTATATTGTCTGTGCCTTGTACCTAGAGACTTTTGTGCCTTGTATATACTAGATAGTGAATAAATATCAGTTGAATTGGATTGCACTAAATTGAATTGACTTGTAACTCTGTCCTGCCTTCCAACTCCAGGTACAGATGCCTTTCCTTCAGCTTGGAAGGTGTTCTTCTTCCTACCAAGAATCTCCACATGGAATGAATCTCCTGATATCAGTTGTGCTGTTCTATGGAGAGGTTGTGGAGCTCAGTTATTCAATGGGGAATTCAGGTGGGATTGGAGAAGCATCACATGACAACAGTTGACTAAGATGCCTAGAGATTTTAGGGGAGTACATATATGCGCAATATGAGTCAATAATGCAATGGGACCATTGAGAAAGTTAATGTCACCTTATGCTATATCAAGAAAGGTACAGAGATCCAACTGTACTGTGGTCTGATCAAGCCATATCTGGAGTATCATGTTCAATCTGGAGGAATACATTTTAGAAAGGGCATTGAAAAAATGAACTATATTCAAATAAAGGTCACCAAGATAGTGGAAAGAAGAAAGATCACACCATTCAAGGAGGATAGTTGAAGGATCTCTTAAGAAGAAAAGTCTTTGGGGGCCAATATAGCTTCCTTCAAGTGCTGTCAGGTGAAAAGATGATTAGACTTGTTTTCCTCAGCCCTAGAAGACAGAAATAGGAATAATGGAGCAACCTTGGGCAAATCCTTTAATGTCTTTCCCAGTCTTAGTGTCCTCATCTGTAAATAAGAAGGTTCAGCTAAATGGCCTCTAAGATCCTTGGCAGATATAATTCTATGATTCTATCATCCTATGAATTGAACTAACTAAAAAGCACAAGGGTCAAGGGTAGCTAAGGAATGAATCTCTGAGTACAGATGAAGAATGTGCCTCTTTCATCTCCTGTTCAGCTATTTCCTCTTTATCCAAATCAATTTGAATCGACAGATACTTATCAAGTACCTACTATATTCAAGGCAACAGGGAAAATTAAGATATGAATAAGAAGACATTCACTGACTTCAGGGAGCCCATAATATTGTAGAAGAGGTATAAGAAAGACAGATAACTACAATTCAAAATGGAATGTAAGTGTATAGGTGGTACAGTAGATAAAGCATTGGCCTTGGAATCAGGAAGACTCACCTTCCTGAATTCAAATTAGGCCTAGACACTTACTAGCTGTGTGACCCTGGGCAAGTTACTTAACCCTGTTCACCTCAGTTCCTCATCTGTACAATGAGCTGGAGAAGGAAATGGCAAACCACTCTTGTATCTTTGCTGTGAAAACTCCAAATAGGATCACAAAGAGTTGGATATGACAGAAATGATTCAACAACAGCGTAAGTAATAGGAGAAATCCGGAAGGAGGACTAAGAGAGAGGCAAGTGACACTTGTGACTTAGGAAATCATAGAAAACTGCATGGAGGTGGCATGGGAGCTGAGCCCTTAAAGAAGAAGCAAGATTTCAAAAGATAATAATATGAGCGTGTGTGGTTGGGAAGAGGATATTCCAGGTGCAGATGATTGCAAGAACATCTAAATGCATGGAGGAAGGAAAGGACTGGGCAGGTTTAGAAAACAGGAAGTAGTCCAGTTCAGCCAGAGAATAGAGCATAAGAAAGGAAGAAGGATGAAATATGGATAAAAGAGTTGGTTAGAGCCAGGTTATGGAGACCAATGAATTTCAGGTTCCTACAATCAAGTACCATTCCCTAAACATTTATTTAATACCTACTAGGCGCAAGGTGGTACTACGCTAGTTGCTGGAAAGGCAACTTTTTTAATATATAATATATATTATGTATTACATATTATATATAATAAATTATATACATATATAAGATATAATGCCTTTTAAGCTTTTATGGAGCTTACATTCCATAGGGGAGTGGAAGATGGGCAGAGACACACCATGCCAATAAAATGTAAGCTCTTTGAAGGTAGGGACAATTTCATTTGTGTCTTTAACTTCTCATAAGCTAGTAGAATGGCTTGCATATAATATTGGCTATGCCATATTTAAGTACAATGTAGAGTATGATGAGGGTAAATAAGAGATCTGTAAAACATTCTAGAAAAAAAAATTATGAAGGATAGATAATTTTTAGCTAAGGGGATCCAGAAAGGGTAAGCATTTGAACTTTACTCAGAAGATAATGAGGAGCCATTGAAGGGCATTTAATAGAGGAGTGATGTGATCAGAACTAGGTTGCATGGAGGTTATTCTAATAGCATTTTAATATGGGTTGGAAAAGGTACAGATTCAAAGTAGGATGCTTGAGAGGAGGAGACCAGATGGGAAGTGACTGATTTGAAAGCTATTGTCATCTGTGGCTTTGAAGAAAGCAACGGAGACAGAGTTGACATGAAGGAGGCAAGGGAAGGCAACATATTAATGTGGTTAGCACTTAGGAAACCCTTACTATGGCTCCATGTTTGGCACTGGGGATGCATAGGTGAAAAAGTGAAATGGCTCAAGAAGAGCAGGGGTCCTTAACCTGGGATTTGGGGACCTCTGAGAGGGGGGTCCATGGATAAATTAAATGGGAAAATACATATTTATTTTCATTAACATCTAACGAAAAATTAACATTTCCTCTAATTATTTAAAATATTATTTTTGAGGAAAGGTCCATAGGCTTCCCCAGACAACTAAAGAGATCCATGACACAAAAACTCTTGTTGCAATGTTTTTTTCATGACTTCACATGTACAATGGGTAATGTTTTGCTTACCTTCTCAGTGGGTGGGGGAGGGACCAGGGGGAAGGAAGAGAATTTGGAACTGAAAATAAAAATCTAAATAACTAACTAACTTCTGGTGCAAAGAAAGTTACACAAATAACTAGCACATTTTTTAAAAAAAAAATCACCAAATGCATAGAAGTCAAACAACTAAATGTTCATATAACTATAAGTCTGTTGCTTCAAGGAATAAAGACATCTAAGCGCTCTTAGGAGAAACAATGCTGATTTGCTGATATTTCTAGATGGGGCCCAATATCTGTCA
Source organism: Phalanger gymnotis (assembly GCA_028646595.1). NCBI lineage: Eukaryota > Metazoa > Chordata > Mammalia > Diprotodontia > Phalangeridae > Phalanger > Phalanger gymnotis. The sequence goes on from CM053624.1 coordinate 280,624,643, forward strand.
ATGAAGAGTGAATGAATGAATGGAAGTAAATTAAGGTGGGGGAAGGGATCCTTGACACAGTGGGTCAGTGTAGTCACAACCATCTGGGATCCAGCAAATCCCTTTTCTTGTGTGTTTGTCCTTATGCCCTCCTGCAGCATCTCTAGAAGGAACACTGAGGACACAGTCTAACTATGCATTCTGGAAGGCAAGTATCATTTGTTTTTGTCCCCCTTGATAAAGTAGTTGGAGTTTGGATTCCCATTAAATCAGTGACTAGTTGAAGACATCTGGGCAGGGATGGCTACTACCTGACTGGCACTTCTTTCTAAGCCTCCTCCCCTGCTTCAGGGTCATTGCTCTTGTCAGAGCATTCCAAGTGAAAAACAATGAATGTCTAAACTAAATGGTGGCTATGGAAATGAAAAGGAAGGGGCAGAAGGTGTGAGAGAAGAATGTCAAATATGCATTTAGTCAGTACTTGGCACATAGTGGGCACTTAATAAATGCCTATTGATTGAAGAGTCAACTGGACTCTTATCCCACATCATACCTTTAGTGGGGAGAAAATGTTCCCTTCAATCATATGATGACATGGAGGGCTTTGCAATTCTGATGACACCATGCTCAAGCTTGGAATCCCTTTCTGCACTTAGGCCTTGGGGATCCCGTGCTTTCCCAAACAACCACAGAATATAAGGATTCATAGTATCACAAAATAGGAAGGAAATGTGGACTGGACCTGTGATTTTATCATTATAGGGAATTCCCAGGTGAAGAAACTCCTTTAACCAACACAAGTGAGCACCTTTAAAATATACAGTCTTTAAAACATAGGGCATTAAAAAGTTAGTGACCTTCTAAGGGTCACACAGACAATAGCTGTCAGAAGAAGGATTTGAACACAGGTATGTTTGGTTTTGGGGATATATAGGTGGCACAATGGATAGAGCTCTGGCCATAGATTCAGTGGGGCCTAAGTTCAAATCTGGCTTCAGACACTTACCAGCTGTGTGACCCTGGGCAAGTCACTTAGCTCTTTTGCCCCAGTTTCTTCATCTGTAAAAATAAACTGGAGAAGAAGATGGCAAACCACTTCAGTATCTTTGCCAAGAAAATCCCAAATGGGACCCCAAAAGGTTCTACATGACTGAAATGACTCAACAACAACATTCTTTGCTTCAAGGTTAGCTCTTACATCACATTCAAACCAAAACTGTGCAGGAATTCCCTCCATTATTCTGATTGTTGCCATTGTCAAGGTCACCATCATCATCATCATCAATTACTTTTATTCATAATAGTAGTAGTAGTAGTAATAGTAGTGGTAGTAATACTAACAGTTGTATTTTATTTTGACATCCTGAAGAAATGGTCATCCAGTCTCTGATTGAAACCTCTAGAGATGAAGAACTCCTTATGAGCTAAGTCTCTGATTAAACTTTTGTTCAATTGTAATTGTTAGGAAGTTTTTCTCTCCTACTTTGTGCTGTGATTGGTCCCAGTTTGGTCCTCTAGGACCAAAAAGAATAAATCCAGTCCCTCTTCCTTGTGACGGCCCTTCAGATATTTGAAGACAACAATCATGTCCCAATTCAGGTCCCAATTATTTTCCCCTATGCTACAGTCCTCTAACAAGTTATTTTACCTCTGTCCCATACCCAGAAACTTTTTCACTACATATCCTCACCCCGACTTGATCATGGAAATGTATGCCACTAGTTATAGAGCATGAGTGGCTTCATATAATGGAACTCCACTGTTGGGGAACATGTTCAAATTCTGTATTCTACTGATGGTGTTCAAAGGCATCTAACAACATTTTCCACTTATTCAGTGACATATGTTTGCAAAACATTTTAGATTCCCAATCTCAATGCATTTCAAGTCAATAAGGCTTTGTTCTGCTTCTCCTCTGTTTAGAGCTCTATGCTCTTTTGTTTCTCACAACTACCCTGTGAAAGGTACAGCAAATTCATTTTATTATCCCTTTGAAATTGAATAAGAAACAAAGGTTCAGATGGGTTAAATGACTTGTCCAAAGCCACAGAGCTGTAAGTGTTAGAGCCTTACTCAAAACTTGCTCAATGTTCTTTGCAGCATATAATTATATTTATTTTGTAATAATGCCACAGTCATTAGAGCTTGGTATATCCTGCATCAGATTTGACCTATGACGGTAAATAGAGAGAGACTTTGTATATGTGTCTCTCTTCTCTTCCTCAATTCCACACTGGGGTCTCAATGTGTGGCTCGTTTTTTTTTTCCTTTCTCTCCAGCCCAGTTTTCTGAGGAAAGATGTCCTCCCCTGGCATTTGCTAAAATAAGTACTTTGCTTTTCATCTCTCTTTATGCCCCACGATCTGTTGCGTCTTAAGGACTGAAATAATAAGGCAGCTCAAATTACAGGTTTATTTTCCAGTCTCTTTCTTTCTCTCTCTCTTCCCTTTCAGAAAGATTTCTGCTCATGTGTTGTCATTAGCTCCATTACAGAAAGGAAAGTGTGAATGGAAGAAGGCGAAAGCTAACAACTTGTCACCACCACACTTCCCTTTGCCAGAAGCAGCAGTGGGGGGTGGGGGTAGGGGTGAGTGTGGGAGGGAGCTTGGAAAAGATGGGGGTTGAGGGAGGGATGCCCACCTTAGAAGGAATCATCAGGGTCAGCAGGCAAATACTATCCTGGGAAATTGAGATGATGGGATGGCTGGTTGGGAATGGAGTATCCCAAGGGTAGGGAGGAGGGAGGAAAAAACCATCATAACTAGAAACAGAAAGGAAGATGGATGCCAATATTGATTTACTCCTTAATCTCATCTTCCCTCTGTTCTCTTCTCCTCTCTGCTTTCTCCTTCCTCTCCCCTCCTCCTATTTTCCCTCTTCTCTCTGCTTATATTTATTTCTCTATATTTCCTTCTGTATACTTCAACTTTCCCTCCATCTTTCTGTCTTTTACCCCCTCTCTTTGCCTCTCTTCTCTCTTTTCTTCTGTGTCCCTTCTTTGTTCCTAATTCTATAGTTTTATCTCTCATTTCCTCTGTCTACCTATCCCTCTCTCTGTCTCTCTGTACCTCTCTTTCTGTCCATTTCTGGGTCTCCATCTTTCCAACTCTTCCTCCCTTTCTTCCCTCTTATCTCATTTCCTCTCCTCCTCTCTCTCCCCCTCCCTCCTTCCTTTTGCCTATGACCCTCTACTCTATGCTTACATCTCCTCCCTCTCTCTGACTCTCCCTATGTTCTTTTGTCTTGCTCTTTCATTTTATTTCTCTGTCCTATGTTTTTCCTTCATTTGAATTGCCCACCGGGCACCCTATTTCTATTGTTGGTGAGAAGATAACTCATTTTCCCAGTTTTCTTCTACAAGAAATTTCCCATCCTTTCCCCTAGAGCTTGTGCTGATCTTTCTGCTGCATGTCTCTATAGAAGTCAGTGGAAGCAGGAGGGGGCAAGGGAGTAGGAAAGGGACAGACAGAAGAGATAAATGGAGAAGTCATTTCAGGTTGAGGGAGAAAGAGAGAAAAGGAGAGAGACAGAAACAAACAGAGACATTCAAATAGAGACAAAGACACAGAGAAAGACAGAGCCAAATGAATGACCAGAATGACCATGTATCCTTTTTCAGGTGAGAGATCAATGAGAGGCAGCTTTGTAGAAAACATCTCCCCAGAGCAGCTGGGCCTGTCCCTTGGAACATATGAACTCCTCCCTCCACTTAGGTCCTATGATCTGGAAATAGGAAGGAAGGAAGTCCCTTGAATCCGGGTCTCTATAGCTCAGAAATGCAGCTTCTCTGGCATCAAGCTGGCAACTCCAGAGCACCATGCCTGATGTGACTCTCTCTGGCTTCAAAATGCAGCAGTGAATAAGCGTGAACAAATGAATCAAGAGTTTAGCCTGTGGAGCTTGCCCAAACCTCAAATACTAAATATAAAAAGCTCACAAAATCTGGATATCCTTGAATCCTGGCTCAGGCACTTATTGGCTGCATGACTTTGTCCAAATCACTCAACCTCTCTGGGCCTCAGTTTCCTTATTATGCCACAGAAAGTCTTTTTACTGAATGTGAAGAAACCTAGCTTTGGATCCTGGCCTTGCCACTCACTGAATATGTCCCTGTAAAAGCTCTCAGTCTCAGTTTTCTTTTCTATAAAGTGAAACTAGTTGACCTTCCGGCTCAGGCATCATATAGTCTAGTATCTGTCAAATGAGGATGATAATACCTGTGCTATCTGCTTGACAGGGTGTTACTGAATAAAGTGTATTGTTAACCTTATGGTGTGATTGAAGTTAATTATTATTATTATCATTATTAGCCTGAGGTTGGCTCTTCTACTGTGGCTACAGGAGACAGCTGAGGCTCAAGGAACCTGGGCTCTGGAGCCAGGTTTAATACTCCCATGTCGCATATTTCTGGAAAAGTGTGTTTCTTCCTGTGTAAAATGAAGGGGGTGGCCTATATGATCTTTAAGGTGACATTCAATGAGACATAAAGACCTTGGTAACACTGGAAACACCATTCTGTTGAGACAGGGGTGGAGTGTTGCGGGGGAAGAAGGGGGTGACAAAAAGCAGCAGAAAGCTTGCCTGCAGAGAGGTGATCAGGAGGAAGGGGTGTACTCTACCCAGAAAGCCAAGGGGAGGGAGCTCTAGTCAAAAAGAATCATGTTTTTTACTCTAAATGGATTTGAAAAAATGTTGAAGGGGCAACATACAATGTAAGGGAGCAGCTGGAAAATTATATGGCTCATATTTAATTATGTAAAATCCCATAATCCCTCAGGGTGCACAAAGGACATAGAGTTGTAATTTCTTCTCTCTTGCAATTCTGGAGTCAGTTTATTAAATGACAAAAAGAATAACCCAGCACAAAAAAAAGAGAATTATGTGGTCAAATAGCCAAAGATGATTTTACAGCTTTTGTATTTCTATCTCATACCATCCCTTCCTTTCCTCTGTCCTTTCTTGTCCCCCTCACCCCCCACACCTGCATTTATGTCTATATGAGTAAAAATTCTGGGCTCAATATTTGGTCATGATTCTATGATAATAGAACTTTAGAACACAGAATGTAGAATGTCAGCACTGTAAGATTCTTAGAACATAGACTATTGAGAATAGAAAGGACCTTTGGGATAGCAATTTTACCGAAAAGAAAAAATGAGGCTTATACTGGCCCTCTCGCCAAGAGAAAGTATTATTTAGGAAACATTTCTGGCTGTATTTCTTTTGCTTCTTCGGAGCCTCCAGGAGAGGGCTGATTTTACATAAAGGATAGTGGGCTTGATGGGCTGTCACTCCTTTGGAGCTAATTTGCAGACAGCGAAAACAATTTAAGAAGATGTAACTTGTGAAATTGGTTTCAGAATTTCTGAGCCATTCCTAAATTCTCTTTTTCTTTTCTGGGTCAAACTCTCAGGATGATTGGAATAATGGCAATGATGATGATGGTGATATTTTCATATTTACAAAGCACTTTCCTCATTCACTTAAGCCCTATGAGAGAGCTCATAAAAGTATAACCACCCTTATTTGACAAATGAGAGATCTGAAGCTCACAGGAGTGAAATGAGATATTCAAGTAGGTGACATAGGTAGGATATGGTAGACTTAGTGCTTGGATTTTATTTTCTTACTCTAAATTTGACTATACCATGATCTAGGATCCCATAGCTACTGGGTCTATTCCTGCCCTCCACCACTGCCTGGTCATATTCTCTTGTTTTGGCTGACTCCTCTGTTCAGACCACCCCATCTCAGCTTATTGGGTTTATTTGGCCATAGACCTTCCCCACTCTGGTTCACTGGCAAAGCATTGCAATGTAGCTTATGGGTAGGTCAGGAGACACAGGAGTAGAATCAGGTCTTTGTAGAATTAATGTGCAAAGACACTCAAAAGGAATATCTGAGGGTGTCCTGGAGAAGATAGACTGTTGGAGAAACAACATCCTTTTTGGGGGTGGGGAGGTGGGACTTGAGAATAGTTGGTCACTTAATAGCTGGCATTTGTATAGTGCTTTAAGTTCTAAAAGTGCCTCAGTTGTTCTTCACAACCCTATGATGTTGGTGCTACCATTATTCCCATTTTACAGATGAGGAATCTGAGGCTACAGAGGTTAAGTGACTTGCCTAGGGTCACACAGCTAGCAAATGTCTGATGCAGGACTTGAACTCTGGTCTTCTTGACCCTAGGCCCGGTGCTGTCAGATTCATAATAACGTATTAGACTTGGGATATTTCCTCACTGTTTTTGCCTCTTAGCCCCTATTCAGGAAACTTGAGAACATCTCTATGTGGTCATTATCCTCCCAATGGAAATGATTCCACACTTGTGAATACACTGTTCACAGTCTGTCACAGAAAAAATGGAATCAAACAAACCACAGACCTTGAATGGACAGCTATTCGTCTCACAGATTTGCATAAATCATCAGTGATTCACCTATTCAATATGAGGGTCCTTTGACTAAGACTTTCACAGGTTCTCTTTTTGCCCGTTGCTTCCTTCAGGTTACAGGTAATGATGAGGCAAAGTATGGGTGCATGAATGCAAGTATGTGTGTGTGTGTGTGTGTGTGTGTGTGCATTCTCTCTTCTATCTCCTCTCTATCTTGAGGCAGCTAGCTAGCTCAGTGGACAGAGCACTGGGCCTCAGGAAATCCTGAGTTTAAATTCGGCTTTTAGACATTTACTAGGTGTGTGACTTTGGGCAAATCACTTCTGTCTGCCTCAGCCGTAAAATTGGGATCATAATAGCACCAACCTCCAAGGTTGCCGTGAGATAATATTTCTAAAGTGCTTAGCACAGTGCTGGCACATAGTAGGCTCTACATAAATATTATTGTTATTAGTTATCTTGACATTTCTCATAATCGAGTTCTCCCCAGCGTTGACAAATTGTACTTTCCCTTCAATGCAACTTCCCCCTCAAGATGAGAAAAAGTCCCTCAGGTCCTCTGATCTCCATCTTTTGAAGCCACCTCCCTTTAAAAAAAAAAGGGAGGAATAAAGCCTAAAACATTATTCTTATCTCTCTAGGGCAAGTGGTCTTAACTTCTTTGGTCATGGAGCATAAAATAAAATCTATAAGATAATGAAGGGAGCCAATTATATTGAAATATAATAAATAAACAAATTTATCAACCTCAGATTAAGAACCCTTCTTTTGAGCCACCTGCTCCCTGCTCTCAGATTCTTTCTTTTTTTCTGCCATCCTTTTTTTTTTCCAGTCTCAAGAGTTCCAAGTTCCCTCTCTGGTCTTTTGGCCATTCTCCAGTATGCATTCCCATAGACTACTGCCATTCTTCCGGACTCCTGGCCTTCCTCCTTTGCAGATTTTGCTTATATTCTTTTTACCACTTTCTACACATAGGGCATAGATGCTACAGCTTACTTGCATTCCCCATGTGTACTGCCATTACTCTTTGGGACTCCCTCAGCTTTGATTCTTCATTATACCCAGGCTCCCAACCATAAGACCATTCCATTAGTTGAACATTTGTGTAAGAAATATGGTTCTTTGTGCCAGAGAGGAGCTTGGGGACATTAAAACCACTGTGCCATTTCCTGCATGACATCCAACCCCACTCTCTCCCTCCTGATCAATTGTGGGCCCAATCCATTATCCATCTGCAGCAACCATCCCAGATATTTGTAATGAGATACTTAGTAAACTGGACATATGCTGAACAAATTTTAGGATGTTGGTTTCTTTTGCATAGAATTTTTAATATATATTTCTGCACTGATCTTTTTTGAGAAACACGAATTGCATTGAGGAAGTTTTATGTTATTTATTCTCTCTAGGCCTCAGTTTCCTCACTGTAAAGTGAAGAAGCTAACTACCAGACCTTTTAGGGGGCTTACAATTCTAATGTATTCTGATTTCGTGAAGGTGATGCTGGGAGCAATAATAAGAAAAAGACATATGGTTTATTCAGTAGCTGGTCCTTTGTCATCCTGACCCTATCTTTCCTATTTCTGATCTGCTTTTTTGGATTCCTATCCCCTTTTAACTCAACTGATTTTATCTGGATCCTTCATTTATCTGTATCACCACCACATTTACTTGACATTTCAACCAAATCCCCTGTTTGGACTCAGCCTAGACATATCTCTTAAAAATATTCCCTGTGTGCTTGGTCCTCTCTTCTTTACCCAACCAAGTCTGGCATTTGGCTCAGTCTTCCCTCATGGTCCTAGGGAGACACAACATCCTTAGATAGTTATTTCTTGTCTTATCTCTCTAGTTCTTCTGACTCCAAGTCTATGCCAACTCAAATCCTGGCTATGATGTCTATTATTTCAGTGACGGGGACAAATTACTTAGCTTCTCTGATCTCCTTTTTCTTTAGCTAACAATACCCATCTCACTGGGTTGATGTAAAGACAGTGCCTTGTAAATGTTAAGGTGTTTCAAAAATGTGAGCTATTGCTAGTTTGTGATGGATAAATATTATCTTTCCTTCTATAGCACCTAGGTCTTAGCACCTAGGAGATGGTAATGTGAGAGGAGGTAGAAAGGTGATCACAAGTCTGGATGTTCAGACCTCTGAAGCAAAGTTATATAAATACTTGTGTCAGGCAGCCTGGAAAGGAAGAGATTAAGGGGTAATTCATAAGAAATCCTTCAGTTTATAAAGAAATAAGAGAATGTAAGCTCTCTGAAGGCAGGAGCTGTTTGTCATCTTCTGCCTTTGCATTCCCATTACCTAACAAGACAGTCAGTCAATTACTAATGAGCATTTATTGAGCACCTACCTACCCTGCTGGATTATTGGGAAGATCAAATGAAATAATAACTATAGAGTACAGGGCCTGGCACATAGTAGGTGATACAAACACATACACCACATACACACCCTGTGTGTGTGTGTGTGTGTGCGCACGCTAAGCTAGGGATACAGACAAAGGCAAAAAACAATGACACAAAAAACTCTGCTTTCAAGGAGCTCACTCCATGCACACAGTAGACCCTTAATAAATTATTTTTTAAGATGATTTAAGTTGGGCAGAGAATTACTGCCATTAATTCTCTTTTTTTTTTGAAAATTATTTTTACAGATAACACTAATTTTTTTAAAAAATTCTGAGTTCCTAATTCTCTCCTTTCCTTCAGTCCTTCCCCCATCCATTGAAAAGTCAAGAAATATGGTACCAATCATACATGTGAAATCATGTAGACCATATTTCCATATTAGCTAGATTGTAAAAATCAAACCACAAGAAAAATAAAGAAAAAGATTATGCTTTAATTTGCACACAGAGTTCATCAGTTTTCTCTCTGCAGGTAGATAGCATTTTTCATGATGACTCCTTCAGAATTGTCTTTGATCATTGCACCTTTCAGAGTAGCAGATCTTTTACAGTAGCTTATCACTACAATTTCTGTTACTGTGTACAATATTCTTCTGGTTCTGCTCACTTCACTTTGCATGCATTCATATAAGTCTTCCCTGTTTTTTTCTGAAACCATCAGCTTTGTTATTTCTTACAACACAACAATATTCCATAACGATCATGTACCTTGTTCCCCTCTTTCAATGAAGTCTAAAGAAAAGGAAGTAGTTTTAATTGGTAGTAGGGACAATTTAGGTTCTTATTGTAACTCAAAGTTTTAAAAAACAGATGTTCAAAAACAAAAACAAAAAAGTTTTTGCATGCAACTAGAAAATAAGATACACAGGCAACGGGGCATAGAAATTTATCTTGCCCTACAAGAAAGAAAGGGAAAAGGGGATGGGTGGGGAGTGGGGTGACAGAAGGGTGGGCCGACTGGGGAACAGGGCAACCAGAATATATGCCATCTTGGAGTGGGGGGGAGGGTAGAAAATTTGTAATTCAAACTCCTGTGAAAGTCAATGCTGAAAACTAAATATATTAAGTAATAAAAAAAAATTTAGGTTCTTAGAAGATGTTGAGATCTGGAAGCAAAGGCATAGAGATAATAAGCATTCTAATCTTCAGTCATCTGGTACCTTCAGTGGAGCTGTTCTCATCCACTGATACCCACTATGGCTAGCAAATTCCCACCATCTGTTACTCTCCTGGTTCCTGTAATACTTGACTTCCAGGTGCCTAAAAATAATCAACATCCCTCCCCAATTTCCCACTCCCATTCTTTGATCCCTGTTCTCCTCAACCATATCCCACATGTCTTACTCCAACTATGCTTACTCCTTTCATTGGGCCCTCTGGAATTCCTATTGCATAATTTAAAAAAGAAAAACAAAACTTCCCTTCACCCTGGACTTCCACCTCTCAAGCTCCTTCTATCCTTTGGTATTAGCAGAGAACTGGTAACTTCCTCCAGATGACACTGTATCCCTGGGTATTCTCTCCAGCACTGACTATACCTTCTCTCTTACATCCATTACCTTGGTCCTAGAAGGGGATTCAGAATACTTTGTTCCCTACCACCACTTCCAGACTACCTTTGCATCCATTACACAACAACCTCTCCTCCTTAGAAGTTCACTCCATCAAAATTCATCACTGAATTCAGAAGATAGTGACTGTTATCTACTGACCCCCAGGGCATTCTCTCTCATTTCTCAAGCCAGCACCTGACTCACCCTCTCTCTATTCTGCAACTTCTGTCCTTATACTAGAGGATTTCAACACTCCAACACTCCAGTTCTCTCCAATACTCCAGTTCTTCATTCGCATGACCTCTACTTATCTCATTCATTTATAGGAATGATTACACCATAGATCTTCTCACCATCATCCAGGAGTGTTTCACTTCCATGACCACTTCCATCCATTCAATGGCTTATATGACAGTTTGTTGTATCAGAAAGAACAGGGGTGGCAGCTAGGTGGTGCAGTGAGTAGAGCACCAGCCCTGGAGTCAGGAGGACCTGAGTTCAAATTTGACCTCAGACACTTGACACACTTACTAGCTGTGTGACCTTGGGCAAGTCACTTAACCCCATGAGATATTTC
>CM053624.1:280636062-280685389 GCA_028646595.1 Phalanger gymnotis
CCTCTGAAGATTTACCATTTAGACACTGATTATTGTCAGACTTTGATCAGCCTGAAGAGCTGTCAAATGGATGAATGATTAGATTGATTTTGGATAGTGCCCAAAGGAAGAACTAGGAACAATAAATATAAGTTACAGGAAGGACTTCTATTTAAGAAGCATGTTCTGTCCGCTTGGAGCTGTCCAGTTCTGGGATCTTTTGAATTAATGAACTCACTATAGCTAGAGGTGCTTAAATGCAGAAAGGATGCCCATATATCCAGTAGTCTATAGAGAAAGATCCCTGTGTTAGGTGAGCAGGGTTAGAGAATATGACTGCTAAAGTGCTTATAATTGAGAATCTGCATTTGTTATTCTAAGAATCTGTTTGGAAGAAAGAATTCTGGAAATTAGTGGGACATCGGAGTAGGTGAATTCTAAGGAAGTTTACACCTTTGAGATTCTATAAATCCTTGACTCTATAGCCAGAACACAACCAATCAGAAATCTCATTTAATATAAAGGGGTTCTCCTGGTTTTTGATGATGTATTTTTACACTCTGGTTTGCATAGAAAGAAGTGAAATTTTAAAATGATCTCACAGCTTGTATGGCATCAGAACACATTCATGATATTATAGAATCACAGATTTTCACACTTGGTGAAGGGGCCTCAGCAGTCAGCTACAGACATCTTGTTCTTAACTGGACAAGCTTGCCTCACCACAGCACCTCCATCAGTACTCATCAAGCATTTGAAGACCACAAGTTATGGTGAATTCATAACCTTAAATTAGCTCATGCCTTTTGGTGTTGGTACTAATCATTTGGATGTTTTCCCTTATAACAAGCTATCCATTAATACCAGTTCTACCCTCTATGGAGAAGTAGAACAAGACTGACTCTTCTTCTTCTGTATAATGGACATCTAAATATTTAAAATAACTCTCATGTACCCCTTGAGTGTCATCTTCTTGAGGTTAAACATCATTGCATTCAACCAATACTTGTCTTCTGGCAACTTCTATCTGTTGGTCCCAGTTCTCCCTCTTTGGGGCCAAATAGGACAAATTTAAACTCTTATATCTGTTTTGTTTGCGTATGTCATGATCCTTGATATTTAGAATGATGTTCCTGAGGTCTGGAATGGTCTTCAGTCAGAGAAAAAGAATAAGTTAGTAGTATTCAATGGACTTTTATTTAAAGACAGATGTTATGTTGGGTTCTGAGTACCTGCTTGATTATTTAGGTCAAAAAGAAAGAGCTATTGGTGGTATGGATGCCACAGCAAGAAAAAACTTCTTCGCAATTTCCATTTCCTCCATCTGGAATGCTTGAGATATCACAGGTATATTGTAAAAGGTATAGGTACATAGATTTGATATGAAGTATTTCCAATGTTAAATACGTCTTGGGTGGCACAATGCCTAGTTGAGAATCACAACTTATTAACCTTGAGACCATTAGATATTTTACATTATGCAATGTAGAAACCTGGGATGGTACTTTTCTTTTCCTAGTGATTAACTCACTGATTTATCATTGGAAAGTATATTGCGTGCACCAGTTTAATTGGAGTAAATAAAATATTTTATCAACACATTCATAGCATGTCCTGTCTCTCTATGGTGAATGTTTAGTATTGGCTATACTTAAACTACAATGCTTTGGGTACCCATACTCAAGAAACTCAATAAAAGAACTTGGGACAAAATCTCAACTACCAATAAGCTAGCTGCCCCTCCCTTTGTTAGTCCTAGTCTCTCACACGCCCATAGGATGGTAGAATTGTCAGGCACCTTAGAACATTTACTGCCCAGTTATCAGAGCTGGGAGGAAGTTTAGGACCTGGAAAAAGGATGACAGAGCTGGAAGAAACTTTATAATCATAGAACATTGAAGATTATAACTGGGAGACATATTAGAAATCACCTAGTTCAAGTCTTCCTTTTATTTAGGGAGAAACTGAGGTGAAAAGACTTAGTTACTAATTCAACACAGCTAGTAAATGACCCAGCAACATTCCAACCTAGCTCTTCTGTTTTTTTGTTTAAAATTTTTTCTTAATCTTTTATTTCTATATTACTATAATTTCTCCAGTATCCTCCCTTCTACCTGTCTGAGAGAGCCATTCTATATAACAAATGGTATTTTTAAAACAAAAAAGAAAATCAGCATAACTGATCAATACCTCAAAAAAGTCTGAAAATATGTATAATGTATAAGCCTTCTGGACCTCCCACCTCTGCAAAGGGGTGGGATGGTAGTGTCTTCTCATGTCTCTTCTTTTGAGCCAAGCTTCTTCTTTATAATTTGGCAATATTCACTTTTGATTTGTCTGTGTGTGTATTTTCATCTCCATTATTATAGTCCAACTCAGGTTTTCCAAAATCAGATTCAATGCTTTCTCCAGTTTACTATGCTTTTTCTGTTAAGTGAACAACATGACAATTTGAAACAGGGAGAAAGTATACTATAGTGGAAAGAATCTTGCACTTGGAGTCAAGAACAGCCTGGGATGGAGCCAGGCTCTACTCCCAACTCTCTGTATGACTTTAGGCAAATTTTTTTCATCTCTCTGGGCCTCATTTTCCTCTTCTGTAAAGTGAAATTGGATTCGATGATCCCTAAGAGCAATTCTAGCCCATCTAGAGTATGCTCTCAACATGGTGAGCCCTTTACCTTAGGCCTGGGTCTCTGAGCTTGGAGTTGCTAACAGAATAGAGATTTTGCTGTGCCGCCACCCCAAGCATTAGAATGTTGTTGTTGTGGTTGTGCAGTCTTGTCTGGCTCTTCGTGACTTCTTTTCGGGTTTGCTTGGCAAAGATACAGGAATGCTTTGCCATTTCCTTCTTCAGATCATATCACAGATGAAGAAACTGAGGCAAACAGGGTTAAATGACTTGCCCTGGGTCGCATAGCTGGTAAGTATCAGATTTGAAGTCAGGAAGATGAGTCTTCCTGACTCTATGCCTGCTCCTCTATCCATTACATCACCTAGCTGCCATGCATTAGAGCAGATGTCACAAATAATATTGTATTCCTGGTCCAAGGTGTGCTTTTTCATCTAAGAGGGTTTGTAAAACGAGTAGTTAGGAGAGAATGGAGAAGGCATCTTATTCATATGCCCTAAAAAAGACATTAATTAGAAGGTTTCCCCAGAGCAAGAAAGGGAACTTAGACATATTAGAAAGATTTGTGCCAACAGAAGGTGAATCTCAAGAGGAATTTCAGCTTAATCCACAGTTCACCACAAATACTACTTATAAGATCATAGATTTAGAGCTATAAGGAACCACAGAGGTCGTCTAGTGCAGCTCTTTAATTTTACAGATAAGAAAATAAAATTGGTCAAGTTACTAGCTGACTTTCCAGAGTTTACAAAGGTAGTAAATGCAAAAGACAGCATTTATCTTTAATCAACTAATTCCCATACCCACCCTCTAGGGTATAATCACAGATTATGAGATCAAGTTAATCTGTTTAAAAAGGTGTTAATGCCTAGTGATCCCTTTGTAAAATGTGAAAATCTATTTTTTCCCTGAAGGAATTAAAGGTAGCAAGGCGAAGGAGAAATTAGACACACCCCCAGAGCCCTTTAAATAGCTAAGCCTAGAGAGAACCTACACAGTTATAGAGGTTAAGGCAGTCCAGCTCCTAAGCCAGTTGTGAAGGAAAAACTTGTGTTCTGAGAAAGAATCATTTTCAGGGGCATGAAGACAGAGGGAGAGAGATTTCTTTACCTCCCATGGATGATCTTACTTTGAATCAGATTGTATCCAGCAGAAAGTAGAGACACATACATCAGATAGACATAGAGAGGCATCATTTAAATAGCTTTGAGGAATAGGACCTTTGGTAGCAAAGGAAATATTGAGCTTTGAACTGGAGAGAGGAAAAACCCTGATAATATGGAATCACTCTGCACAGAGCAACAGACTTTGGGAACCCAGCTGATTGATCTGCTGATCAGAGGACCTTTGTGAGGACTCCATGAAGAAAGAAATCAAGTTTCTATAGCACCTGAGGCTTGAATTATCTGGATTGTATGCATCCTCTACATGTTTATGTCCACTATTCCCACACAAATGTTGTATATATTTGTGGGAGTGTATGTTCCAGGTTTGTGGTGGAAGAGTTTTATAGGTACTGGTATTACTCTGCCATTTTAGTAAATGCTTCAGCTTTGACCTAATTGCGTCTACTGATAAGACAGTTAATTGGAATACTGGTTGGTGCTCCTGACCTTTAGCTTTAAACGTCCAAAATCACAGACTATATGCTCTGGAACCTGGGAGTAGCAGTTGCCTTCTGGGGACAAAACTTTTTAGGGATTAGGGATATCCCAGAGGAAGTGCTCCATGATCATCAGAGGCTAGATTTGTGCCCTAGTCCTCTGACTCAAAAGCCCACTGGCTTTCTGCTGTCTATAATGCTTCTTTCTAGAGATTCTTTTTCTTCTTAGTGTTCTAGTTTTTGGAAGGCCTGACTGTCATCTTTTTAAGAAGCATCACTATTTGGGTGATTGTAGGGCACTGAAAAATTGATCTCCCTTTTGATTTCCAGTGTAGGATCACGAAGAGCCCTAGAGTGAGGAGAAGGCTCCCACATTTGAGTTCTCAAACTATTTACTATTCAATAAATAGTATCAGGGTCTAGCCCCTCCATTATGGAAGACTCTGATCAGGGCATGGCAGTTGATTAGGGCTTCTGGGTAAGTGGTGTCAAAAGGGTTCAGTGTACACTCAAACCTTGTCAGAAGCAATTTCCCTCAATAGTGGCTATGATACTATTCCTTTAATGGCCTTCCAGGTTTGGTATTAGGTTTTGACTTATGCATCCTGTGATTCTGGACCATATTCTCATAGGACGTAGAACTTGAAAGCATCTTAGAGATCGTGCTTATGCTCCTTTGATTTTGCAGAGAAGGCAAATCAGGCCAAGAAGGAGGAAGTCATTTGTCCAAAACTATGTGATATTAAGTGTCATGATTTGGGACTCAGATCCTCAGTGCTCTTTCCATTATGCCATCCTTCCTCTTTCTCACCCTCTGTTTCTCTTGGTTCCTGACTCCTTTCCCTTACATTAACTCACAGACTGAAAACGTGAGAATGATTCTTGTCAGACCCTCTGAAATTTGCCATCTAGTTCCCCCTACTATTATTTCAGCTGGACTCTATAAGATACTTCATGGGAACCTCATTTAGCCTTTCAACAATCAAATCAATTAATTTTTTTTAAATTAAGTGCTTACTAGGTTTTCAAGGCACTGTGGTAGGTATGACAAAGGACAGAGACCTCAGTTGAGAGAGCTGCAAAGCAAAATATAACCACCCTTACCCTCACAGGTCTTACACTTCATTGGAGAAACATAACATGTACACAAGTGAATAAACACATAGTATACACATAATGCAAACAACACCAACAAAGCAATTTGAAGGGGGCGGGGAGGTAATACTTATAACTTGGACCAATCAGGAGAGGCCCTATGTACAAAGTGGCACCAGAGTTGTATTTGAAGGAGGAGGCTATGATTTCTATAAGGCAGAGGTAAGGAGGCAGAAGTAAGGGGCAGCTAGGTGGTACAGCGGATAGACCTCTGGGCATGGAACCAGAAAGACTCATTTTCATGAGTTCAAAGCCAGCCTCAGACATTTACTAGCTTGTGACCCTGGACAAATCACTTAACCCCGTTTGCCTCAGTTTCTTCATCTGTAAAATGAGCTGGAGGAGGAAATGGCAAAGCATTCCAATATCTTGGCCAAAAAACCAAAACCAAACCAAAATGGGATCACAAGGAGTCAGATGTGACTAAAATGACTGAACAACAAGAACAAGAAGGAAATGTTTTTAAGATAATGGGAAAGCCTGGGCAAAGAAGACAGAGATAGGAGACAGGTGCTACAATGTTGTATACATGGAACAGCTATCTGGCCAGTTTAATTAGAGCCATGAGTCTATGGAGTGAATAATATGCCATTAGACAGAATAGGTAAGTGGGTACCAGGCTGTGAAGATCTTTAAATGAAAGATTGAGGAGTTCGAATGTTAACCTAGAGGCGATAGGGAGTCATTAAAGATTTTTGAGTAGGGCAGGGACATAACTAGATCTGTGTTTTAGGAACATCAGCTTGGCAGTTATGTGGAGGATTGATTAGAATGAATTAGACTATATTGATAGTAATGATGATGATAAAATATTAATAATAACTAAAAATTATATAGTGCTTATTATGAACCAGGCATTGTGCTAAGAGCTTTAAAATTATTATCTCATTGATCCTCACAACAACCCTGGGAAGTAGTTGCAACTATTATCCACATTTTCCAGAGGAGGAAAATGAGGCAAATAGAAGTTAAGTGACTTGTTCAGGATCACCCAGCCAGTAAGTGTCTGAGGACAGATTTAAAGTCAAGTCTTCCTGCCTCCCAGCTTAGCGCTTTATCCACTGTGCCGCTTCATTGCAGGGAGACAAATGAACTGCAATTGTCCAGGAAAGAGGTAATCAGGACCTGAAATAAGGAGGTGCTACTATGACTGGAGAGAAGGGGATTCCTTCTGTGAAGTGAAGGGTAGCATCAACAAGATTGGACAGCTGACTGCAGTGGTAAGAAGGGTGGTACTTTTTTATTGTTTTCTCTTTTGGAATGCTAAGGCATCAAGCGCCTTTAATGAGTCTGCTCTTTGTTTGAATGGGATAGGTAAAGTGGGATCTTTTGTTGTCTTTTGTTTTGGAATGCTGAGGCACTCAGGTGTCTTTGCCTCTTGCCTTTGTTTGAATCAAGAGTCATTGATTGGAAACAATGTATATTATGTGGTGCTAGTGATTGGAGATCAATACCCTACCCTTTTTGCTAAATAGGTACTGAGTGCTCAAGGCCCTGAACAGGGTATGTCAGCTCTGAGCTTGGCCTTTTGCTTTTGGGGGTTTCACTCCTTGGAAGAGTGTTGGTGATTTGGCCAGATGAGACTCTGGGTAGCGGTCAAGAGCCCTCCCCACCCCCCAGTTTTGAAAACCCAGGTGTTGGTGCTTCTGTCTGGTAACTGTTTATGTTTTGGTTGGACAGACAGATAGAAGCATGTCTGCTGATTTGTGTTATTTTGCTCTGTTTATATAATTTCTGCTTGTAATTTCTGTTTGTGTTTTCTCTGAAGATCAGGGTGCTGACTTTTCCCCCTGAACTAAGTGAATGATATATGTATGTTTAATTAAAGTGAGATTGTTAACCCCTTAAAGTTGCTTTCCTTAGAAAATCAGATCAAAGAACCTATGCTAGCAGCCCTCCTGTGTGCTGGTGTTATTGGTCTTACACAGCCACTGCAGTGGCAAGTAGCACTGTTGTTACCTTGACTAGAGATGAGGTTGTGAGGGAGATAAAAAGTCAGAGGACTCCAAGATTGGGAACCTAGGTAACCGCAAGGATGCTGGTGACCTCAACATAAATAGGGAAGGTTGGAAAAGGAAGAGGTTTCATGGGGGATAGGAAAAGGGAGAGAATGAAATTGGTATAATTTTGGATATGTTGGTTCTGAAATACAGGACATCCAGCAGAAATGCCCTTATAGTACAGATTCCATGCCTGCCTTATCAAAGAGGCAGTAAAAAGATTTTTTTAAATTATAAGCTTCTCATCACACATTCCCTTCTTATCAGAACATTGATAATTTAATATCAAATTATCCCCAAAACCACCAGACACAAAAGGGAAGGACACATGGCTACTCATATGTCCAGCATAGCTGAACATGGCTAGTTTAGCATGACTACTCTTTTCAAGTTAGTGAGCTCATGAAGAGACAGAGACCTATCCATGTCAGGAAAATTTCTCCTCAGAAACTCAAAGACCTTCTCATATCTTTGAGGGTTGTTGTCACCAGACCATATCAGGCCACAAAACTGGGCCAATATAATTGTG
This sequence comes from Phalanger gymnotis, assembly GCA_028646595.1. Taxonomy (NCBI): domain Eukaryota; kingdom Metazoa; phylum Chordata; class Mammalia; order Diprotodontia; family Phalangeridae; genus Phalanger; species Phalanger gymnotis. Next base: position 280,643,961 of record CM053624.1, read on the forward strand.
TCTACTCATTCTGGTCCCATCCATTTCTAAAATATACCTTGTAACATCAGTCTCCATCCCTAGCACACCAACTCTGTCTGCCATTTCATTTCTGACCCAGTCAGAAACTCAGAGCTTCTACAACTACTAGCCATGGTGCTAGCCACTTCTCTCAAGACAATACTAACAGCAAGGGGCACAGATCCCAGCTTTTGCTTTGAAGCAACAACCAACATATATTTTGCCAACTTTTTCAGGCCCATCCTGTCCTCTGACAGGGATGATCAGAGTACACAGCCTACCAAAATAGAAGTTTCTTGGCACTTTGACTTTGGAAACATTAGATTGAACAAAGTAAATATTTCTTAGATCCTTCCAGAGACATCAAATTCTAAAACTCAAAGATCCCTTCTCCAAATACACAGGGAGCTGATAGCTCACCTGGGCCCATGAGCAATGGTATATTCTTGCAGCTGGTATTTGGGGGTCTGTAGGTAGTGTAAAGTCAGCTAAGGGGATTTCATTATGTTGTGTCTCTTACGGGCCAAGTGGGAGGACAGACACACGTCAGAGTGGTCCATTAGTTCTGAGTTAGGGCTATTTGCCTTTCTAAATGAGTAGGTAAGTGAGACCCTGGAGGGAAAGTAAGCTACCAAAATCCCCTTCCTAGACAGATGGCAGAATTGACAGTAACATCACTGCAACAGGAAATGGCTCTAACATCGGATATGTATGCTTTAATTGATTTAATCGTGGGCTTCCATATTTTTGTCATTAATTTTTTGAACTGCAATTGTCTCCTAAGTTACTAAGCACTGTTAGTGCTAATTAACCAGTTTGCAGGCAATTTTTCAACCTATCAGGTTATGAAATAAAATAATGAGGCAAACCAAAAAGAGCTGGGAAGATGGCTAGTTCACTGGGGAACTGGTATTTTATTACATATTCCATTCAGGGTTGAAATAAGAAGCCAAATCCACAATTTCACTCCTAATTGTACCTCCAAGTCAGAAGACTCCTGTCATGATATTAAGATGAAAGATGTGCCTCCATATCCTTTATAAATGAGCGTGATTTAATTCACGATTGCACCAAGTTAATTTGGTTGCCATAATGATCCCTTTCTCAGGGTAGGGAAATCAGATTAATGTGCTGATATTCCCATTTTATCCAATAATTCCATCTCTAAGGCTTTCTCTAGCTTTTTTTTTAACATTCCTTTTCATTTTGTTGTACTGTCTCATTGACAAGCTTCCATTTGGAACAATTAGTCTGACAGAGAGGAGGCCAAAGCATGGATGGATGCATATTCTTAGATGGATATTCCATTTAAGTCATACCAGTAAGAGCTAGCATTTAAAGAGTTTGAAAAATACTTTTCTCAAAATACACTTATTCAAGTATCATTATTCCCATTTTACAGATGATAAAGTAGAGTCTCAGAGAGATTAAATTAGCTTCTAAAGGGTCATACAGATAGTAAGTAGCAGAGCAGAAATCACCTCTGACTCTGGGGTCACTGCCCACAATTCACTATGCCATACTGTTTCTGTAAGTACAAACAATGCTAAGTTATAATACCAGCTCATAATTATACAGTGCTTGAAGGTTACAGTGTTTACACATGTCATCTCATGATCCTCAGTTTACAGATGAAAAATTGAGGTTCAGAGAAGCAAACTGATTGGCCCAAAGTCAAATATCTGTGGATCATTGAAATGAAAACTCAGTTCAGTTCAATTTAATAAACATTTATTAAGCACTAGAGATTTGCCAGAGACCGTGCTAGATGCTCAGGATGCAAAGATCAAAGGGAAAGCATTCCATGCCTTTAAGAAATTTACATTCTATTGGAATCACACCCATGTCCTTTGACTCTCAAAGAGGCAGCATCAAACTTGGAAAAAGAAATAGAGGTTCAAATCTCATATCACACAGTGACTAGTGGTGTGGTAATTAGAAAATCAGCCAGAAATTTCTAAAGTCTCAGTTTCCTCATCTGTTAGATGGAGATAACACTTGCAAAAGTTACCCCACATGTTACTATAAGGGAAGTACTTTATAAACCTGAAACTACTATATAATTAAGACCTATTATTCTTAATGTAACCCTAGTCCCAAAGCTAATTGGAATGCTTCTCTTTCCTCATTGGTGAAGATGAATACTCTCCCTGCATTGAGAAAAAAAGACGAATGAAGCCAACTATGCTTCAAGTTGCTGAAGGAAATGACTCTGAGAAGACATGAGAGGAGCCAGTAACCTCTACCTTGTCCTTGTCTCCAGATTGATACTTTAGAGATAGTGGGACATTTCCTCTTGGGTGAAAAGATCAAAGATTCTCTCTTGCTTGGGCTAAGTTATCTCCCTTCTAATGAGAAAGCTCCTTCACTCTGTATTATCTGGTATATATTCTCCTATGGATACCTTTTCTGATGTCTGCTTTGCTATTATGTGGTATGTGTGTGTAGAAATGGTAGTTAGAGGGAAAAGGGGCAAGTCATATATAGAGTTTAGATTCTCCCTACCCTACCATATTGAAAGAGTTAGCTTGAATCTGAAACTCACATCCCCTATGTCAATAATATTTAAGGGACCAGATAGATAATTCTAGCTTGGTACCCCCTATCTCTGAGGAGACAGAATGGTAGCCTCTGGCCCCTGTCTTCCTGCTTTCTTTCTTGGCAGGGAATAAAGTCTCTTCTGGAGGAGGGTAGGGGAGAGAAGAGGCTAGAGATGTCTATTTTGCCTCCCTTCAAGCTACATAATGACACCTCCACGCTACATGCAGAGGCCAGCCCTCACTACATTTGGGTTCTTGCTACATTAATAATAATCTGTATTATTCTGTTATCCTATAATAATCTATTCTTGATTCTATAAGAATTTATTATATCATTTCACATTATATCTTATCATATTAATAATAACCTATCTATAATAATCTATTCTTAATAATAACCTATCATTATATTGGGGCAGCTGATGGCTTAGCGCTGGGCCTGGCGTCAAGAAGATCTGAGTTCAAATCCAGACTCAGACACTTCCTAGCTTTGTGACCCTGGACAAGTCACTTAGCCTCTTATTGCTTAACAAAATGGATCCAGTGGAGAAAGAAATAACAGACCACTCCAGTATCTTTGCCAAGAAAACCCCAAATAGGGTCGCAAAGGGCTGGACATGACTGGAATGACTGAACAACAGAATTATAATCTATTATTCTTTGCACTGTACCATGTTGGCAGCTCTTCATAGGGAAGTTCTAGAAGATAAGTAATTGACAAATTCTTGGATGAGGAGATAGCAGACTCTATAGGTGAGGATAATAACCAGTTGATTCCAAGGGAAATGAAGACTGAGAGCTTTTTTTTTGATAGATAACAGAGGAGCTGTGGCTTGTCCCTTGAAAAAATCCTTCTGCCTGTTATTCTCCTTGCTGGTTATGTTTTAAGATAATCTTTGTCTTTACATATTATTACTAATTTCTATCAATTATTCTTAATATTAAGTTACATTAATTGTTATTAATCATAGCAATTCCTTATATTCATCTAGCACTTTAATGGTTTCATATTCATTATTTAATTTGATCCTCATAATAACCTTGTGCAAGAGAAAATATTCCCCCCACTTGGTGGAAGAGGAAATTAAAGTCTGTATAAATTAAGTGGCAGTGGAGTCTATAGAAGTTAAATGACATTGAAGCCCAAAGAAGGCGGTGATTTGTTTAAGGACACACAACTGGAAAAAGTTGGAGGTCAGATTTCCTGACCATAAGATTAGTACATTAGTAACTATCATTCCAGTGGAAAGAAATGAGCACAATGAAGGATGAATATCATAGTATTATCATGTGATAATACATGGTGTCCTAAAAATCCTAGTTCAGTTTAAATCTTTTAAAGCTTTAATTGGCTTAAAACTACAGTAAGACTTTTGGAACACCCTCTACTTAGAGCTGGCAAGAACCTTAGATGTTAAATATTCCCACTTCTACCCACATTTTACAGAATAAAAAAAAATCGAGACCTGGAAACTTATTAAGAATTTCCTATTTTTTTTCCTTTTATTCACAACTCATCTTCCTTCTTTGGAAGAGGAGGTAGTAATAAAATAATGTGCCCTACTAATCCCTCTGTTCCTCCCCTTCCCCAAAACACCCTTCTTCCAGAAAAAAAATAGGTCTTAGAAAGGGGGATGAAGAGTCATAACTATGGTGGGACAGCTGGTGCTTTGCTAAATGTACCAAATTTGGATGGTTCTGATGACACTTTCATTCCTTCATCAGTACAGAAGCAATAGGTAGTAACACTATTTAGCAAAAATAATTTAATAAAATAGATTACATATTACTATGCTGCAAGAAATAATAAACATGATACACATGGAGAAGCCACTAATGCAATGCAAAATAAGTAAACCAGAAAAAAATAATGTACACGATCACCATAGCAAAGTAAAGAGAAAGAATAGCAATACCAGCTTAAGAGTTGAAAATAAATGTTATGAAATTATAATTAGCAAATATTAGAGGTTAACCTACACTACATCTAGAACTCTTTTAGTTCTGGTTTGATTTGGGGACAAAATGGCATTGATAAGCCATTGAGCAGTTAACAAAAGCGAGGTCTCCTTTTCCCCAACATAGCAAAAATAAGCAACAAGGATACAGTGGCATTTATCTTCAGCATTGCTAAGTACAGCCTTCTTTGTCTCCTTATGGAAATGCATCCAGTCAGCAATTCATCAGGGCAGGTGATCACAAGGGCAGGTATGGAAACTCAAGCATCCACCAAAGTTTGAGAGGTCCCAACTTGCTATGCCTCCAGGTGACCAGGAAGCTGCATAAGGGAAGCCAGGGCCAATCAATTTCCAAGGAGAACTTTAGCTCTTTTTAGGGAAAGATTGTTCCTATTTCAGGATTGTGTCCATCTCTTGTTGGGGGTGATAAAAAAGAAGTTGAGTCAAGGGAAACATTGGCCAATCAGGCCTCAAAGGCAGAAGGTACCTCCTTCCCTCCTTTGCAGAAGTAGTGGGACAATGGGTACCATTGCATATAATTTTATGCTTTGTCAATGTGTTGGCTAGTTTTGCTGAAATTTCTTTTGTTTATATTACTCTTTTGTAGGGTTGGCTCTCTGAGAGGCATGCATTGGAAAATGAAGATAAGGTAAAAAAACAAAAGACCCATCATTTAAAAATATAAACTAGATTGCAAGCTGAAGGAAGCATCTCTCTTGTCCTGCATCATTTCCCATTCACTCTGTACAGCAGACTTCAGAAGTGGCACCATTCCCTGTATCCCTGCACAACTAGGGACACTTTTATGTCACTAGCTTCAGGTGCAGAAATTGCTAATTACGGCTCTGAGGGCATAGAAACCCTCATGGACTGAGACAGCAGATAACCTGTTTTTAATAGGACTTCCTCTTAAAAAGAAAAAAAAAAGGTAGAGACCTTCCTGAATGCCCTGAAGCTCAGAATGGCACTATGGAAAGGGCCCAAGGCTTGAAGTCAGAAAGCTTATGTGTGACTGTCTCTCTTTATATCCCCAGCCCTTAACAAATGAATTGAATCCTTGCCATAGACATGCACGGAACACACCTGGTCCACAATGAATGCACATTTAGGATTCCTGCTCTGATACTTAATAGCCATTTGTCTTTCAACAAATGTTTTTTCTTCTTACTGGGCCTCAGTTTTCTCATTTGTAAAATGACAGAGTTGGATTAAGGAGCATCTAAGGATATTTCGAGATTTAACATAATAAGAGCCAATATAGAAGGCAGAAATATTTTGACTGCCAACTTTCAGTACAGATTAGAAAACATGGTATAAAGATTCTAGCAAATGATTACACATGACCTGACTAGGCCAGAAAGAGCAGAAAAGATGTCAGGAGGACAGACAGATAACACATACACACACACTGCCCAGCTCCTGCTTTCACCTTTGGCTCTTTCCTCTTTCTTTTAGCAAATGGAGGAACTCCTGGCCCTAACATTTCTCTTCCTTTTATCTGGCTCTGCCAAAAACCAAGCTTCCCTTTAGGGTATACTTTTTATTCTGGAGGGGCAGAAGTGTAGCATTGTCCCCTTTCAGGTTCTCTTTCCTGGCGGACAGGTCAGAGGCCACATCTTTGCTCTTTTTGTTCTTTGCCAGCAGAATCTATTAAACTATTTTCTCTCTCTGTCTCTGTCTCTGTCTCTGTCTCTGTCTCTCAGTGTCTCTCTGTCTCTGTCTCACCGTCTGTCTCTCTCTCTCCCTCTTCCCTCCTTATACCTCCGTCTCCATCTTCTTCTCTTCCATACCTCTGCCATCCCTCCATAAGTGTCTCTTCCTCCCTCCTGCTCCTCCTTTCTCATCCTCATATCTCTTTTATCTCTCTTACCCAATCCCTTCTTCCTCCCTCCCTACTTCATCCATCCCTACTTCACATCTTTTCTTTAATCCCCTCTTTCTTTCTCTGATGTATTTGGTTGGTCAAGTGACCTTGCTGGGGGGAAACCAGACCAACAAGATACTAGGTAAGGTAGTCTAATTTCTTTTAATCTATAGAAATGCTTATACCTCTATATCTTTGTGGTTATGGAGAAAAATTGAAGCCTCCATTTATAGAAACCATTTAAAAATAGATTTGCATGTCTCCATTGAACTAGAAATTTCAATGTAAGACCACAGTGTTGCTAGTCCTCATTAAATATCCCTTTCCTCTCTCACATAATCATGTGTGTTATTGGGTGGCATTTTGCCTTTTTCCTCATTCAGTTCTATGGCCTACTTGAGCAAAGATAGCTGCCATTGATACTGAGGGAGCAGAGTCAATGTAACCCTGAATTCCTGTCCCAGAACAGTGGTGGCAGCAGTTAAGCATTATTGTGAGATATAAAAGGAGGCTATAGAATCTGTTTCCCTGGAACAATAGAATGGGTACCCATCTGTCTGCTCAGTTCTGCCTAGAGGCAGGGGGTGGAGGGTAAGGGGTTGGAACAGTGGAGGGAAATGTTAGATTTAGAATCAGGAGAGTCCTGGGTTAAAAATCCTGCTTCAAGCCCCTTACTTTCTGTGGGACTACAGACCAGTCAGTCAACAAGCATTTATTAAGTACTTAATACAGTCTAGGCACTGGGCTAAGTGCTAGAAATACAAAGAAAGGTAAAAATATTGTCTCTGTCCTAACACTCACAGTAATGGAGAATGCAACATGTAGTTAACTACAGATGTACAAGGTTTATACAGTATAAGAAGGGGTTAGCTCAGAGGGAAGGCATTGATGAGAAGTGAGAAGAGCCAGGAAGACCTGCTACAGAAGGTATGATTTAACCTGAGTCTTGAAGGAAGGCAGGGAAGCCAGGAAGCAGAGATGGGCAGGGATAGCATTGCAGGCATGGGGAACAGTAAATAACAGGCATAGTCGGGCCACAGAAAGTCTTTTATGAGGAACAGCAAGGAGGCCAATGTCCCTAGACCATAGAGTGTGTGGAAAGGAGTAAGTGTAGGAGGACTAGAAAGGTAGGAAAGGGCCAGGTTATGAAAGGTTTTAAGAGTAAAGCAGAGCATCTTATATTTGGTCCCAGGAGTAATAGGGAGCCACAGGATTTTTTTGAGTGGAGAGTGGGGAGAATGGTCAGACTTGCACTTTAGGAAGATCATTTTGGCAGCTAAATGGAGTCTGGATTGAAATAAGGAGAGACTAGAAGCAGGAAAAGAAACCAAAAGGCTATTTCAATAGTGCTGTAGAAGACGAAGGCCTGCTCCATGATGTTCACAGTCTGAATGGAGAGAAAGGGGTAGAGATGAGAGATGCTGTGAAGGGAAAAAGACAAGACCCAGCAAGAGATTAGCGATGTGGGGTGAATCTGAGTGAGGAGTTGAAGATGAATGTAACTGCAAGGATGGAGATGCTGGTCAGTAATAAGGAAAAATCTAAAGAAGGGATAGGTTGGGGGGAAGAATGAGTTCTATTTTGGACATGTTGAGTTTGAGCTCGCATTTAACCCCTTTGAGCCTTAACCACCTATAAAATGGGAATACTAAAACCTACAGCACTTAACTCATGGAGTTATTGTGGAAAGGAGGAAGATATAAGATAATATATATAAAGCATTCTGCAAACCCCAAAGTGCTATATAAATGTCAGTTAGTATAATTATTAGTCTTAGTCTCTCAAGGTCCTTTTTCCAGGAATAGACATCTATGATTCTCTGGATAGCATTTTTTCTTTAACAAACAGACTTGTTTACTCTCCTCTCCAGAGCTAGCACTATGCCTAGGGAAAGGGATTTTAAAGAGTTTCTGATGGAAAAAAAAGAAAGAAAATCCCATCATTCCCATGATCTGAGGCTATGTGAATAGAGGCATAGAATGAGTGATATTAGGGTCCTGTCGTAATCTAGCCTGATCAGGACACATCTAGAGTATTGTGTCCAGATTTGAGTACCACATTTTACATAGAATACTGAAAAAATAGAGTGGGTTAACAGGATGACCACCAAGACAGTAAAGAGACTGGACAGGAACTCAATCACAGAAGCATAAATTTTAGAAGGGACCAGAGGTCACTTATTCTTAGTTACTCATTTTACAAATGAGGAAATTGAGGCTCAGAGAAGACAAGTAGTTTGTACAAGGGCATGCAAGTAGTAGATAGCAAAGCTAGAATTTACACGTAGGTTCTCTCACTCCAAAGCCAGCAATAGTCCTTCCATTGTATTTAGAGCTGTAATATACATGAGAGATCATCCAATCTGCCAGAAAGCAAGGGACTAAGGAAAGGGACAGGCACGTTGAGCGTATTATGAAGAAATGGAAACGGTCTTCACAGGCAATGAAAACAACAACAGACACAATCTTTTTAATAGTAGATATTTAAGCTTTAATAGCTGAAACCTGCACTAAGACTTTTGGGATATCCTGTACAGTGCTTTAAGTACTTTTGTACTTAATTACTTAAAGTATTTAAGTACAAAGTACTTAAAGTTCTAAAGTACTTGCAAAGTACTTTATATAGTTTTGCTCATTTGATTTTCATAGGAACCGTATGAGGTAGTCATATACCAAAGCTGTTGTTTTTTTCCATTTTAAAGACGAGGGGAGACAGTGTGATGCAATGGAGAGAATGATTGGCTTGGAGTCAGGAAGACAGTTCCAAACTCACCTCAGATAATTTTTTAGCTATGTGACCTGAAGAAGCCATCTGATTTCTCTGGGACTCATTTTCCTCATCTCTAAAATTATTGGTCTCTCAGGTCCCTTCTAGCCGTAAATCTATCATCCCGTGCAACTGAGGCAAAGAGAAGAAAAGTGAGGTGAAGTACCTTTTTTGAGATCACAGAGCAAGTAAATGGTAGAGCCATAATTTGAACCTATGTCTTTGAACTTCAATCAGTCAGCCAGTTAATAAATATATTAAGCAAATATTGTTTTCCAGACCATGTGCTAATATAAACACAAAAATGAAAATACAAATGCAAAATGCAAATACAAAATACAAAATAACAAAAATGAAATACAAATACAATAAAAAGGTAAATTGAAGTACAATACAAATACAAATAAAAAATGAAAGACAGATCCTGCCCTCAGCATCCTTTGTAAGGATCTCTTGCCTCCACTCTCCAGTCAGAGGGAAAGATGATACTGATGATGTGTGAGTACAAGGGCTAACGTGATCTTCGAAGGTATTCAGGTTTCTGATGATAAGGTTCTTAGGGAGCATGATGGAAAAAATCCAAATAAGCACAGCTGAGTGGGAAATTCTCTACTCTATTGCTGTTCCACAACAAATTTTACAAAGTACAGGCCAGGCTGTTACATGAAATACATATATGAGATGTAAGAGCTGGCTTGAGCTTGGGTCACAAAAACCAAGGCAAAGGCAGGACCAATTGCTATTGCTGGATAACTGTGCCCTGTTCCCTGGGTTCTGTAATGGAACCCCTCTTTTATAGAAAATCTCTGCCTACTGTCTGTATTCCCTTGATTTCTTAAATGAATGATGCTGTCACCAGTTAGGACTCTGTTAACAGCTGTGAGAGCCTAGAGTCAAAGCAGGTTCAGAAGCAAGACTTGCTGGCAGCTAAGTTATAGATCCTTATTTGTTTATGGTTTGTGTGTCATATTAGTCCCTGGACCTATATCATAGAATCATAAACTTTAAGTGGGGACTAAGTAGCCCCAACTTGGAGTGGTATGAGAAGGTAGAGATCCAGACTGGTTACTGTATCCATTTTCCTCCTACTCCCAGAATTCCACTCACTTTCCAAGGTGAGCGGGTATACTGAAGTCTCCTCCTCCCCCAAATCTTCAACAATGATATAACCCCACATTGACATACCTTGTTTCTAAATTCCCACAAAAATCCCCTTTTGGGTGGCACATCCAACACTTGATCATATACTTCCTGATACTAGTTATTCTACTTCTAGTCCATGTCTTTGTATCTTGATTTTCCCTGACATCATGGTCCTCTTCCAGAACAAAGGACAAACACAACCTGTGAGTATTGCCTCTACCTCTGCCTCTGCCTATGCCTCCTCTCTGCCCTCCATTTCTTTTTTTTTTTGAGTAATGCTTTTGTATTTATTACCTTTTATTTTTCTATTTTTTAAATTAAGATTTTTTATTTTTAGTTTACCACACTCAATTCTGCATGTTTTTGAGTTGAAGATTTTCTTCCCCTCTGTCCCTTCTCTTCCCCCCTGCCCCCCAATATGTATGGAATCTTCTACATATACCTTAACATTAAACTTATTTACACAATAGTCAAGTTGTAAAGAAGAATTATGACAAATGGAATGAATCAAGAGAAAGAAGAAAAAAACCAAAAAAAAAGAGAAAAAAAAGAATAAAAAAAGAAAGCAAATAATTCACCTCAATCTGCATTCAGACTCCATAGTTCTTTCTCTGGATGTAGATAGCTCTTTCCATCATGAGTCCTTTGAAGTTGTCTGAACCTTGCATTGTTGAGAAGAACCAACTCTATCAAAATTAGTCATCACAGAATCAATATGTCTGTGGTTGTGTACAATGTTCTCCTGGTTCTGCTCCTCTCAGTCAGCATCAGATCAGGCAGGTCTTTCCAAGTTATTATGAAGTCCATATCTTCCCCATTTCTTATAGCACAATGGCATTCCATTACATTCTTGTACCACGACTTGTTTAGACATTCCCCAAATCACAAAATGAGCTGCTACAAATATTTTCGTACATACTGGTCCCTTGTGTGATCTCTTTGGGATACAGTCCTAGAAGTGGTACTACTGGGTCAAAGTGTATGCACATTTTCATAGCCCTTTGGGCATAGTTCTAAATTGCTCTCCAGAATGGCTGGATCAGTTCACAACTCCACCAACAATGTAACAGTGTTCCAATTTTCCCACATCCTCTCCAACATTTATCATTTTTCTGTTTCTTCATGTTAGCCAGTCTGACAAGAGAGAGGTGGTATCTAAGAGTTGTTTAGATTTGCATTTCTCTAATCAATAGTGATTTAGAGCATTTTTTCATATGCCTATAGATATCTTTAATTTCTTCCTTTGAAAACTGCCTGTTCATATCCTTTGACCATTTCTCAAATGGGGAATGACTTCTATTCCTATAAATATGGCTCAGTTCCCTGTATATTTTAGAGATGAGGCCTTTGTCAGAGACACTGGGTTATAAAGATTTTCTCCCAATTTTCTGCTTCCATCCTACTCTTTGTTGCGTTGGCTTTTTATAAAAAAACTTTTCAATTTAACATAATCAAAATTATCCATTTTGCATTTTGTAATGCTCTCTATCTCTTGTTATGTCATGACTTCTTTCCTTTCCCATAAATCGGATAGGTAAACTATTCCTTGGTCTTCCAAATTGCTTATAGTATCAGTCTTTATTCCTAAATCGTGAACCCATTTTGACTTTATTTTGGTAAACTGTGTAAGATATTAGTCTATGCCCAGTTTCTGCCCTACCACTTTCCAATTTTTCCAGCAGTTTTTGTGAAATAGTGAATTCTTAACCCAGGAGCTGGATTCTTTGTTTTTATCAAAGAGTAGATTGGTATAGTCATTGACTTCTGCATCTTGTATACCTAACCCATTCTACTGATCTACCACTCTGTTTCTTAGCCAGTACCGGTAGTTTTAATGACTGCTGCTTTATAGTACAGTTTGAAATCCGGTATCGCTAGGCCACCTTCCCTAGCATTTCTTTTCAATAATCCCCTAGATGTTCTGGACCTTTTGTTCTTCCAGATGAATTTTGTTGTTATTTTATCCAGCTCTATAAAATAATTTTTGGTAATTTGATTGGTATGGCACTGAATAAGTAAATTAATTTAGATAAAATTGTCATTTTTATTGTATTAGCTCGGCCTAATCATGAGCAACTGATGTTTTTCCACTTATTTAAATATGACTTTATTTGTGTGAGAAGTATTTCATAATTACATTCATATAGGTCCTGAGTTTGTCTTGGCAGGTAAACTCCCAAATATTTTTTATTGTCTACAGTAACTTTAAATGGAATTTCTCTTTCTATCTCTTGCTGTTGGGCTTTGTTAGTAACGTATAGCAATGCTGAGGATGTATGTGGGTTTATTTTATATCCTGCAACTTTGCTAAAGTTGTTTATTATTTCAAGTAGTTTTTTAATTGATTCTCTAGGATTCTCTAAGTAATCATTATATCATCTGCAAAAAGTGATAATTTTCTTTGCTTATTCTAATTCCTTCAGTTTCTTTTTCTTCTCTTATTGCTACAGCTAACATTTCTAGTACCAAATTGAATAGTAGGAGTGATAATGGACATCCTTGTTTCAACTCTGCTCTTATTGGGAATGCATCTAGCTTATCTCCACTGCATATAATGCTTTCTGATGGTTTCAGGTAGATGCTATTTATAATTTTAAAGAAAACTCCATTTATTCCTATGCTTTCTAGTGTTTTTAATAGGAATAGCTTTTTCTGCATCTATTGAGATGATATGTTTTCTGCTAGTTTTGTTGTTGATATAATCAATTATGCTGATAGTTTTCCTAATATTGAACCAGCCTTGCATTCCTGGAATAAATCCTACCTGGTCATAGTGTACTATTCTCATGATAAGCTGCCGTGATCTTTCTGCTAATATTTTGTTTAAAATTTTCGCATCAATATTCATTAAGGAAATTGGTCTGTAATTTTCTTTCTCTGTTTTGACCCTTCTTGGATTAGATATTAGTACCATATTTGTATCATAAAAAGAATTTGGTAAGACACCTTCTTAACCTATTTTCCCAAATAGTCTAGAAAGTATAGGAATTAATTATTCTTTAAATGTTCGATAGAATTCACATGTAAAACCACCTGGCCCCGGAGATTTTTTCCTAGGGAGTTCATTGATGGCTTGCTCAATTTCTTTTTCTGAGATGGGGTTATTTAGGCATTTTACTTCCTCTTCTGTTAACCTGGGCAATTAATATTTTTGTAAATATTCATCCATTTCCCTAGGTTGTCAAATTTATGGGCATACGATTGGGCAAAATAATTCCTAAATATTATTTCAATTTCCTCTTAATTGGAGGTGAATTCACCCTTTTCATTTTTGATACTGGTAATTAGGTTTTCTTCTGTCTTTAAATCAAATTGACCAAAGGTTTATCAATTTTATTGTTTTTTTCATAAAACCAGCTCAGTTTTATTTATTAATTTAATAGTTTTCTTGATTTCAATTTTATTAATCTCACCTTTGGTTTTCAGTATTTCTAATTTGGTATTTAATTGGGGATTTTCAATTTGTGCTTTTTCTAGCTTTTTCAGTTACATGCCTAATTCATTGATCTCCTTTTTATCTATTTTATTCATATAAGCATTTAGAGATATAGAACTTTCCCTAAGAACTGCTTTTGCTGCATCCCATAAGTTTTGGTATGTTGTCTCATTAGTGTCATTCTCTTGAATGAAGTTATGGTTTCCAAGATTTGTTCTTTGGCCTACTCATTCTTTAGGATTAGATTACTTAGTTTCCAATTAATTTTTAGTTGATTTTTCCGTGGTCCTTTATTAAAAAATAATTTTTATTGCATCATGATCTGAGAAGGATGCATTGACTATTTCTGCCCTTCTGCACTGGATTGTGAGGTTTTTATGCCCTAGTACAAGGTCAATTTTTGAGTATGTGCCATGTACCACTGAGAAAAAAATATATTCCTTTTTATCCCTATTCACTTTTCTCCAGAAGTCTATCATATCTGCCTTTTCTAAAATTCTATTCACCTCCTTAACTTGTTTCTTGTTTATTTTGAGGTTAGATTTATTAAATTCAGAGAGAGTAAGGTTGAGGTCCCCCACTAATATAGTTTTTCTTTCTATTTCTTCCTGTAACTCCCATAATTTCTCTTCTCAGAATTTGCATGCCATACCACTTGGTACATATATGTTGAATAATAATATTGTTTCATTGTCTATGGTGCCTTTTAGCAGGATATAATGTCCTTCCTTATCTATTTTAATTAGATCTATCTTTGCTTTTTCTTTGCCAAAGATTAGGATTGCTACAGCTGCTTTTTTTAGTTTGGCTGAAGCACAATAAATTCTACTCCAGCCTTTTACCTTTACCCTGTGTGTATCCCCCTGTTTCAAAAGTGTTTCTTGTAAACAGCATGTTATAGGATTATGGTGTTTAATCCATTCTGCTATCTGCTTCCGTTTTATGGGAGAGTTCATTCCATTCATATTCACAGTTATGATCTGTGTCTTTTTCTCCATCTTATTTCCCCCCATCTATCCTTTTCTTTCTCTCTTCCTCCTTCCTCTCCTCAAGAGTTTTGCTTTTGACCACTGCCTTCCTCAGTTTACCCTCCCTCTTGATTCCCCTTCCTTATCTTACCTTTTTCCCCTTGCTACTTCTTCCCTCCCTTCTGACCACCTGGTTCCCTTTTCTTTCCCCTTTCCCTTCCTACTGCCTGTAGGACAAGTTTGATTTCTATACTTATCAAAGTATGTTATTCCCTTCTTGAACCAAATCCAATGAGAGTAATGCTCAAATACTGCTCTTCCCTCTCCTTTCTTTCTCTCCACTGTAATATTTTTTGTGCCTCTTCATGTGATGTAATTTACTCTTTTCTACTACCTCCTCAACTCTTTTCCCAGAATCATCCCTTTATATCCCTTAATTATATTTTTATCATTATGTCAGTTATTTTATACTGACACCCACAGTCCATGTATATCCCTTTCAATTGTCATAATAACTGTACTGTTCTTAAGATTGACATATATCTATAATATTAACTCTACATAAAGATGTAAATAATTTACCTTATTGATTAACAAGGGTTTTTTTTTCTCCACTATTTGCCTTTTTATGTCTCTCTTGAGTTTTGTATTTGAAAATCAAATTTTCCATTGAGTTCTGGCCTTTTCAGCAGGAAGGTCTGGAATTCTCTTATTTCCTTGAATGTCTATCTTCTTGCCTGGAAAGTTATGCTCAGTTTTGCTGGGTAGTTGATTCTTGATTGTAGTCCAAGCTCCTTTGACTTTCTGAATATCATATTCCAATTTTTCCTGTCATTTAATGTAGAAGCTGCAAGATCCTGTAGTTCTGCAATATTTGATTTGTTTCTTTCTGGTAATTCTGGAATTTGGCTATAATATTTCTTGGAGTTTTCAATTTGGGATCTCTTCCAGGAGGTGATCAATGGATTCTTTTGATGACTGTTTTACCCTTTGGTTCTAGGACCTCAGGGCAGTTATCTCTGTTGATTTCTTGGAAGATACTGTCCAGGCTCTTTTTTTTTCATCATGGCTTTCCTGTAGACCAATAATTCTTAGATTGTTTCTCCTGGATCTATTTTCTAGGTCAGTTGTTTTTCCAATCAGATATTTCAAGTTTTCTTCTACTTTTTCATTCTTTAGATTTTGTTTGACTGATTCTTGATGTCTCATAGAGTCATTAGCTTCTACTTGCCCAATTCTAATTTTTAATGTATTGTTTTCTTCCTTTACCTTTTCTATCTCCTTTTCCATTTAGTTGATTTTACTTTTCAGTGATATATTTTTCTCCATTTATAGTCTCAATCTCCTTGATCATTTTGCTGATTTTACTTTTCAAAGATTTGTTTTCTTCAGTGAATTTTTTTTTCCATTTTTTCTTTTACCTCTCTAATTTGGTTTTTAAAGTCCTCTTTGAGTTCTTCCAGGAATGCTTTTAGGTCTGGAGACCAGTTCACTTTCCCTTTTGAGGTTTCAGGTGTGGGTATAGCGTCCATGCTGTCCTCTTCTGAATTGGTATTTTGATCTTCCCTGTCTCCATAACAGGAATCAATGGTCTTTGGCTTCCTAGTGTGCTTTTCCATGGTGTTTTTTTCCCTCATGCCTTCTGAAATGGATCTTTGCTTCTGGGGCTCAGGGAGCTGTGTCTCAAACTTCTTGTATTGGAATCTATAGGTCTGCTCACTGGCTTTGTGCGCTATGGCCTCTGGTTTCATGAGGTGTGGGGGAGTGGTGGTTTAGCTGCTGGCAACATCTTCTTCCCCAGGACTGCTCTACAGCATGGGTGGTCTCAGCTGTCATCTGTGCTGGTGTCTGCCACTTCCCTTGGCTATGCAAAGGCATGCCTGGGGTCCTGGGGTTGACATTTGCTAGCTCCATCCCCTGGGGCTCAGTAACTCTCCTTGGTGGGGTCTGCTGGGACACCTCTCTTCCTGCACTAGTCTCCTCCCAACACCACAAGAAAGGCCCTCTCCCCAACTTCTCTTGTGGTGGTGGGAGGAGACTAGTGCCTCCAGGGTAACTACTCCTGTGGCCCAGGCTCTGCACTGGTGTCTCCAGTAGCTCCGACAGACTCTCATCCTCAGCTGAGACGCCTGGGGCTTGATCGCTGCTTTAACCAGTACTTCCACCCTGGGCCTGCTCTTGTTCCTGCATTTCACTTGCTCAGCACTCTCCCTGACTGGTGCGCTGGCTGGGTTGCTGTGCTGTTCCCAGTTGGTGTGGTCTGGTCTGCCCTCAATTTTGGTAGCTGCCTCCTTAACTTCAGGTTTACTGGCTAGATTTCTTTCTCAAAAATCAAGCCTTAAAACTACCTCACTCTGGAGCTCATAGATTGGAGAATAGGTCCCTGCCCTCCTAGCACAGAGTGAATGTAAATACCAAAAAGTAACTGTTTCTCTTTTGGGCAGGAACCCTGAGGATCTTTCTCTCCCAGTTTGATTTTTTTTTTGAGTTTTGATTAAAGAGGCCATCATTTGATCAAATTCTTAAAGAAGGCTATTAGCTGAATGAGTGTTACCTCACTCAAAGTGAGAACCTGAAAACACCTAGCCTGGGAGCAGCTAGGTAGCACAGTGAGTACAGCATGGGCCCTGGAGTCAGGAAGACCTGAGTTCAAATCTGGCCTCAGACACTTGACACACTTACTAGCTGTGTGACCCTACTTAACCCCAATTGACCTGCTTTCCCGACTCTAAAAAGAAAATACATTTTTTAAAAAAGAGACCTTAGCCTGAAAGGGCCAGGGTCTCCTAATGCATCCTAGGCCATCTCCAGTCATCCTGGTGAATATCAGGCCACTGGACCCAGATGGCTCTGAATGAGAAAATGAGGCTGGTGACCTTGCACAGGCCTCCATCACTCAAATCAAAGTCAACTGCAAGTCATGTCATCATTTCCCTGATGTCATGGTCCTCTTTGAGACTGAAGGACAAACACAACAACAATCTTGATTTTCCAATGAGAGTGCAAGCTCTTTGAGAGCAGGGACCATATCTTACACCTAATGCCAATCACAGTTCTGGTCACATAGGAGATGCTTAACAGGTATTTAGTGAATTGACTTTAATCTAGCCCTTCTTCTCGGATTTCATTCAATTTCTCAACTATTCCCCAATCCTTTAGCCACTTGAATTTCTAAGGCTACACATCAACATACAAGGTGCTGTTTAGAGCCTTGGGATGGAGCCTAAAAGTCACAGGTGAAGTGGTTAAGCATCTGGCAGTGTATTTGAACTCAGTGAGCCTGTATTATGCAGTCATTTCCTCACACAAATTTTACTGTGTAGAATTCTTTTTCCTCTCTCTTTCCATCAATATTTTTGACAAATTCAAATTCAACAAACATTTACTAATCACCAATTGTGTGTTATGGGCAGCATCATATTATAATAGCATGTTATAATAGCTAATAATAGTAATAGCTAATATTTATATAGTGCATACTATGTGCCAGGCAATGTGCTAAATGCTTTATAGTTATTTCTTTTGATCCTCACAACAATCCTGGGAGGTAGGTGCTATTATTATTCCCATTTTATAGATGAGGAAATTGAGACAAACAGTGACTATCATTGTCAGTGATATGTTTGAAGTCTGCCTGGGTGGTTCCAGCTGTGGAAATATTAATGTATAAAGGGGAAAGTATATAGAAGGTGATGGGAGGGAGTTGGGTATTTTAATTCCTGTGTCTGAGGACCCCCTTGGAAAGGGACTCTCCCTTTACTCAGCTGAGGATGCTGTTGCTATTGCCTGATTGAAGTAATTCAACCAGAAACCATTGAATGGTGACCTCTCTTCTAAGTGGTTTAACTCATTTCATAAGTTTAGGGGAGTGAACTGATAATTAAGCAATGAAACATCAAAGGGAGGATCTGACAGTGCTGGCATTCGTTCAGGGAACTGGAGAAGAAATTATGATAGAAATAAAGGACAATTGAGTTGCCCCTAGAAGGAGGACAACAATGTAGATGTAGGGCTTAGAGAAAGCTTCTGCACTGAAGACAGATGGAAAGGCCACAATAAGAACCCACAAGGGGAAAAGCCAAGCTTCTAGTTTCAGCTTTGCCAAAAATTCACTCTGTAGCTCTGGGAAAGTTCTTTAATTTCTATGGTCATTGCTTATTATCCCTCTTTGTAAAATGAGAAGGCCCATTTTCATGGCTATAATTTTTCTTGCAGCTTTTTCAGGCTGGTTCTTTGACCTTTCTTCCCTTTCCCTCCACTCCTGATTCAATTTCAAATCATGGAGAAGCTGGAGGCCGGGGTGGTAAATAGAGAGGAAGGAAGATAGCAGATATGGAGGAAAGGATT
Source organism: Phalanger gymnotis (assembly GCA_028646595.1). NCBI lineage: Eukaryota > Metazoa > Chordata > Mammalia > Diprotodontia > Phalangeridae > Phalanger > Phalanger gymnotis. The sequence continues at coordinate 280,662,983 of CM053624.1, forward strand.
ACACAAAGACTTTCTCGCAAGTGCTTCATGAGAATTAGTATTAGAACTAGTATTAAGAAATATCTCAAACTTGGGAATAGCTCAAATTCCAAGAAGCAATTCTAAGAAGTAGTTAGGTCCCTTCTAGCTAACAGTTTATGATTTTCCATTCTCCAGGATTTTATAAAATGTGAGATTTGTAAGGGACTTTAGAACCCAAAATGTTAAGACTGTAAGGTACCTTAGGAAGTGAGCTATTAAATTTGGAAAGGACTTTGGAATACAGAATCAAAATTGCTTTGAACCTTAGAACATGTAATATAGATTGTCAATGCAAAGGGATACCTTAGGACAGAGATTGTCTATCCTTCACAAAGCTATCAAAATTATCTTTGTAAAGTATGTCATATCAGACTACACAGCGTCTCTGCTCAAAAAACTTCTGTAACTCTCTATTACCTCTAAGATAGAGTGCAAACTCCTCAACCTGGTCTAAAAAGTAGAGCTTAGAACAGAATGAAGATCATGATGATTTCTTCAGGGAGGTTCCTGAAATAGGACAATCAAATCTCAATCAGCCAGCATTCATTTTTTTCCAGAAGCATCCAATGTTTGTAATTCCTCCCTCCTTTATCAGGCAAAGGCACATGACGAGCATACAATCTGACAGCAGGTATTTAATGATACAAAACAACGCTCACAACAGCAAATAACGTTCAGTTGTCTCACATCTCAGACTCAGTCATATCATTATCAATAAAATGGTCTGTTAAAGTTTCTCAAGATAATTAAATGGAATAAAATAGGGAAAAAGTGTTATTCACTAAGCCTGATTTACCAGAAGAAGGAAAAGAGAATAAAGTAAAAGAAGTAAAGGTTAAAAAAAAGTAAAAGTAAAAAAACTGTAAAAAATGAAAAAAAATTAAAAAGTAAAAAAAAGTAAAGTAAAAGAGACTACAGTAAAAGATTCCAATTACAAGAAAATTAGCTACAAGGAAAAAATAAAAGATAAAGTTTTATGATTCACCACATGATTCCAATGGCATGTCTAACCCAGGCCCTGAATATCACAGTTAGTGCAGGTATCACTTGGTCTCTTACAGATTTCACAACAGTATAACATCTCAGACCATACTTATTTGCTGCCTTATAAGCAATACAAAGCTTTCTCAAAATTATTTTTATTATCTTTTTGTTTTGTTACTACTTATACATATGATGATGATGACAGCAATCACAATAGCACACATTTTATAGTGTTCTGCAGGTTCACAAAGTTCATTGCTTAAAACCACTCTATGAAAGAGGTTGTACATGTTTCTAAAGCTTTTTCACAATATGGAAAGAGAACACGGTGCTCTAAGGTTATAACAATGGAACTTGCTGTCTGATAGTTTCTATCGAAGAAAAGCTTTGAATCTTGTCTTGGAAAAAAACCTATGTCTGCTTTCCAAGAAGCAGATTAACTAAGATTCAACACTAGTAGACTGGCATTTGGTGATGAATTTATTGACCAAAATATCCTTTAACCTTCTTCTGTCTCCTTCTACTTCTGCAATGATGATGACAGAATGTTAGAAAAAGGGCAACAGGGAGATTAGAATCAAATAATTTTTATATTATCTATGCACATGAGATTATAGGTAATTTAAATGTGAAATCCTTATCCAGTGGCCAACGAATATACATACTAACGTAGGAATTGAAATGAACCAATCCTGTTGGTACAAATGGTACAAGAACCATTCTTGTAACCTATGAAACCAGAAGATGAAAAGAAGTTGCAGATACATGAAAAGATGATTCCAGGCTTGTAGAAGCAAATACAGGAATTGGCAAAGTTGTTTTTTATTGTGCATCCCAAGGTAGCAAAAAGAGCTCATGCTAATTTATGGGATAGTTGGCCATCTTTTATTGTAATGCTTATGAATAAAGAGTATGATCCATTAAATGAATGAGCAAAAAAGAAGATAGGGTGGTCATATGGTGAGAACATGGATAGCCCAAGTATTCCATAGGAATTCTGGAGGTGTCAAGAGAAGGTGAGAAGGGCTCCTAGTGTCTGAGCTGGACCACTGTGATCAACTTATGAGAGAACAGGGACAAGAATCACACAAGAAGGGGCATTGTTTGAAATAATATACACATAAATGATATCCTAGAGTTACTTGAATGAGTATTTACAGATGAGAATTTTCAAGTTTAGTAACCTGAAGTGACTGGCCTAAGGTCATACTGGTAGTAAGAGACTAGATTTGAATTCTAGTCCCCTTATTCCAAGACCAGAGTTTTTTGATGATGATAATGAGGAGAAGGAAGAAGAGGATCAGCCACTCATGCAGGGTCCTATTTGGGAAATTTATAGAAACAAGTCCCCATCAACAGCTCCAAGACACATAAAAATATGAGTATTTAAGAAAAAGATTTTTCAGTTGTGCCCCAGATTTCCACATACAAAATAATGCCCCAAATGCCCTAGTGGTTACATCTCTGACAACCTCTCACATTTTTACAATGTTTCACATTTTACAAAATGCTTTCACATCCATCATCTCATTGAAGCTTTAGAAAAATCCTCTGAGGGAGATAAGGCAGCAATTATTAAGCCAATTTGAAAGATGAGGAAATTGAGGCTCAGGTAAAGGGAATGATTTGCCTAAAGCCATACAGTGAATTTAAAGGAAAAGCCAGTAAAGTAACTGGTTTCCTGACTCAATTCATGACAAGACTTCTTTCCATTCCATGACACTGTCTCTCAAATAAATACCTCCTTCATTTCAGGTCTCAGCCATCTGTCATCTCCTGTATCCAATATCAGAGTCTGAGTTTTCAATCATTCATTCTTTCATTCATTCATCAAGTACTAAGTATTCGCTATGTACAAAATATCAAAATAATTTAGGAAATACACAATGGGAAAAGGAGCTGGGAGGATCCTTGTAGTGAGAGGAAAGGATAATAGATAGACAACCCAAAGACAGTATCCCTATACACCATAAGTAAATAGCCCGGGGAGGGCGGGGTGGGGGGGGATGGCTGGAATAAAACCTCCAGTTTAAAAAAAAACCAAACTCCAGTGCATTGGACAGCTCCTGCTTCAGCACTCTGGGAGAAATGGACAACACACATATACAGCGAAAAGGCAAGGGTGGATTGTAATCTGCACCTCTCTGGAGTGAATATCTGCACTGAAGAGATCTAAGGTCCATTGCTTTATTAAAATTAATACACTGCTAGTTGCTGGATCTAACACTTTATATCCCATCTTCTAAGCCCCCTTCTGCTTTTAACATTCACTATTCCATACTCTAACTTCCCTTTCAATATGAATATTCTGTACTCTAATATTGCTTCTAGTTCTGTCATTCTTATTTCTATGCTACAAGGCCCTTTGTAGCTCTAAAATTTTATGTTATTATGAGGCAGTGGGTGGAGAGAGTGGAGAGCATGCTAGACTTGTAGTCAGTAAGACCTGAGTTTGAATCCTGCCTCAGACACTTGCAAACTGTCCAGTCTTAGGGAAGTCACTTAACCTTTCTCAGCCTCATCTATAAATTGGGGATAATAATAGCACCTCCTCCCAAAGTTTATTGTGAGGCTCAAATGAGATAATATTTTTACAGTGCCTTACAAATATTAAAGCACTGTATAAATGCTAGTGACAGTGGTGGGGTATTATTGTTGAAGACGATTTTCTTTACGCTTCTACTAATTCTTACCCTCTGTATTCTAAGAACACTTCCTGCTCTGGCCTTTTAGAATCTTCTGCTTTTAAAAGTTCATTTCTGTATATCCCCCTACTCAGAGTTTGTAGATTTCACAAACCAGAACCTGAGGAAAATACCTCAGAAACCATCTGATCCAGCCCCTTTACAAATGAGGAAACTGAGGCACAGATATGTCTTTACCTTTTTTCCTGTTGAATGTCTAAATAGCTACTTTTCTGTTCTGGGTACCTATTCCTTCCAAGAGTTTCAGAAGTATCTCCCTACTGTTCCTATGGATTTTCTCTTCCTCTGTTCTTTCTGAGTGTGCTGGAGAGCCAGAAAGCCTAGAGTCTTACTCCTCAGTCTTAGGGAGTAGAGGTATCCCCACCCCAGTGTCTCTGCAAAGGGCTAATCAGGCTATCCAGAGCTACTTGCAGTGACTACTGAGCTGAATTAGAAGTCCACAAAACAATAATAGGGACTTATAAAATGACCTGTATCCAAATCACTGGAAATTAAGAGGTACCTTTGTAGATGTCCAGGAAGTAAAGCTTCCAAGCAGGACACAGCAAGAAGTTTCTGGTCTGAATGACTTTAATGCTACTTATGTAGTACCCTCATACCTTTTGTAGGGATAGGTATAATTATTTCATTATGCTTTCCTCTGAAGTGTGAAAACTTTCTTTACCAATCCTCTTACATTAGTTAAATATAATATTCTGTGAGACGGGAGATAGGGCAATGCTAATTGAAAGTGGAAAGGTGTTTATAGGGTGACATGGTGTGGCCAACTGTGACTGAAATTAATGTTAGGGGCTGTTGCTGGTCTTTTATACCCCAGAGTTTATTAAAAACTTTTGCCTCTAGGGACCGTACATATATAGTCCTACTCAGCAAATGTCTCAGGACTTGTAAGGTATCTGCAGAGAAAACCATTTCTAAATTATATTTCATTTCTCATTTTTCCCTAGCGAAGGGGTGAAAATAGCATATATGTTTTCTTGGGGTAGGATGCAGGTAGAGATCTCTCTAGGTAGATCATGAGATGTATACCTTCTTGAGAAGATCATTGAATACCTGTCTTTCTTGGTGAAATCTTCCTGGATAAGTCATTGAATGCATTTCTTTTCTGGATAGGTCAATGAATGAAATAGCTCCTTAATGAGTCATTAGGTACATCTCTCTCCCAGTAGGTCTTTGTATCAATTTCTTTTCGAATGGGCTACAGGATACAGTTTTCTCTGAGTGAGTCATTGGGTCTATTTCTGGGTATAATATAGCATACATTTCTTCATGGAAGGATTGGTGGCTACATTTCTCTGTGGGTACATTTCTCTCTGAGTGGGTCATGGGATGCATTTATCTGTGAATAGTTCAACAGATACCTTTCTCTTGGCCTAGGTCACCGAACCTATTTCTCCATAGCTGTATCAGCGGATCAAGGAGAAGATGCAAATTTATTTTCTGGGTAGATTACCAGGATGGATTACTCTTTGGGTGGTTCACAAGGGGTGTGTGTGTGTGTGTGTGTGTGTGTGTGTGTGTGTGTGTGTGTGTATTTTCTGAGCAGTTCAAAGAATTAATTTCCTTCTGAATAAGTCATGTCCATTCTTGTACAAGTGGGTCACTGGATCAATGAGTAGATATGTTTCTTTCTGGGTCAGTTACTGGATATTTTTCTCTTTCAATAAGTCATTGATTTTACTGAATAGGATCATAAACAAAGCTAGAAGAAACTTGGGAGATCATCTAGGCCAATCTTTTTCATTTTGCAGTTGAGGAAATTGAGGTCCAGAAAAATTAAATCATTTGTCTCAGATGGCATAGTTATTAAGATCTGAGATTTGAATCCATGCCCTCCAACTCTGAATCCAGTGCTCTTTTTGTTGTAGTATACTGGTAGGTACATTTATCTTTTGGCAGACCACTGTATCCATTTCTTTCATACTCGATCACTGGGTGACTTTCTTTCTGAGTAAGTTATTGGATATATGTGCTTTTGGACATTTCCTGGGTGCTTTGGGGGGGAGTCACTTATCTATTTTTGAACATTTTCCACATCTTGGGACTAGGGGATCCTGCCTATATGTTACATGACTATGCTGGGTATGTCACATGACTCATTTTTCTTTAATCTGGCCAAAAGATGCATTTCTTTTTAGATAGGTCACTGTATGTGGCTCTCTCTAAAGAGGGCTTGATCCTCTCTCCATGTGGACTTAATAGGACCCACTGTTCTTAAGTTCCGGAGAAAGATGTTTTATTCTAACTTGAGGGAAACTTTCTTGACAGTGAGGGTGGTTAATGAAGCCTTTCTATTCCTTAGTTTATGTAGGAAACTCCGTTAAATGTGATATTATGTTAAGGAAAAAAATCTGGATTTAAAATCCAAAGATCTGGTTTAGTATTTCCTCCTATGGTACTTGCTAGCTTTATAACGGTGGGTAAGTTATGTAATCACTCTGAACACAATGCCTGGCTCATAGTGGGAGCTTTAATAAATGCTTATTGACTGATGAGTTTCCTCATGTTTTAAATGGGCACATTAATACTTGCCCTATCTCCCATACCAAGTTATCATGCAACAAGTGGAGCAAGTGCTCAGAATCGGGGGAGGTGTCTCTGAACTAGGAACTATTCAATATCCATGAGGGAGGGGGATGGGAAAACTTTTATCATATAGGTCATGAGCCCTAGCACTTTGAGTTCAAGTCTTTACCTCAGGACTCTCTTTGAGAGTCCCATCCCTGGCTCTTAGACTCACTAGATACTTGTGTTAATTGTAAGTTCCATACCTTCAGTTGAGGCAGGTTCTCCTGGGAACTAGAGGTCTTAGGCCACATCTCTGTCTATTAAAAGATGGAGGACATGATAAGAATCACATCATGCTTAAAAAAATCAAGGCTTGTCAACACTGATTTAATGCTTAAGGGTTCTGCTTGATATATATGGCTTAACATGAGAATTGTCAGCCCTTTGCGTTTTCTTGTACCCATTTTTATTCATATACTTAAGAATCCAGACAGGTCAGGTAGACATGATTCCCTCCCCAGATTCTGGCTTCACTCTTGCTTAAGATTCTGACACTCCATGGGACTTGTAGGTCAGGAGGGAAGGCTGTCAGAAATGGAAGTGACATTAACAATCATATAATCTAATTCCATTTTTACAGATGGGGTAACGAGGCAGAGAGATGAAGGAAATTGCTCACAGTTACAAAACCAATCAGTGGTGGTGTTGGAACTAAATGCCATTTCCCCAGTGCTGTGGGCTTTCTGTTGGTAGGATTATTCTCTTTTCCATCACCTCCAAGGCAAGGGAGGCCTTTAAGCATTGTAGGTTTCCTTAATAGTTCTTAATGGATTTGTCACTTGTATATTTTTGCTCTCAACCTGTACTTAGAGAATTGACATGGAGTGCAAGATTTTGAGTCAAAAGACTTGGATTAGAATCCTGATTCTGCCACTTACTGTCTATGTGACCTTAGGTAAGTTATTTCTCCTTTCTGAGGACTCAATTTCCTCATATGTATGGAAGAATGGTATTGGATTAGATGATTTTTGAGTTCCTTTCCTGCTCTAAATCAATGGTCCAATGTTCTTCTCATACTTTTGTACCACCCTGTGAAATAGGACCACTTTTTTCTGCTCCTGAACTTACCTTCCTCAGGCTTCTAAACCTTGTCCCTTGTCCCACCAACAATAACAGTATGAATGAGTTAGTGTTTATTTTTTCCCTACCCTGCAATATTTTAAAGATGATAAACACCGTGTTCGCATCATAGAATTATGCCTGCTTGAAAAAAGGGACTGTTATCATGTTGGTACTCATATCTCCAGCATCTAGTACAGTTCTTGATTGATTGTTGAATCAATGAATTTTTGTTGAATTTAATAGAATAGAATCTCAGCATTTCCTTTTGATATTTATCTTTCCCAGCTAAAGTAGTCTCATCATTCCAGAACTTAGAGAGTCAGTATTGCATAATGGGAATAAAATTCACTTGATGGATAAGAAAACCTATTTTCTTTTACTTTATTTTTAGCCTTAGACAAGTCATTGCCCCTTTCTTACTCAGTTTCCTCAACTGTCAAAAGGGAGTCATAACTTTCTGTGCCTTCTTCACAAGATCTTTTGAATATCAAAGATGGTCATCACCATTATCAAAAATTGTCATCTTTTCTTCTCCTTTTTCTCCTCTTCCTTCTCCTCTTCCTCTTACTTCTCCTCCTCCTTCTGCTTCTGCTTCTTCCTCCTCCTCTTTCTTCTCCAAATCATCATCCCTATCTCAGATCAAATCTATAATCCTATGACCTATGTTCATGTCTTGGTAACTTGTCCACAAATGCTACCATTTAGAACTAAAAACTGGTCTCAAATTTCCTCCCTTTCTGCTAGGAAAGTCCTGCTTGTCCAAAAGCTCATGAGATCCACTGATGTCTGAGGCTTATTTCCAGGGATGCCTAAGTTTTCTTGGCTATAGAAATGAGCCTCAGACACCAGTGGAGCGTACGAGTTTTTGGAGAGGGAGTGGAAGTAGGGAAGGAGGAAGAGATTTACCTGCCAGAACAATAGTGAGGAGACTGTGGAGACAGTGGCAAGAGAGGAGGGAATGAGCTGAACTAGGGACTAAGTCTCTTTTAAAATGGTATTCTGGGAAAGATAGTCACAAATCAGGAAAGTCGGGCTCCCTAGAATGGAAGTTTCTCCATGGTATGATCTCTAGCAAGGATAGTGAAGTGGTTAGAGAAGAAGTTGTAGAGGAGGTGGTTGTAGAGGAGTCCATAAATGTAAAGGATCTCTGCCTTTCAATATATGAAAGACTATCAGTAAAAGAAAGATAAGATGTGTTCTAGTTGGCACCAGGAGTCTCAAGTAAGAGCAGTGGGTGAAAGTCACAAAGAGGCATGTTTGGACTTGATACGAGGAAAAGCTTCCTAACTACTATATCCAAAAAGTGGAATGTGCCATCTGAAGAGGAGATGGGCTTCTCAGCATGGGAAGTCTCCACGTAGAGCTTGTATGGTTACTTGTGAAGGATATTATATAAGGAGTTTCTTTTTTTTAGCTCTAAGTCAGACCAAATAACCTTTGACATCCTTTCAAGCTTAGAGATTCAAGTACTCTATAATGAGTTAGGCTGCTTTGTGAGTTAGCAAACTTTTCTCAGAGGTGTTCCAACAGCTGCTATATACTTGCTGTATATATCATAGACAAGATGTTTTGAGTAATGACTAAACCAGATGGCTTTTGATGTCAGGAACTTCAGTATGACCCTGCTACTCTGGACAAATCAGGATGATATTTACTCTGTACATCCTATGTGTCATTTGGCTATTTCTATAATTAAGCTTCGTGACTGGCAATGATGCAGTTCTCAGTTGCCCTGACAGGGTTTATGTTGCAATGTTGCCCTCTGAATAGGGGAGATAGGAGATGAGGGAAAGGAACTAAGCCTTCAAATGGAGCTAAGTAAGGCTCTTCTCTCTCATGACATATACTATTGGTATTTTGAAATTTCTTTCTTTCTTTTCTTCTTTTTCTCCATCCTCTCTTCTTCCCCTTCTCTTCTTCCTCTTTTTCTTCTTTTTTATGGCAATAATTTCCCTTTAACCATCATTTATAGATTTATAATTACTATTGAACCTGCCTTGTAACAATAAAAAACAAGCCAAGTTAACCCAAATAGTAATCTAATGATGCATATCACATTGTACATCTATTTTCCTCACTTCTATACTGAAATGAGGAGCGTGTTTCTTTATCTTTTCTTTAAGACCGAGAGGGCTTAGTATAGTTTATCAGAATTCAGCTGTTTTTATCATTTATACATTTGTCATTTATTATTATTATTATTATATTATCTATACATTTATTATTTATACATTTATCATTTATCATTTACAGTATTATAGTAAGTGAATATATTTTTCTCATTTATGCCCCCCTCCCCCACTCTGCAACACTTTATATATGCCATTTCAGGTTTCTCTGAATTCTTATTTTTTTTCCTTTGGAACAATATTATTCCATTACACTAACATATAAAAATGCGTTTACACATTTCCTAGGTGATGGGAATCCATTTTATTTCTATGTGTTGTTTTAAACTCATACACAAAATATTACCATGACTATTTTGTTATACATAAGATCTTTCTGGCACTGACTTTATTGAGCTACATATATATGTATATATATACCCAATTGTAGAGCTATTAGGTCAAAGGATTTGGTGTTTATAAATTTTTCTTTCATAATTCCAATTTTCTGATTTTTAGAATAGTTAGAGAAATTCATAACTTTATCAATAGTTATTGGTATTCTTATCTTCTCAAAGCTTCTTCAACATTAACTATTTCTGGTTTCAATCATTGCTGCCAATTTGAAGCCTATGAAACAATACTTTGGAACTATATTATTTTTCATTTCTTTCATTATTAGTGGCAGAGCAATTTTTCATGTGGTTATTGATTATTTGAATTTCTTCTTCTGAAAACCATATAATCCTTTGCCCACTTATCTATTGGGGAATGGCTCTTGTTACAGTAGTGTGCTGTTTCCATATATGTAATATATGTAAAATATAAAATATTTAATAGAGATACTTAATGAAAATGTTTTTGTATAATTGAAAATGAATATTACACAGAGGGAAATTGAGAAATAGAAGGTGGGCAAAGTGAGTTCAATTAGGCTACAACATATAAGAAGAAACTCAGACATTGAAGACAAATGGAATTAAAAGATGTCGTAGAAATGTAAGATAGGAAAAATAACTAGATAGGCTGATCACAAGGTGAGGATGAAGAAAACAATGTGGACAATACATGACTCACTTTTACAGTTTTATTATTCTATTGAAGATTTTAAATGTCTTATTTTCTTCAAGTGAATTTTGCTATTTTACCTAGTTGTTTTTTTTTAAACATAACCGCATGGTATTTTGATTGGGATATCACTAAATCTATAAATTAATTTCAGTAGAACAGTGCTTTTTATTATATTGGTACATCCTAACTACAAACAATTATTCTATTTCCAATGATTTCTCTGCTGGTAGTTTGGTGAAGAATGTTTTATAGTTGTGTTTATATTTGAGTCAATCTTGATAGATTAACTTCCAAAGAGTGTATGCATTTTATAGTTATTTTGACAGTAATTTATTTTTTATTATTTCCTCTACTTTTTTTTTTAGTACTGTATAGAAATGATATGATTTTGTGGATTTATTTTGTGTCCTGCTACTTTACTGAAGCTATTAATTATCTCAATTAGTTTATACAATGAATCTCTGGCATTTTCAAAGTAAACAATCATATCATCTTCAACTAGGGATAATTTTGTCTACTCTTTGCTGATAATTATACCTTTGAGTTCTCTCTATCTCTCACCTTATTGCTATAGTTAGCATTTCTAGAATTATGTCAAATTATATCAAGAAAAGGTAGCAAACCTTGATTTGCTGCCCCCAGCCCTACTCTGTATTTATGAGGGAAAAAAGTATCTAGAGTTTTATTGATGCAGGTAATAGATACTTGTTTTTGGTTTTTGAGAAATTTTATTGTATTTTTAAAGGGCTTTCCCATCTCTATGTTTTTAGTATTTTTAAGATAAATTACTGTGCAATTTGGTGAAAGGTTTTGCTTTACATTTATTGACATAATAATTTTGTTTCTATTGAGTTTATTTATTATTTAAATGATGGTGTTATTTGTTTTATAAAGTTCAATATAAGCATAAATATGATTTGGTCAGAACGAATGACTTTTTGGATATATTGTTGTATCCTCTACTAAGATTTCATTGAAAGTGGTTAAAACAATATTAACTGGGGCAATTGATCTATAGTTCTCTTTCTCCAACTTATCCCTCCCTGATTCCCCTGATTCAAGTTCTAAGATTATATTTGTCTCATAAAAGTACCTTAGAAGAGAGTCATTCTTCTAGATCATTAAGTAGTTATTTCAAAGGTATTATATCCTACTTGAATATTTGATAGAATTGGTTTTGGTTGTTCATTTATTGCTTGCTTAATTTATCTTTCTGAGACTGAGATATTTAAAATTTCTATTTCTTTTTTCATTAATTTGGGTGTTTCATATTGTTGTAGGTAGCTATCTAATTCCTTTGAGTTCATAGTTTTGCAAACACATAATGTTATCTATTAGTTTCAAAAAATGTTTTATATCCTCTGCATTCATTGCAGATTGACCTTACTTATTTTTTCTAATTTTGAAAAACTGATTTTTTTTATCTCTCATAAAAATGATTTCAGGTAATGGTTTATTGTTTTTGTTAGTCCTATTGAAAAATTAACTCTCATGTGTTTTTTATTAACTTATTTATTTTACAAGGCAATTGGGGTTAAGTGACTTGCTGTCTAGCTGTCACGTAGCTAGTAACTGTCAAATGTCTGAGGTTGGATTATGAACTGAGGTCCTCCTGAGTCCAGAGCTGGTGCTCTATGCACTGTACCACCCAGCTGCTCCAATTAGCTCTCAGTTTTTAAAAAATCCAATAGTAATTTTGTTTCCAACTTGATTTGCTTCCTCTGATTTTTATGATTAATTACATTGCATGATTTGGGGAGGAGTTTTAATTTGTTGATCTTCTGGGTTTTTAAAATTTTCATGTTTGTTTCCATAATCATCTCTCTTTCTGCTTTGTTAACAAAAGCTTTAAAAAATTTTACATACATACACACACATGCATTTATGTGTATACATATATCTGTGTGTATATCCCCCACCCTGAGTCCTGGTTTGTCTGAACTCCCCAAACATTTGGGATGTTGTTTCATTTTCCTTTTCTTTTACATAGTTTTTCATTATATCTATGATTTGCTCCTTGACTTCATTCTTCATTTGTTGGTTATGCTTTCTGTTAAATAGTTTTTTTTCCTGGAGCATGATAAATTGAGGATTTATTTAATGTTTCTGCAGTTTTGCATTTATTTATGATTTCTTTGTACCCTAGCATAAGTACTATATATATATGTGTGTGTGTGTGTGTGTGTGTGTGTGTGTGTGTGTGTGTGTGTGTGTGTATGTATATATATAATTCCCTCCCCAGATTCTGGCTTTACTCTTGCTTGAGATTCTGACACCCCAAGGGACTTGTAGGTCAGGAGGGAAGGCTGTCAGAAATGAAAGTGACATTAACAATCAAATATAATTTTTCCCCAGAAATCTGTTCATTTCTGTGATTTTCTTATTGTTCATCTTTCAATTAGCTTTATCTAGTGCTAGAAGAGAAAAATAAAGTCTCCTATAATTATTGTGTGGCTACTTATGTTTATTTTTTATACAATTTGGTTAGATTGTATAATGTTAGACATTGTAATATTTGGTACATATATATTTTAAAATGATGCCATTTTATGGTGTTTGATGCTTTTAAACATAATGTAGGTTCACTACTCAACCTTCTCATCATGTGTAAATTTTTATTGTTGCCTTGATTTGTTCATAATTGCAGCTCTTACTTTATTGGAATTGCTTGATGCATAGTAAATTTTATTCCAGTCTCTTGTTTTCATTCTGATTGTGCCTTTATTTGTTAAATGTGTTGCTTATTTGCAGTAAATTATTGGGTTTTGCTTTCTTACTCATTTTGCCATTCCCTTTTGTTTCATTGAGAAGGTTAACCCTTTTACATATAAGTTTAGAACTGTTAGCTCTGTATTTCCTTCTACTTCTTTTGCATTAATTTCTCCCTTTGTTCTTTTAAGTTAGTACTTGGTATCTGATTTTGTCCTTGTTTATACCAATTTGATTCCAGTCTACTCCAAATAGGGCTCTTTATCTTCCTATTTTCTTGCCAAATCCAATGCGTCTTTATTTTATTTAAATCATTATTCTTTGTTATTTTTGGTGTATAATTGATTGTAAGTACATATGTATGTGTTTGTATTTCATACATTATCCTCTATCTCTTCTGATTCAGGTAAGACTAAAATTTAGAACCCTTTGCGCCCTTCCTTTGCCCTGACACAATCTTTTGATGTTTAGTAACATTTTCTGGTGCCCTTTATCAAGAAGTGTTCACTTATATCTTTCCTGAAATAAATTTCTTTTACTCAAGACTTTTGCATTAATATAATCTAGATACCTCCTCATGTCTCTTCCCTCCTTCATGGCAGACAGCTATCCTTCATCACAAAGAACTTTAAAATGAAAAGAAAAAAGAAAAAAATTAAAGACCTCCATAAAGGAGCTCCAGACTCAGAAAACTGGCAAAGATTACACAAGTTGGGAATAGTCAATATTGAAGGGGTTATAGAAAAACAGAAACACTGATGCATCATTTGTGGATCTTTGAATTGTTTCAGCCATTGTGAAAAATAATTTGGAATTATGCAAATGGAGAGATTAAAATCTCTGTTGTGTTATGCATTCCAGAGATTCTGCTATTAGGTATGTACCACAAGAGGGTCATTGACATAAATAAAGACTACATTTAAATTAAAATATTTGTAGCAGACCTTTTTGTGTTAACAAAGAAATGGAAACAAAGAATATGCTCCTCAATTGGGGAGTGTCTTAATTATAGCAGATAAATGTAATGGAATAATACATGGGTAGGATTAATACAGAGAAACATGGAGAAATTTTCATTTACAGATGCAAAGTGAATGAGTAGGGCCAGAAAAACCAATATTCAGAATGATAACAACGTAAATGGGAAGAACAACCACAAAACAATAAAAATAATGTTGCAAAAGTATAAATAAGAAGCTTGGCTCTAAAGAAGAGATATGAGAAGATACTACTTCTTTTTCCCCGGCCCTTGTCAGATAGACAGTACACAGGTGTGAAACAATGCATAGTAATGTCAGATTTTTTTTTTCTTCATGTATTGATTAGTTTTGCTGAGTTCTTCCTTTTCTTTTTTTTTATTTTTAGAAATAGTTATAAGGGGTGATTCTCCGGGAGGGGGAAAAAGAGGAAGGGATACAGGGGGAAACTCTGGGTGATATAAAATAGAAATATATCAATAAAATGTTTTAAAAGGAAAATAACCTGATACCTACCTCTAAGAGTTTGCAGTCTAATAGGACATTTGTAGACATATCAAAAAGAAAAACTTGTTCCAGACTTGATCCTTTGAGTGCTGAAGGTCGTTCCCCATCATTTCAGTTATCCATACAAAGAAATAACTGTTCTCTTACCTTTGTTTTCTCACTGAATCCTCTAATAGATTTCAAATGGAAAGAAACCCCAATTTCTATTTAGTCCAAACCCTACCCAAGGCCTAAATATCCCTAACATTTCCAACAAATGGCCAACTGATCACTGATCAAACACTCTAGGCATAAGGATCTCAATCTGCTTTTGTGCAACTTTAATGTTTAGTTATTTTTGCCACCATCAAGCCAAAACTTTTTTCCATGTAACTTCCATCCATTGGTACTAGTTCTATATTTCTTGGGTCAATTAAAGCATGTCTAACCTCTCTTCCATGTGATAGATTTTCAAAGACTTGAGAACAGTTATTGTGTACCTCCTAAGTTTTCTTTTCTAAAGAATAAAAGTTGGCAATTTTCAAATGGCATGGGTCCTAGCTCTTTTACCGTCCTGCTCACCTTACTCTCACTGAGTACCATTGTCTCAATTGAGCCATGATGGTGTCTGTTTTAAATAGGGTATGATGTTGAACCATGCCAAAGTTCCTTTAAAAATAATATAAATACAGCATATCCACTGATTTTTTCTGATGAATATATTTTTCTTTTCAGAGAGGAATAATGTGTTAGCTAGAAATGATTTGCACTTAATGAAATCTTGACATTTTTCTTCAGATAGGTTCTGTTCACTTCAACATGGTCCTGTGGAAAGGATACAATTTGGTAGTCAGAAGACATGTTATGAGTCCTAGCCCTAGCTGTGGCACTAATGAGATATGTGTCTTTGGACAAATCACTTTATTTCTGCAACAATTTCCTTTTTTGTCTGATAAAGGGTCAGACTAGTTTGTATCTAAGCCCCTTTTCAGCTCCATGACTTCATATGAATTAATGTAAGTGCTCAGTGATCCTTCCCTTAATAAAATATTCCATCAGCTCCTCCAGGAGAAGGGAAACTCAGTGATCTGTAGTTCCCAGGGTCCACTCTGGAACTCATCCCATATGGATGGAAGTCATACTGGCAATCCTCCAGCCCTCCAGCACAGTGGCTGTTTGTTGTGATACTTTCCACATTTTGACAACAGTTCCCCAATTTCACCCTTGAGTTCCTTCAAAACACTTGGGTGGTTGCCATCTAGTCTGGGCCATTTATCCAAATCTAGTTTGTCGATTAGGTCTATAGCATCCTGCAAATTTACCACAATTTGGCTGAGTAACTCCAACTCCTCTGCCTTAAAGGACTTTTGTTTATGTGAACCTCTCTTTAGTAAAAAATAATGGCCAAGAATTCATTTGTATCCCTTGTTTCCATCACTGAGGGTCTTTTTTTGCACCCTAATACTCAAATGGGCCTGCTCTAGATATATTCCTGCCTTTGATGGGAATAGTGAAACTCTTGTTGACCGTAGACAAATGTATAAAGTCTTCCTCACATTCCATGTCGGCACTTTGGGGGCAGTCACTCATAGTCCAAGACATTGATGAGAAGTCCCTCCTATACACCTAACAGGAATGATCATGTGAACATTAGATTCAGAGCTTAAAGGGCATCTGATTCTACTCTCTTGTTTTCTAGATGAAGACAGGAAGAGGTAGCATGGAGTAGTAGAAAGAGGACTGAATTTGGAGTCAGAGGACCCTTTGCTCTGTCATTTAGGTTACTACCTGTGTGATCACCAAAAAATCACCTCATCTCCCTGGGCCTCAGTTTACATAAATGTAAAGTGAAGGGGTCAAACTACATCATTTTTCTGATGTCTCTTCAAGATCAAAATCTTATAGTCTTTGGAAAGAAATCTGGAGAGGTGATGTGCCTTGCCCAATATCAAATAGGTATAGGCTGAGCCAAGATATCTGATTAGAATGATAGGACTCAGCTGGAGCCTCAAGTATTACCTACTCTCAGGCTAATAGATATTGGAGTCCTTAAGATATGTTTCCTTCAGCCAGGTTTGGGGTTCCCAAGATGTCTGAGATATTACTACTGATTCCTCTTCTTTACCCACTACTATTGACTACTATTGATCCAGTTGTGAGGAGACTAGAACTGTCCCCATCTTTTCATACTCTGGCAGAGCTGTAACAGAATACTGCACTTCCCCGCTTCTCTTATCCCCTTCTCCTGCTACTTTGCTGTAGGGTAAAACAAATTTCTACACTCAACTGAGTATGTATGTTATTCCCTCTTTGAGCCAATTATGATGAGAGCAAAGTTTAAGCACTCCTCTCTACCTCTCCCATCTTCTCCTTTACTGTAAAAGCATTTTTGTACCTCTTTTATATGAGATAATTTATCCCATTCTACCTCTCTCTTCCTCCTTCTCCCAGTGCATTCCTCTTTATCACCTCTTAATTTTCTTTTTTTAGATATCATCCCATCATATCAACTCACAATTATGCCCTTTCTCTATGTATATTCATAACTATCCTAATAATGATAAAGTTCTTAGGAGTAGCATCTTTCCAAGGAGGAATGTAAGCAGTTTAACCTTATTGAATCCTTTATGATCTCTCTTTCCTGCTTACCTTTTTATGCTTCCTTTGAGTCTTGTGTTTGAAAGTGAAATTTTCATTCAACTGTAGTCTTTTCATCAGGAATGCTTGAGAGTCCTCTATTTCATTAAATATTCATTCCCCCCCTCCCCAAGAATTATACTCAGTTTTGCTGGGTAGATGATTCTTGGTTGTAATCCTAGCTTTTTGCCCCCTGATCCTTTGATGTAGAAGCTGCTAAATCTTGTGTTATCCTCACTGTGTCTCCACAATATTTGAATAGTTTCTTTCTGGCTTCTTGAAGTATTTTCTCCTTTACCTAAGAGGTCTGTAATTTGGTTATAATATTCCTGCTTTGATATTCTAGAACCAGAGAGTAAAGTTTGTTTTTTCTAAAAAGAAATGATGGGGGAGTGGTTTCAAGAAAATATAGAAAGACCTATATGAATTGATGCAAAGTGAAGTGAGAAGAACTGGAAAGTCATTGTGGACAGTAATAACAATGTTGTAATGATAATAAGTGTGAAAGACTTGGGACAATTCCAAAGGACTTGTGATTAAAAAAATACCATCCACCCCCCCCCCAGAGAGAGTGAACTGATTAATTCTGAGTACAAATTGGAGTATATATTTTTTTCATTTTCTTTATTTCTTTTTGTGATATGGCTAATATGAACTATGTTTTGCATGACTTCACATGTATAATTGATATCATATTGCTTACCTTTTCAGTGGGTGAGAGGGAGAAAGAGAATCTGGAATTCAAAATTAAAAACAAAAAAGTTAAACATAAACAAATAAGAAATAAAAAAGAGGATGAATGTGAGAAACAAGTTCTAGAAGCATAGGAGTTATAGAATTGGACCTGAAAGTGACCTTAAAGATCATCTAATTTAACCTCCTTTCCTTCATACAGAAGAAAGTTAAGATCGATTTTAGAGAAGCGACTTGCTTAAGGTCACCCAAATAGTAAGAGGGAGAGTCAGGATTCTAGCAGAAGTCAATTCTAAATCCAGCCATCTTTATACTGTATCCCAGTAGAGAAATCGAGAGGTCACAGTATGATCTCTGCCCATTAATTTCCCTGGCTTCCTTCAAGTCCCAGCTAAAATCTTACCTCTGAGAAGCTTTTCCCAGTCCCCATTAGTGCTACTGTCTTCCTTCTGTTGATCTTCTCCAATTTGTCACAAATATATCTTGTTTGTTCATAGTTATTTACATATTGTCTCCCCATTAGACTGTGAAGTCCTTGAGAATAGAAACTATCTTTTGCTTTCCTTTGTCTCCATAGCTCTTAGCACAGTGCCTGGTATACAGTAAGCACTTAATAAGTGTTTGTTGACTCCAGAGTAGAAATGAAGGTCATAGGATGATAGATATAGGGCAAGGGTACTTCTGTTTACTCTGAGGAGGGGTGGAGAAAGGGGACCAGCAGAGCTGCAGCCACTGTTGCCAGCATGTTCTCCTCTATGCCAGCTTTGGGGGTAGAGGGGAAATGGCATCTGGTGAAAGTAGATCCACTTTTACCTAGTAGGAAGTCATTTCAGTTGACAAGACTAAGGGGTACAGGACACTAGGGGGTGGCAAGGAGCAAATTGATCAGTGGTTGGTACTGAGGTGGGAAGCATATTCCCAGAGAAAGGTATCATTCCCTACTCTATATCTTGGCATAAGGGACTCTTTTTCCTCCTTCATTGACTGAATTCTTCTGAACCCTTACTCAAATGCCACCTCCTCAAGGAAGCCTTCTCTGAGACACCTGGTCAGTAATGACCTTGGCCCTCAGATCTCAAACTGCACTCTGGCTGTCCAAGGCATTTATATGCATTTCAGCTAGTAGTTCAAAATAGAGTTAATGATTAAAACATATTTTTGAATGGATAAATGAATGGATGACTAAGTGTCACCACATAACATAGAAGAACCATGAGCCTTAACCCTTAGATGAAGAATATTAGCCCTGATCAGTGGCCTCAGCACAAGGTCAGACTTTGGAAATTGGGCTGCTCTCTGTGCTGCTTCAGGGCTTAACTGCAGTTTGTTCTTATAGTCACTCATAATGCAGCCCCAGCACTGACACATTCATATCTTCTTATATATCCAGTGCACTTTCTCAGCTGTCTCAATAGGGGAAATTCAAGGTCAGAACAAACAAACATATAAAATCAATTTTACCTAAGGGGAAAAAAAAAACTCCTCTTACGAACCATTGGTTGATAGCCATCTTCCCTGTGTTGGTTAAACACGTTGGCTGATCTAGAAAAAGGCTGTTGACAAAGTAGTGCATCTCTGCAGCCCTGACAAACAAGACTCTTTAAAAGATAATAAAAAAAACCTCCCATCTTCTCCTTTTTCCTCTCCTCCTCCCTTTCTCTGTCTCTCTAGCTTTGTTTCTATGTCTCTGCCTCTGTCAATGTAGCAGTTAACACAGTGTGTGGCATGCTGTAAGCCTTTAATAAATGCTGGTTGACTCTCTCTCTCTCTCTCTCTCTCTCTCTCTCTCTCTCTCTCTCTCTTTCTCACACACACACACACACACACACACACACACATCTTTTAAAATATGGTATGGAGGAAAGTGTTAGGTTTAAAGTCAGAGAATATGGGTTTGAATTTCAGTATTTTTAAATACTATCTATGTGACCTTAGGCAAGTCACTTAGTCTCTATGGTACTTGGCTTCTTCATTTGTATTATAAAGGTATTGGGCTAGATATTATCTATTTATCTACATAGCTACACACACATACATATATACATATGTATGCACATACATATATATGTATTACAATATGTATATATGTATACTATATATGTTAGTTTGATAACTTTCCCATTGGTTTCCTTTGTGACTTCATGTATTTTAATGTATGCATTTAGATGATCTTTAAGGTTCCTTCTATCTCTAAATCAAGAGTTCCAACCTTAAGAACACAGACTCCTATGTATGTGATTTTGGGTGGAGAAAAAAATGCATCTTTATTTTTTACTATGTATTGGTTTCCTTTGCAATTCCTATGTATTTTATTTTATGCATTTGGGAAAGGGTCCATGGGCTCCAACAGACTGTCACAGGATCCAGAAAAAGGCTGTTGACAAAGTAGTGCATCTCTGCAGCCCTGACAAACAAGACTCTTTAAAAGATAATCAAAAGGGTCACAAGAAAGGTGACACAAGAAAGGTGAAGAATTCCTGAATTAAATCTCCCTCTGTTCCTCTGTCTGATTCTTCCATCCTCCCTCTTCTTTAGTTGCCTGTGTCTCCCTCCCTCCATTCTTCCTTCTGTTGAAATAGTCTTACAAAGAAACAATGATTCCATTGCCAGGAAATCTAATTAATGAATATGAATCAATAGGAAATAATCATTTGAAGAAACCAATTCATAAATTCTTGAATACTTTGAAGTATGAGGAAGGTAGGGGCGTGCGCGCGCGCGTATATGTGTGTGTATGCTGCAAGTGTGCATGTGTTTTTGCCATTCTGGTGAGAATGCCCCCTCTCTTCTACCCGCTCACCCAACACGCTCATTTCCTAGTGGGACACTCACTAAAAATAAGGAATGATCTCCATGTTTCCTTCCAGAACTCAAATTCTGTGTTCTTTCTTCCAAGTTATCTAGTGGCTCATATGGGATATAAAAGGAAAGTAAGAAAATAATGCATAACATGTGTAAAGTATTTTAAAGCTTTCAAATTGTTTGCACCTCATGATTGCATTGGATCTTCTATAGAACATGTGATGTTAGAGCTAGGAAGAACTCTAGTGATATTCCAGGTCAGTCCTTCATTTAGGGAAGGGAGCAAAGTGGGGTTCAGAGAGAAGTAACTTGAAGAAGTCACACAGAGAATTAGTAGCAAAACAGTCCGGAGCCCAGGTGTCCATACCCACTACAACATACTGCTCATTGTAAAGGCTGATGTTGGATGAATGAATGAAAACCTTATTTCAGGGCCCCATAGCCTTGGAGAGAGACCAGCATGAATCTAAGTAACCCCATCTTTCAAACCTGGCTGATTCAGCCCCATTTGTATAGATAGAGCACAGGCCATCAACCGACAATTTGCCAGTTTTAAATGACTGGCAACAGCCATTTTCCCATTCACCTCAGCCCCAGGGGCTCATGGAGGACAGATGGCAGGCTGAGGCCAAGGCAGGTTGAAGGCACTACCTGCCATTGTGTATTGAGCATCAAAATAAATGTGCTGTTTTGTGTCAAAGAAAAACATTGTCTCTCCCTCAGACTATCTTCCCCTGGGAACTGGACAGTAGCATCCTACACTCTTCATTCTGCATCTTGTTTGAAAAGGGAAAAATAGAAAGAAAACAATAAGCAAAATATTCCTAGAATGTCAGGAATATTTTCTGATTGTCCCAGTAATTCAGTTCAACAAGCATGTGTTAAATACATACTCTGTGCAAGGCACTGTGATGGTCGTCACCACATTCCCTCTGCTCAGTCTTCTAATCCCCTCCATTTACACTGTATATATCTTGTTCATACCTAGTAGTTTGTATGTTGTCTCCCCATTACAACATGAGCTCCTCGAGGCCTGGGACCTTTATGTTGCCCTTCTTTGTATACCCAGACCAGTACTTGAAATGCTTGTTGACCAACTAACTGTTTGGATCATACAAGTTCAGGGTAAAAATAACCCAGACCCTACCTTCAAGAAGCTGAAAATATTCTACTGGGATGAAAGAAGATGTAACATGTACATAGATAAATAAACACAAAATAAATTGAGGAGGGAGAAAACATTGACAACTGTGGGCATCAAAGAAGGTCTTTCATGGGAAGTGGCATGGGACCTGAGTATTGAAAGAAGCTAGGAATTCTAACAGGCAAAAGGAAGGAGGGAATGCATTCTAAACATGGGAGATGACTTATAAGAATGCGCAGAGGCAGGGAGCCAAGATGGCGACTGGAAAGCAGTAACTGGCGTGAGCTCCCCACCAAGTCCCTCCAAAAACCTATGAAAAAATGGCTCTGAACCAATTCTAGAACTACAGAACCCACAAAGGGGCAGAGGGAAGCAGGACTCCAGCCCAGGTCTGCCTGGATGGTCTCGGGGTAAGGTCTGTCCCGAACAGAACTCCCAGC
>CM053624.1:280685889-280702832 GCA_028646595.1 Phalanger gymnotis
TGTAGACTAAATAGTTCTATGTTCCAAGCCTGGGGGGATACACCAGCTCTGCCGCACCAGCACTTCTCCTTCCCCAAGAACCCCCAACCTGGACTGGACTTAGATCTTCAGCAGGCTCTTCACTCCTGCTCTGATCAGCCACTTAATTCCTCCCACCAGGTGGGCCTGGGACCAAAAGTAACTGCAGCTGTAGTTCTGAAGCTGCCCCCGGGGCAGTGGCCAAACCACAAACTCTATCCCAGTCCCCAGCAGCTTTTCCCACTAACCTACTCTGTTGTCCTCGGTATTTGTGCGTTGAGAAGTCTGGTAATTGCTGCAGCTCACTGATTCAGGGCGCTAGGGCACACTGCACCCAGCTCCTGGTCTGGTCAGTCCATGCTGCCCATGCTGGGCTCCGCTCTCCTCCACTCCCAGCTCAGTGTGGGATAGAACTTACCCAGAGACCATCCAGGCTGTTCTGGGCTAGAGCCCTGTTTCCCTATGCTATTTGGTGGGTTCTGCAGTTCAGGAATTGGTTCAGAGCCATTTTTTATAGGTTTTTGGAGGACTTGCAGGGAGCTCATGCTAGTCCCTGCTTTCCTGCTGCCATCTTGGCTCCCCCCACCCCCCGCCCGTGATGTCCTTTTTTCAAAGAAACTTAGAGGAGAAAGTTATTTTTTAAAATGCCAGTATAGAGAAAGCTCAAATGTGTAGGAACAACATAGATGAGAAGCCTCAGTATCTAGATAACTGAAAAAGGTTCTTACCACCTGATGTTTCTCCCCCTCTTCTTGGCAGTGATCCAAGCATGCCCCAATGCTGGTAATATGGTCTGCTTTAGCAGGTAAGGTTATCATTGACTTGAGCTCTAGTCATTAATAGTGATGGAAAGACAGTGTGAACTGAGGAGCTGAAGTACTGATGCCTGTTTGATCTTGATATGTAAGGTTTTGCCTCCCTTAGAACCTACTCATTCTCATTTGGGTGCAAGATACAGGGTCTTTACTTAGAATGGGGATTCCTTAGAAGGGCACCCAATGGTTTGTGTCTGTCTCTGGTCAATATGAGGGAGGTCTGAGCCACCAGATAGAATGTGCCACTTGTTTCTGATTAGAACAATGTTGGTCTAGCACTTGTATAGATCTGAGGGCCCCTAGCTCTACTCTCTGTCCATCATGTGGACTAGGGGAGTGCTAACAAAGAAAAGTCATGATCAATTTGAGGTATAAGTAAGGAAAATTATTTTCCTATTATATCAATAACCAATTATTAATTAGGATCCAGGCTTATTATTTCCTCATTCAGGGCCCAGCCCCCATAGGCTAGTCAGTCAGTATCTGAAGGACATTGCTGATAGATGAGATCACCCCAAGTCCTCTAGGAACAAGCTCTCTAATCTTGGGCAGGACTCCACTCAGCTAGGAGATCTCTCTTCTGTTTAGAGTATAAACAGAATCTAATCTAGGTAAATTCTAGCCCTAAAGTATTAAGTTTATGTCCTTATACCCCTTCATTAGAGTTTAGGTAACCCAGCTCATGAAAGAGAAAACCAACTGGAGTGGTCTGGGTAGAGATGGATTCCTTTGTCCAGATTGCTGAAGGCAGCTGAGTCTCATGATCGAGCCATGTTCTCAGCAGGAGGAGTTGAAGACATGTATCTTACCCCCACCCTCATTAATTATTTGCCAATCAGGGTTGATTTTCACCTATCTAAAAGTCTATTAAGGCATTCAGATATCTCTATTAGGAATCTTTGGTTATCAAGAGAGACCAATGATCATCAATTTATTGGTTATTTGCTAGCCTAATTAATAAATTACTAATTACCCAGAAACTGTCTCTTAGGATTTCCATTCATCACAGAAGCATTCAAGCAAGGACATCTAGGCAACCTAGCAATGGTCAGTAGTATGAGTAGAGAGAGAAGAGCTCCAGTGAAGAGAATTTCAAGAAAAATGGCAACCACAGCTTATCCTGACTAGGAAGTCTTCTGAGAAGTACCTGGAATGCCCTGGGTGCTTACTTTCCCAAAACTTTTCTCCTTATTTCTGAGTCACTTAGCCCTCACTCCCTTAAACAAATGAGCCTCAGAGAAATATTTGAGCTTATTATATGGGGAGTTTAAAAAGTCTTAGTATAGTGTTTAGTTACTAAAGCTTAAAAACCAAACTAAGACTTCTGGGACACCACTCATAACTTCCTTGCTGTTGAGCTATTACATTTCACATGGTTTACCTTCCCTGTAAATTAGTACTAGTTTTTTTTTTCTTTTTCCCCATTACGTTGGCCCCTGGACACTAAGAAACAATGGAATTATCTGGTGTCCTGGGTCCTAGATGTTGGTGGCACTTTGTCAGAACCTTTCTCTGAGACTAAAGTTGGGATCTGGCTCTAATTTTCCTCTTCTCTCTGTCCCTCTACCTTGAATGCCTCAGCACCAGGGTGTGATTGCTGAATGAAACTTTGCCTTGCTCCCCCTTCTAATGCCTCAGCCATGTCATAGTAAGGAGGAAAACAAAAAAACTACTTTACATGAGTATCATACTTTATATAACTTTCAGAGTTATTATCTCACTTGCCCATCATATTAGCTCTACAAGGGAGGCAATGAGTATATATAGAGTCCTATATACATATATATACACACACACACATATATATATATATATATATTCCTGTATACACATAAACTATATACACACATATAATACATATATATTTGCATGTATAAATACATATACATATACATATATAAACAGAGAGATATATACATAAATATATACAGACAGATGATAGATGGATAGACAGATAATAGATAAATAGATGATAGATAGATAGAACTCATCCTGGTTGCAAGCAAAACCTTCCTGCCTTCCTCTGATTAACCTTCTCATAAGGGCCCCATAGGAGAGACCCTGGGTGAGACAGCTTCCACAGTGTAGGACAGACACATTTTCATGAGGCCTATCTGCCAAGAGGAGTTTCCAGGAAAGCCTCACTGTCAGTAACAGAGATAGCAAACAGAACTGTATATACTAGAATGATTCCATGCACCTTTTCAAGGACACCTAGGGGAGGAAGTATAAGGTATTTATTTATATATATATACACACACATATACACACAAACATACATGTACACGCATGTATGTGTGCACATATACACATATGTATATATACACATATAAATACACATACATATGTGTGAATATATAAATATATACCTGTAAACACATAAATTTATATGTATATATTTATATACATCATATATATGAATGTTTATATACATATAACATATAAATGTATATTACATGTGTTTGTGTGTGTGTGTGTGAATACACACAGGGAAAGAAGAATAGCAATAGGAAGCTAAAAATAATGATTTGCCACAAGGGAGCCCACGATCTCCCTTTTTCAGATAATGCTCACAGTTTAAGTGACCATCCCAAGATTATATACCCATCACATAGCTAATAAGTGGCAGACCAGTATTAGAACCTAGGACTTATGAGTCCCTGTCCACTATAAAAAGGGGTAATTCACCATCTTAAAAATGCTATGCCCAATCACTCTGATAGGGCTCTATGGAAAATACTTACTAAGCACACCAAAATGAATTCATTTAGCTGCCTTACCAGGATTCCATTTTTATATTTGCAAAATGAGAGAGGGATAAGGACCAGATGACTTTTAAGGTTTCTTCCAACTTTTATATTCTGTGTTGTATAAGCTAAGCTCACTACCAGGTTTAGCATTCTATGTTCCATATACTGTGGTCCAGTCCAGCTTTTATATTTTGCATATGATTCTATGATCTCAGGTCCTTTTAGCTCTAATATTCTATGTTCTAAGTTCTTCTCTAGCTCTAACATTTGATTAATCTATGATTCTATGCTTCTGCAAAGTCTGTGACATCATCTTCCCAACTTCCAGTCAACTTGTGAGTTATCATTCGGAAAGCTGAAGATTCTCTGGATCTCACCAAATAAAAGCTGAGGGTAACTAAGCTAGAAGGGGCAGAATTCACATGCAGAGAAAGAAAATGAAACTTCCGGAAACTGCTTTTCTACATCAAGGGTGTCAGGAGCGATCAGGAGCAATCAAGATTTTCTGGCCTTGGGTACTTTCTGAGGAGCAAAGCTTGCACTCTGGCCCCTTCTGTGGGACAAGCAAGCATTCTGGCCCTTGTGGAAACACATGTGGTTTGTTGAGCTGATGTAGCAGCTCCTTATTGGTCCCCATGACTGGGTTTGTGTCAAAGATGAGTGATGACAGATCTTGGAAGAGACACACTGTGTCTGGGTTGTAATATGAGTTCAGGAGAAACAACTGAGGTTCCTATGGGATGTGGTCAGTGCTTTCTCTCCTTTGCACTTCCAATGGCCATGGTGACTTGGAACACATGACTGTGTAAACATATGCTTGTCTAGGTAAGCTTGAGTCATTGGCCACCTGTTTTCTTCCTTCCTGTGTTCTTCCCAAAGCATGAATTGGCAAAGAATAATCCTGAGAATTCTACATTTCCAGATTTGGCGGCTAAGTCAGATGTTAGTTGCCCAGTGGGAACTGATTCCCATAACATGTTTCTCAGAGGAGAAGATGACCATGTAATATCTCTCTCTATGTTGTTGTTGTTTGATCATTTAGTCACATCTGACTGACTCTTTGTGACCCCAGGGACCATAGTATGTCAATACTGTCCATGGGGTTTTCTTGGCAAAAATACCGGAGTGGTTTGCCATTTCTTTGTCCAATGGATGAGGAAAACAGAGGTTAAGTGACTTGCCCAGGGTCATACAGCTAGTAAGTGTCTGAGGCTGGATTTGCACTCAGGTTCCTAACTCTTGGGCCGGTACTCTATCCACCTAGCCTCTCTCTCTCTCTCTCTCTCTCACACACACACACACACACATATACACGCAGTGAATAAAGATAAATACATAAAAGGCAGTTTGGGAAGAAGGGCACTAGGAGTTGAGAGGATTAAGAAAGATGAAGAAAACGGTGATGGAGGCATATTTTAAAGGAAGAGATGGATTCTATGAGGTGGAAGTAAGCAGTGAGTACTTGCCAGCATTAGAGACTGCCAATGAGTAGGCAGTGGGAGTTCCAGTGACCTATGTGAAGAAGAGATAAAGCCATTTGGCTGCTCTCAAAGAGCAGGTGTGGGAATAATGTCCAATGACTCTGGAAAGCTAAGTTGGGAATAGTTCACAGAAGGTTTTAAAAGCTAAACAGTTTGTATTTTATTATAGAAGTCATAGTAAGTCACCAGAGTGGATTGAGTAGGGGAGAAACACAGTCAGATTTGTGCTTAGGGAAAATCACTTTGGCAGAGTGTGTAGGATGGACTGAGAGGGGAAAGATTTGAGGCAGAGAGACCAACAAGGAGGCTGTTGCAATAATGTAAGTGAATGCTGATGAGGGCCTGAACAAAGTCTGTGAGTGGACAGAAGGTGTCAGATAGGAGAGGTATTACAAAGGCAGAAACACATGATTTTGCAACTGAGTAGATATATGAGATAAAGGAAAATGAAGCGTGCAGGATAATACCAAGGTTATGAACAGGAGAGTCTAGAAGGATGAATATATATAATATCCAGAGGGCTTCTTACAGCCACCTGACTTTGGAAGTAAGTGGGAGGAAGATTAGGGCAAGAGGAAGCAGGAAATGGGAAGAAGGAGATACTAGGTTATATAGGGATATAGTTTTACATTGAGAATGAATCTCTCCTGTCCATGACTGAAGCCATGCTGCTATAATGAGTGAGAATTATTAAGCACTTAACTCTACACAAAGCAGTACACTAAGCTCTAGGGATACAAACAGAAAAGCAAGACAGTAGACAGTCCCTGCCTGCCCTCAAGGAGCTCACATTCCAATTGAGATCACACTTATAAAAGCGTTCAGCTGCAAGTCACATGGAAAGGTCCCATGTTCTGTCAGGGTGCACTGCCAAAGCACATGGTCTTTAGTGATTGATTTGACTGGTAAGATCTTAGCACTTTCTGATGTTGAACTGTTGGACAGTGGCAAGAACTTTCTTTTATGGGTCTTTGGTAGCTCTGACTGCAGCAGCCATAGAAGCAGTTGCCTAGCTCCCCCCATAGGGGGTTACTCCTCAGATAATGGCTGAGGGGGACCAAGACCAGTGGTGTGAGGGAGTGGGTTATCATCACTCCCAGGGCTCTTGGGTTTAGGAAATTATATATGTATACACACATATACATACATGTATACACATATCTATACATAATACACATATATACATATGCACATGCATGCATATATACATACACATGTGTATACGTTAATGTATACACATGTGTGCATACATATACATGCATATGCATGCATTTGTGTACACACACACACATATACGGAAAGAGCATTGGATTTGGAATGAATCCCAAGTCTTTTATTGACTCATTATGTGACCCCTAGAAATCATTGCAGCTCTCTGGGCCTCAGTTTCTTCACCTGCAGATTGAGTAAACTAGATTAAACCATATATATGATAATTCTATGAAGCATCAGACTTTTGGGATCTGAAACCCTGCCAGGCATCATGCAGAGAAAAGGGAACAGTTTGAGAAGGTATTTGAAGTACAAACTAATTATGGACTACCTCCTCAGTAGTGAGCTATAGGCCAGGACCTCAGGGCCACCTGAAAACCTGTCTGCAAGCAGGTTTGAGCAAGTTGGTTGAGGTCCAGGTGTAAGGTAGACAGCTGTATGAGGAAGACAGCTTGAAAAGCTGTTCACAATCATTAATTATATGCCTTCAGGCTATTAGAGAATGTCAATATGTTTCTCTGATGTTAGACATCTAGTGTGGTTAGTGTGCCGTCTTAGTGATACAGTATCAAATGT
This sequence comes from Phalanger gymnotis, assembly GCA_028646595.1. Classification (NCBI taxonomy): domain Eukaryota; kingdom Metazoa; phylum Chordata; class Mammalia; order Diprotodontia; family Phalangeridae; genus Phalanger; species Phalanger gymnotis. The sequence continues at coordinate 280,692,742 of CM053624.1, forward strand.
CTTTTGTTTTGAGAGACAGAGAGATAGAGAGAAACAGGGACAGAGACACAGAGACAGAGAGAGACAAAGACAGAGAGACAGAGACAGAGAGTGAGACAGAGAGACAGAGAGAGACAAAGACAGAGAAAGAGAGGGAGAGAGAGAGGGAGAGAGAGAGGGAGAGAGATAGAGAGAGAGAGAGAGAGAGAGAGAGAGACAGAGAGAGAGAGAGAGAGAGAGAGAGAGAGATTACGTGCTTACCATATGCCAAGCACTATACTAATTATTTCAGGGGTTACAAATACATGATCATGATAGTGAAGACATTACAAAAGCATGACACTCAAGAAGCTGACGTTATAGGGGGAGAAAAAAAGCATACAGGCTAATGGTGACCACGAGCACTTAATAGATGTCTTATTGACTGACTGACTGACTGGCTGACTGACTGACTGACTGAAAGGGTAGGGTGTCTTGGTTTGGACAATTCACAGGGATGTTGAGTGGTTCAGACACATCACAGCTTAGCAGTGGCTCTCAAAGTATACATACACATACACATGCATACATATACATACACATATATGTCTGTATATAGTCGTTCAGTCACTTCAGTTCTGGACAATTCTCTGTGACCCTATTTTGGGTTTTTCTTATTATAGATACTGGAGTGGTTTGCCATTTCCTTCTCCAGCTCATTTTATAGATAAGGAACTGAGGCACACAGGGTTAAGTGACTTGCCCAGGATCACATAGCTACTAAGTGTATAAGGCAGGATTTGAACCTAGGTTTTCTTGACTCTAAGTCCAGTGCTCTATCCACTTTGCAATCTAGTCAGTGCCTGTTTATTTTTCCTCATTTTTAAAAAATATTTATTTCTTAAATTTTAAGCTCCAAATTCTTTCCCTCCCTCCCCCCTCCCCAACTCACGAAGAAGGCAAGCAATAAGATATCAATTATGTGTGTGAAGTCATGCAGAGCATATTTCCATATTAGCCATGTTGCAAAAAAAATTGATAAAAAGCAGGAACATAAAGTAAAAAAAATGCTTCAATCTGTGTTCAGTGTTCATCAGTTCTCTCTCTGGAGAGCATTTTTCATCAAGGATCCTTTGGAATCATCTTGAATCAGTCTTGATCACAGTAGCTAAGTCTTTCACAGTTGATCATTGTTACAACATTGCTATTATTATATACTATGTTTTCCTGGTTCTGTTCATTTTACTTTGTATCCATTCATATATATCTTCTCAATTTTTTTTCTGAAACCATCTTGCTTTTCATTCTTATAGCACAACAGAATCTCATCACAATTATATACCACAACTTGTTCACCCATTCCCCAATTGATGAGCATCTCCTCAATTTCCAATTCTTTGCCACCACCAAAGAGCTTCTATAAATATTTTTGTACAAATAGGTCTTTTTCTCTTTTCTTTGCTATCTTTGGGATACAAACTTAATAGTGATATTCCCAGGTCAGAAGGCATGCACAGTTTTATAGCCCTTTGGGCACAGTTCCAACTTATTTTCCAGAATGGTTCAACCAGTTTAACAAATCCAATACTAACAGTGTATTAGTCTACCCAGTTTTCCACATCCCCTCCAGCATTTTCCTTTTCTGTCATGTTACCAATCTAATAGGACCAATATATACCAAGAATTATGCTAGTTCTGGGGATACAAATACAAAAAGAGAGACAACACTTGCCTGCAAAGAGCTCACATTGTAGGGAAAGACACAGGCAGAAGAACATTCAGGTAAACTGAGTCCTATTGCCATGATACCTCATTAATGCAAAAGTTTTTGCTGTCTCTTTCCTGCTCTTCCCATTCCCTACCTATACCTTTCTGCCAATACAGAATAATGAGGGCCTGCCTAAGAGCACTGGATTTACAGAGTAGCTTGGTTCAAATACCAGCTTTACCACTTTTTTTTTATCTTCTGTGACTAATGTTCTGGGTGGGGGCAGTTTTGGTGATTAGCTCACAACTGAAGGTTACTGCTAATATGATAGCAAGGCAAAGTGGTATAACTGAAAGACCCCTGGACTTGATGGTAGTTTGAAAAAAACCTGAGTTCTTGTGGTTGTTTTGGTGAGTGTGGGGGTACTTTTTGAGCTGCATAAATTTCACGTATTCCGTGTTGCTTCTGCTCTAGAGATGCCCCTTTTTTGAATCTAGCATCTCTGCCTTAACCCTTTTCTGGAAATTTCCAAGTCCAGGGTGTGCAATGGTGGAAACTCTAGCCTGGGCCTTGCTAACCAATTCATGACATCATCAGTGGTTAATCAGATGCAACTTAGTGAAATATTGCTGCCCCTTAAACTCAGGGACCTTGCTCATGTGGCTGACCTTCCCATACTCCCAAAGTAATAAAAACTATAACTAATGTTTATATAGAACCTATTATGTGCCAGACACTGTACTAAGCACTGTATAGTATAGGAGAACTTATTAGAGGATGCCCTGTCCTGACTATGCCAAGCTTAAAGGGTGACTGCAACATGTATAGTCATCCTTTGGAGTGCCCCCAGTCTTTCCTTTTGCCCTCACCTTGTCAAAGGTAGTGAACTTTAAAGGATAAAATGCTGTCCTTGGAATCAGAAGAGACTTGGCATTCAAATCCCCTCCTCTGACACTTCTACATGTGTGGCCAAGGGTAAGCCCCTTTGTTTCTCTGATCCTTAGTAATCTCATTTATAAAATGGGAATAAAAATGACATCTACCCCACATTGTTGTGAAGTTCAATGAAATAACATATGCCCAGTGCTTTGCAAACATTGAAGTACTCTCCAAATGCCACTTATCTTTTCTTCAGCTAGGTGGCATGGTGCATAAGAGTGCCAGGGCTGGAGTCAGGAAGGCTCATCTTCATGAGATCAAATCTGGCCTCAGACACTTAGTACCTGGGCAAGTCACTTAACCTTGTTTGCCTCAGTTTCCTCATCTGCAAAGTGAACTGAAGAAGGAAATGGCAAACCACTCCAGTATCTCTGCCAAGAAAACCCCAAATGGGGTCATGAAGAGTTGGATGTGGCTGAAGAATGACCCAACAAAATGTTTTAGTATTTATAATTTTTATATATGTTATATATACATATATATATACACATACACATATTCATATATATATAATACAAATATACATGTAATGTATGTGTGTGTGTGTATAATGTAGTGTAGTTTTCTTTGCCAAGAAAACCCCAAATAGGTCACAAAGAGTCAGACACAACTGAAAAATGACTGAAAAACATTAGTTTTGCTTGTTCTGTCCATTCCTCATTATCTCATCATAGGCCTTATGTCTTTCCTTGTGTGAATTAAAATGAGTCCTAATAAAGACTATTTTTTGAAAGTCTGGTCATTGCCTGGTCTACCTCTTCTATTAAAAACTCCAAGTCCTAAAGTAACTGCCCCGACAAGGCCCAATGCCAACGATGTGGGTTTCTGTCCTGCTTTCGCCTTTTATTAGCTCCACGACCTTGGAAAAGTCACTCAACTTTTTGGATCCTCACTTTATTATCTGTAAATTGAAGATAATAATATGTGCCTCTATCTCCCTTGCAGGGTTATTGTTGGAGCTGGAATCCACAATGGATATTAAGTGCTATATTAATGGGAACTGGAGGCAACACAATTTTGAAAACTCTTGAGGGATCGATTCTCAAGCTCTCTGAAAGAGGGGAGGATACCAAGCATTTAGAAGAAAAAAACCCCTGGATGTTATTACTAAAGAAAAAAAGCAATCCAGAAAACATCCATAACTACTGACCTATGTGCTGGCTTGCCCAACTCTTTAAATCTTTATGATAGTAATCAGCATGTGTATCAAGGACGTCCTTGATGAGCAAAGAAGAGCCAGACTTCTGTGAATGATATTCTGCAATATAACAGATCTTCCCAGTCACCACTGACTGAAAGGTGCAGGAAACCCAAGATCTCATTGTGTTTATGGTTTGTTGATGATAGAAAAAAAATACTTCAGTAAAACAACATGCCATCTTAGAGGTTCTCTTCCAATCAATAGTTTTATCAAAAAGAATTTTCTGAGTACTTATTATGGACTCAAAGCTGAGAATACAGAGAAGAAAAGGAAAAAGAAAGAGTCCTTACTTCCAAGGAGATACATTCTATGAGGTGAAAATAATGTGTAAACATGTAAGTATATACAAGATACATACAAGTAAAAGAGGGAGGGCACTAGTAGCTGGGGAGGGGAAAGAGGATCAGGAAAGATTTCATGTAGAAGGTGGTGAGTAATCTGAGTCTTGAAGGATGTAAGGGCTCCTATGAGGTAGAGGTGAGAAGGGAGGAGTGGCCAGTGCAGACCTTTGAGAAGAAAGATGACAGATGGAGTGTCAATGTGTGAGGAATAGCAAGAAGGCTAGTCTGAGTAGACTGTAGAATGAGGAAAGGACAGTAATGTTAATTAGTCTAGAAAGGTATACTGGGGCCAAGTTGTGAAGGGTTTTAAATCATCAACAAAGAAATAGATATTCTGTTGAGAAGGCAATAGGAAACCAGTAGAAGAATGATATGGCAAGAGGTAGCCATCTCTAGGGTAGGGCAGGGGGGAATGGAAGAAAAAAAAGAAATTTACATAACTATTATATATATAAAAGAAATGGCAAGTTGTACACAATAGATTTATAGCTTCATGTGCAATCATCTTTTTTTTTTTTATTATACCCTGGAAATGCTTGTTTCATTCCAAAATTACAAATAAAATAAATTTTAAAAATAAAGTAGTGATGCAAAATAAAAGAGATTTGCTTAAGGAAAATCCCTTTGGAAGTTGTGTGGGGACAAGATAGCATGGGAAGGGATCTGGCACAAGGAGATCAGTTTGGAGGCCATTGCAATAACCAAGGTGAGAGGTGGTGAGGGACTGAAGGTGGTGCTGAGTGTAGTGAGAAAGCACCACATGTGGCAGATATTGTGGAGGTAGCAGACAAGATTTGGCAACTGCTTGGGTATGTGGTGTGAGGGATAATAACAAAAGTGTGAATCTGGCATGCTAGAAGGATAGTAGTATCCTAAATAGCAATAGGAAACTTTTGGAAAAGGAATGGTTTGGATGGAAATGGAAAGTGTGAATGGAAATAATAAGTTCTTTTTGGATACGTTGGGTCTTATATGTCTTTGGAACATTCAGTTTGAAATGTCTAACAGTAAGACCCATACTCAGGAGATAGACCAAGGCTGGATCTATAGAACTGGGAGTTCTTTGCATAGAGGTGAGGATTAAACTCATAGGGGCTCATGAAGTCAACTTGTGTAGAGTGTGTAGAGAAAAGAGGACCCAGAACAAATCCTTGGGACACACCCACAGTTTTGGGGTGTGAGATCAATGATAAATTAGCAAAAGAGACTAATGTCCAACAAAACACCTGCCTTGAACATATTACAATCATATAGGATTCTTAGAAACACTCAACAACAAATGACGTTGTTTGATGGCCTACTTGTTACTAATATTAACCAAATCATATAATGGGAAAGTTTACTCACCAAAGGCATTTTCCACTGTCATATAGGATGCCATAGTACAAATTTATGATGACATTTTGTTGAGGGCATCAAGCGGTAGAATATTTCAGCATCTCCTAAGCGAGACCTTAATTTCTCTTAAAAATTTGCCTAACTATTCACACAGGAAAAATCAAGTGGAGGAGGAGAAAGCTGTCATTCTATAACATACAGTTGAATAGATGCCCCCTAGAGCTTGTCCATCAAGATATATGTGTTGGATAGATACGATAGATGTAAAATGAGTTGTTCTTGGAATCAAGCAGGAGGAAGAGCATAGGTCAGATTGCATTTTGGATATTGTGCGATGCTTTTAATGAGCCCTCTCCATGAAACAAACAACTCCTTCGAATAGATATTTTTCCAGTGATGCTATGTAGATATGAATCAGAAAATGCCATAGTCCCCAAGGATCCAAATGTGTGGCTCACTCAAAGGGCCACTCGTGGATGTGGGCAAGCTGTAGCACATCATCAGTGAAGAATTTCATAAAAGATACCATCAGAAAGATCTATAACTAAAAAGGAAACATCTAGTAATGTAGGAATTTGGAGGATACTTGAAGGAAATCCAGGGGTTCTCATATGATATTGAGACCTAGAAGAAGAACCTTAGCATGTTGGATGGACCAAATGTAAATAGAAATCACCTGGTATGAAAGAGAGTAGGTAGGTTGCCACCTGTATTGGAGGAATACCCATATTGGGATCACAGATCCATTATGGCATCGGTTAGAGGAGGAGGTGATATAGCACAATGGAAAGACTGCTAGGTCCGAGGTCAGAGAACCCAAGTTCAAATCCCATCTCTGCTACCTACCACCTGAGTGATGTTAGGGAAACTCACTTGCCCTTCCTTCAGTTTCCATATCTGTAAAATGAAGGGAGTTGGCTTAGATGGCCTCTGAGTTCCCTTACAGCTCTAAGTCTGATCCTATGATTGATGTGTTGTTATTGCTGGCCCATAATTCCTGAAAGTCACTTTGTCAATATCCCTATCTATAAGGATAGACTCTGCTATCAGTTACCAATGAATATGCTTCAAGGAGTCCATTCAGCTGACCCATGAGATAGGTAATGGAAGTGTTGATGTGGTTGAAACCTTGGGGGAGGATAGCTAACCCTCCCAATTGGCAGTTGCTTCAGAAATGCAACTGTAGTTAGGGTTATTACTCTCAGAGCGTAGAGGAAAATGAAACAAAGATCAGAACTGTCTTCAGACTCAAGGAAGCTCATTCATTCACCAGCCATTTCTTTCCTCTCTCTCCTCCCAGCAGTCCAAAGTCACCGGCCATTAGAATGCCTCCATTTCTCTTGAGAGTGGAGATTTCAGCACTTAGGAAAATTTATTGTAGAGATTAGATGCTGCCAAACTCTTCAATATCAGCTCAAGTCCAAACAGAGGCTCAGAAATAGAAGTGGAATTTAAGTTGTCTCTTCAAAATACTCTCAGCTTGATTTGCTGTAAACGTGGCAAGGAAGTCTTGGCATTCAAATTATAAACTCATAAAATGTTAGATTAGAGACGGAAAAGACTTTCGAATGTTAAAGGTGGGGGCAACCTCAGAGCATAGAAATTTGGAGCTGGAAGGGACCTTAGAATATAAAATATAAGATGTCAGAGTAGTTAAACTCCTTAGAATATAGATTGAACTGGGAGGGACTTTAGAGCATAGAACATATGACCAGGATATGGCTTTAGAGCCGAGATTTGAACCCAGGTCTCATGATTCCACTGTAGTTTGGTAGAAGAGGTCCTGTGATCTTAGTTGCACCTTTAATCTCTCTAAGCCTCATTTTTTTTTTCATCTGAAAATGAGGAAGTTGGAACAAATGATTTCTAAGCTTCCTTCCAGCTCTGAATCTATATCTTATGACTGATATATTGTTAGTGTGAGTCCATGATTGCTGAAAGTCATCATGACTCTTTCCTGCCACACCATACTGCCTCTTACTCCCAAATATGCCTCCTCGAAAGATCTCTAAGTCCCTTGCGGCAAGTCTCACCAAACAGAAAGCAATTAGAAAGCACCATTTTACAGATAGCAGGAAGGAGTCAGGGAGCTGGTCATTTAGTTGTTGAAACCCTAGTTACTGATAACTCTCTCCGTTCTTCTTCCCTCTGAGTTCCATTTCCATCATGCCTTTCAGCCTGCAGGACACAAGAGGACCTTCTAGATTCACTTTACACCCCACTGAGTTGAAGGAAGGCAATAGCTATCTTTGCTACATGGCAAAAGTTCACAGACAGAAACATAGGATAATTAATTCTTAACTCAGGTTGGCAGGTCAAAAGGACTCAGAGATTCCAGGGTAGATTTCAGTAGCATCTGTGCTTTTATAATTTAATTGAAGCCATTGAATCATAGAATCAGAGCAAGAAAAGAACTTAGAGATCATTTAGCCTCATTCATTCACCAGCCATTTCTTTTTTACATTTTACAAGGTAGAAAATTGACATCCAGAGATAAAGAAATGACTTGCCCAAGACCACAATTTCTTTTTGGCTCCTTGATCTTCTGATTTCTAGTCTTTCCAGCACTTTATGCTGCCTTCTCTCTAGCTCATTTTCTTCATGGCCGGTTAGGACATTTCACCTCTTTTCGGGCAATTTGATTTTCCTCTGCTCTTCTAAATATTCTCTTTCCCTTTAATCATTCCAGTTATAGATTCCTCTTCTCATAGTCTTTGAAAGGAAAGAATACTGGATTTGGAGTTAGCCTAATTTAGACTCTTAGTTACTTACTAGTGACTCAGTTGCTTACTAGATTTTGTTTGTGTTGTTTGCATCAGGATAAATATCTGGAATTCAGTTCCTCATCTCTACAACATGGGGATTCAACTAGATAATCTCTGTGGTCCTACTATCTCTAAATCTATGATTGCCCAGCAATGGTGTAATATAACTTCACACACATGTTTATTTTCATTGATTCCCTGAGACCATAAACTCCCCAATTTAACCATTACCAATAAGCCTGTCCTCCAAGAAGGATGTAATATAAAATTGGGCCATTGGTTAATTCTAAAATAAAGATTGATTGACTTTTTATCCCTAAGAGTTTTTATTAGGTAAGATGGAAATTGTATTTCCACAATATTATATTTAGAGTCAGGGATATGAGTTCGTAGCCTTCTTCTTTCACTTACCACTTTTGTGACTTTAGTCATTTCACCTTTCTAGGCCTTAGTCTCCTTATCAGTAAAGTGAGGCAGTTGAACTAGGTTCTTTCTGGCCCTAAATCTATGATCCTATGATCGCAATCCTGATGTTGCTCTCCATATTGGCTGATATAAATTACGTGTGATTAAGGAAGACTCCCATGGATAGAGAGGAAAGGGAAAGGAATAAGCATTTATTTGGCACCTACTATATGCCAGGCACTGTGCTAAACGTTCTTAATTTTTAATGATCTCATTTGAGACTTATTCAAGGATGAAGAAAAGTTCCATGTATAATAAAGGGACTTTTCTGACAAACCTTAGAATTGGCAGGAAGGATGCTTGTTATCATGTAAGGCTAATATGATGTGGAAAGAGTTTGGTGCATATTCTAGTCATGTGCAATGACCCATATCTGATAACTGTTGTGAAAAAGGAGTATTTTAAGGGCATGGGGTGATGACTGTTAAACCCCACAATGAAGAATAGAACTATATATTCAAGCAGAGCTGGCTGCGTCCCACTTTTGGATGGGGCCAGACTAGCAAGTTTATACTGATCTCTAGAGGGAATAGCTTAGGTGGAGAACCTGACTCTTTCTTTTAGCAAATACTCAACACTCATTAAGTGCCTGTGCCATATGGACAATATTTATAGGGTTTAGCTTTTCCATTGAAATTACTAATAAACCTTTGCTAAAAGCCACTATTGGCTTCATATTGAGAGGACATAAGAGGGACAAATTCCCAAAGGGAAAGTAATTCTGGTAGAAGCAACCATGTGAGCGAAAACCTCAAGTTGTGTGGAATTGGGCATAAAAAATAGACTATGGGTTTCTGCTGATAGTTCTAGTCAGAAGATACCAAAAGACCCCTGGGGAAGGATCAATTCAATTCAACACATTTCTACTAATGTAGCACCCATGGTGTGCTACTCATTAACCTACCTATTGGGAATATGAAGACAAAAAAGGACAGGCTCTGCCCTCAAAGAACTTACAATCTACTAGAGGGGGTACAACATGCCCACAAATAAGCATGATACAAGTTAGGAGGTAAAGGAGAACTTGGTAGAATGTGATGAGGCAAAATGGTTGCATTGGTAACTAAGGTGGGGCTCCAGGTGGGGCCAGTGAAGGGAGGTCTGATTATATCTTCACTCCCAAGTAGGCCCAAAACCCCTAGCTACTAGGTGCTAAGCCTATATTGGCATGGAGCCCCCAGGGTCCTAAGGGGGGTTGCTAAGACCAGAGCCAATAGTAAGAGCTTAAGTTCTGGTCACTTGAATGACGTTTGATGATGGCTAAAGAGTGCATAAAAAGAGAGAACAGAGCTATTTGCTTAGGGCTCTCACTCTTGAAGGTGTGTTGATGTGGAGACTCTGGGCAGCTGTAGTTAAGAGCTTGTAAACCTGGATGT
>CM053624.1:280703332-280718823 GCA_028646595.1 Phalanger gymnotis
GGGTGCTGGCTTTTACCCCTGAACTAAGTGAATGATATTTGTATGCTGGATTAAAGTAAGATTGTTAGTCCCTTAATGTTGCTTTCCTTAGTAAAGCAGATCAAAAGAACCTGGGCTTACAGCATTCTTGTTGTTGGGCTCCTGTTGGTTTTTCACCTCCACAGAAGCTGCTAGCTGGATTGTTACAACAATGGTTCACTTTCTACACGTGACGAAGTGCTGGGCTTAGAGTCCAGGAGACTCATCGTACTGAGCTTGAATCTGGCCCCAGACACTCACTAACTGTGTGACTCTGGGCAAGTCATTTAACTCTGTTTGACTCAATTTCCTCATCTAGAAAATGAGGTATAGAAGGAAATGGCAGACCACTTTAATATCTTTGCCACGAAAACCTCAAATGAATTGAAATTGAATTGACTGAAGAGAAACAACAAATAAATGAGTCATCATATCTGAACAAAGTGAACTAATGAAATTTGAAATGTCAAACAATGAAGTGAAATTTCAGCTGGGATGATTAGGGAGACTTCATGAAAAAGTTGACTCCTGAGCGGAGCCATGAAGAAAGAGTAGGATTTCAACTGCTGTAAATGGAGAGAGAGTGTGCATCAGTTATCAGGGACAATGTGAGTTAATAATAGGAAAGGAAAGGAGGAGATCAAGGGATTACTGGAAGTGTAATTCTGATGGCTTGTAGATTCAAAGTTAGATCCGTTCCCACTTTCACTTCCATCCCTTCCAGGTGCTGAAGTTTCAAGGCAGTTAGGGAGTACAGTGGATAGGTCATTGGTCTTAGAGTCAAGAAGATGAGTTCAAATTCTGCATTATCTTCAATTTCTTTAACAATAAAATAGGAATAATTATTACACCTACCTCACAGGGTTGTTGTAAGGATAAAATGAGATAATAAAGTAATTTTAAAACCACAAAGTACTAAATAAATATTAGTAATTATTGTTATCATTTATTGCCATTAGCTTAGGACTAATAAACACATGCCCAGGGAAAGAGATGCAGACCTTAAAAAGTACTCATGAACCTTTTTCAAGTTGAAAGGAAAGTGGCAGAGTAGATGCCTCTGGCATAAAGTTGGCTGGTTCTTTGGGTGAGATTGAAAACAACAAAGGAGGAAAAAGCCAGGCCTTTTACATATGGACCAGGATCTCTTTTGAGGTGTACCAAAAAAGGCTAAGTTTTAGAGAGAGATATTTAACTCTTCAGTTGGAAGTTCTCCCCTAACAGTCATCCAGGACACCCAACCCCATCCTCTCCATTCTAGACTGTACTGCCCCTACTCTTTTCTGATGGAATGGATTTTATTAGATTTGTTTGTCTTTGGCAGAGGAGAGTGTATGGTAGCTTTCTGTTATCTACTTTTTTTGTCCACTGAAGGCTGGAGAATCAACTGTTTAGAAAGAATCCACCACAAAAAAGGAAATAAATCAGCCAAACCACCAAAAAGTTGACTATACAGTATTCTAAATTTCCCAACTATTTTAGTCATAACCATGGGCCACTTTTCAAGTTTTGGAGAAGGTTATTATGAAGCCATGGCTTTTTCTCCCTAATATTCCTTTAGTGTGGTTTAGTCCCCTTCTACCATCGCCACTTAAAAAAGCAAAAACAAATAAAAAATAAAATGAAAGAGAATGTCAAAAGAGCAGTGGTTTAATGGGCAAGGGGAAGAGGCAGGAGAAAAAAGGCTTTAGTGACATTTATTAATCTTGAGAAAAAATGAACCTGAGCTCAACAAATTGCTGTGAACACTGCCTTAGATGGTCCAGTATGACTGCCTGAGATAAGGAGGAATGGAGCAGTCCAGGGAGCTGGCTGAAAATAATGAAGATAATGAAACTGAGTCTTTTCAGAACTCCACGACACAGTGTCAAGATCACAACTCAATAAATGTACATTCTGCCTTACTATTTCTAGATGCAACCCTAGAAATGAGGCCATTTGGTGAGGATTCTTCTTTGACAATTAATAGTAAGCCCTTCCCTTTACATAATATTGTGCAGTTTACTCATCTTTGCAGTAGAAAAAAAAAACACTAGAGTTGGAGTTTGAAGATTGGCTTTACCATTTACCATCTGTATGAACTCAAGAAAGCATTTCCCTCCCCTCTCTCTGGGTCTCACTTTGCTTCTCTGTAAAATGAGAGGGCTCAACTAGATTACCTTTAAAGCTCCTGGTGAGTAGAGAGTTGGGCCTGGAATCAGGAAGACCTAAGTTCAAATTTGATCTCAAATACTTACTAGCTGAGTGATGAAAGTCATTTAACCATCTTTTCCTCAGTTTCCTTATCTGCCAAATGAGCTGGGGAAACAATTATCAAACCACTCAATTATTTTTGCCAAGAAGACCTCAAGTGGGGTAAGACGTGATTGAAATGACTGAACAACAAAACCACAAAGCTGTTTTAAGTCTAAAATTCAATGTTCTATGGCCTAAAATCCCTTCCAGCTCTGATAATTCATGTGGTGAGGTGCCTTCCAGCTTCAACATTTTATATTCTCTACTGTAAGCATCATTTTAGTTCTAGCATTCTGAGTCCATTATTCTAGGAGACCAAACTACCTATACCTATTTTTTCCCCTGTAATACAGCAAAATACCAAGAAGCAATGGATTTTAAGGGTCTCCACCATTTAGTCTATACTTCCTATCCTGCTAGGCACTTATTGATAGCTTTTAAGGAATAAATAGTTATTTTCCATGTAATTATGTTTCAAGAGAATGAAATAAGGGAAAAGGGATACAATTATGAGGATATTTTATTAAGATATTATTTAATGTTATTGACGCATTACACACAAAGTCAAGGAAATGTGCAGATCAATACATAGCTGCATCAATGTTTAATCTACTTCCAGCTTTTTGCTGGGGTATTTAATTAACTTGTGATATGGAAGATTGCTACAAGTCCGCTAGAAATTAATGTTGAGGAAAGAAAAAAATCGGTGATTATGTGATTCCACAAGCTTAAGAAAAATATGGAATGGGAAGCTTTAGAGATGTCATGTAGAAGGAGATAGCAAAGCTGGAAATCAGTGAATTATTCTGACAGATGATAAGAAACACTCACATTTATATTTGATTCTTTGGGCATTATCTCATGCGATCTTCACAGCAGCCTTGAGAGGTGGAGTGTGTAAATACGGCTCAATAGAAGGCCAAACATCCTAACAATTAAAGCTGAACAAAATGAAATGGGGTTCTTTGGGAAGTGGTATCTTCCCATCACAGTAGTCTTTTAAGTGAAGGATGGATGACCACCCTCTAGGGATTCAATTGAATCCAATCTAGCCACCCTGTATTAATCAGCTACTTAGATTCTAGGTTAGATACAGATTGGATAGCATGGAGGTCTGTTAAGTTCTGGTGCTACAATTTAAGAAGTCCATTGGTCATAATTCTTCTTTACAGCTTGACTATTGTGTAAATAAGTTTAATGCAAAGGTATTACATAGAATCTATATCAGAGTCCATACCATCTTGGGAGGGAGGGGGGAAAGGAGGGGGAGAAAATTTAGAACTCAAAAACTTGTGGAACTGAATGTTGTAAAATAAAAATAAAAAAATTTTTTTTTAAAAAGAAGAACATTGATAAACTGTTGAAAACTCATAGGCATTTAAACTAAGATGGTGAGGGGCCTGGAGTTCATGACAGAGAAGAATTGGTTGAAGTAAATTGGGTATGTTTAGACCAGAGAAAAAAGACCAAGGGAAGACTTGACTGCTTTCTTTAAGTATTTGAGGAGCTACAGAGAGGAAGGATTGCACTAATTTTGTTTGACCCCAGAGGGCACAATCAGGAGCAAAGAAGGAAATTTAGGCTTGATGTCAGGAAAAATTTTCCTAATCATGTGAGCTGTCCGTAGGAAAGGGCTGCCTTGAGTGGTATAGCAGGTTCTCCCACCTTGGAGGTCTTTAGGTAGAGGCTAGAGAGCCATTTGTCAGCTATTTTACAATGGGGATTTCTTGGTGTATGAGTTGAACTAGGTGACTGCCTTAGTTTCTCCCAAACCTGAAATTCTGTGATCCCATGGTTTTGCCCAGCTCTGAGATTTTCTCTGTCTTCAAATGATGAAGCTACATAGTAATGCAATGAGAGTAGTGCAATGGTTTCTCCAAAGTCACCAAGCTACCTGGTAACAGAGCTGGGGCTCAAATCCAGGTCCCCTGATGTCAAATCTGGTGTTTCTCCACTATACTCTGATGCTTGGGATCTGTAAGCCTACTTGCTATGAAGCTTTCAAGACATCCCCTTCCTATACCAATCCAGTCCTAGGCATCTTAATGGGAGATAGATGGTTCTAGGGACTTCTCAAATAGAAGGTACATTTTTGATGCTGGTGAAATGCCTCCCAATGCAATTCAAGGTTCACAAGTTTTTCCTTTTTAGATGACCTTTTCTCTTGATTTATCTCTAGAATCCCTCATAATTACAATATATACTCGATGTAGAGTGAGGAGACTGCAATAGATTGCAATCCACATTGATTTGGAGGATGCATGTAATCAATGTACATGATACAACTCAGTAAAATCTGCCTCTGATGCCTCATCCTGGCATGGAGGTGACCCTGGCTTTGAAAGTACTGCCAGCACAGCTCAGACTCAAGCAGTTCCTATCAAATGAGAAAGGTTACAAGTAGGTTCCTATGATAGCTGTCAGGTAACAAGGATTTATTAAGCACTTGCTATATGCCAGGCACTGTGCTTGAGATGCTCGAGGGGGTACCAAAAAAAGGAGGTGAAAACATAGTCCTTGTCCTCAAGGAGTTGATATTCTAATGGACAAGACAACATACAAAGAACTGTGTGTATACAAGGCATATACAGAGTAAATGGCAGATAATTTCAGAAAGAAGACATTAGCCTTGAGGGTAATAGGAAAGGGCTCTTACAGAAGGTGGGATATGAGTTTAATCTTGAAGAGTCCTCTTAGATGAAGAAACTCCTTCTACCAATGAGTCAGCACTTTCTCCGCAAATTATAAATCTTAGACTGCTGTACTAGTAGATTAAGTGACTGACTAGACCAGGCTTATAAAGCCAGTATATGTCAAAGGTGGGACTTGAACCCAGGTCTTCCTGACTCCAAGGCTGGCTCTATATCCACTATACTATGTGCTCTGCGCACACATACACATGCAAACACACACAATCACATATATGTATGTATATGTGAGCATAAATATGCCTATATATGCACAGTCATGTATATGCATGTTTATATGTGCCTACACATATATACATGTGTATGCATATATATGATACATTATATTTGCATAAATATATAAACACAGACATAACATACTCATTTCTGCTTATTATTACATGTGTGCATATAGCCACAGCGCATACATGTATGCATATGTGTACATACATATGCACAAACACACCACCAAGTCTATATGTTTATGTGTGTTAACATGTTGGTGCATCTATGCATGCCCATATAAACATATGCTTTCATGTAAAACATATGTTTACAATGTAGTTATATGTATAGACACCTATTTGCATTCATGCAATCTATGCACTCTATGTATTCAGGCACATACATGTGTATTGTGTGTATATATATATATGCACGTAGGTTGCACATATTCGTATATTATTTAATCATTATATATGTGTACATAATATATAAGACAAACTATGTTTGCCTCACCCTCCAATGGACTATAGCCTCCATGAGGTCCAGTACCTCATCTTAACCAAACATTAAATCTCCCCAAATACCTATCAAAGTACCCTATGCCACATTGGTGATTAATAAGAGGCACATAATAAATGATTGATAAGTGAATGCTAGATGCCCTTCAAGTCATGTTGTAGTAATTATTGTCAAAGCCTTATCGGTATTCCCTGTAATTCACTGTCAGGGAAGGAAATCCAAGTGGGCCAGGTGACCGATGGTCTTGTGATAGGAGAAATGACTGAATCTCCAGTTGAAGACAAGGGGAATGCATCCAATATCTATTGTGCATCTTTAAGCTTGTTTTAGTCAGCGATGAGGGGCTAGAAATGTAGGATTGCATGCTCAAAACTAGAGAACAAGAGTCTAATGTGAATAAGGGTCCACAGGAGAGGCAGCATGGCATGAAGGAGAGGGCTCTGGGCTTGGGGTGAAGAACATCTGAGTTCAAATCCCACGTCAGGCATTTACTAGCGCCATTCCCCTAGACAAGACATTTAGCCTTGCTGGGCCTATATGCATGAGTTTCCTCATCTGTAAAATGAGGGGGCTCTTACTCAGTGGCTTCTAAGGTCCCTTCTGGATCTAAAAATCTGTGAGGTGCCACAATGCAATCATATAAGCACAGACTTAATTGGGACAAGCTTGGGATGGAACTGTCTTTCCAAGGTATAAAACTTGGGACCCACATAGAATAAATAGAAGGGATATATATATATATACATACATACACACATACATATGTACATATATACATGCATATGTATTTGTGGGTATGTATGTGTGTGTATGTATATATATATAATACATATATATGTATGTATATATGTATGTATATCTAAATCAACACTGAGTTGACTGGTTGACTGCAAGGTAAAATAGGCGGCATAATGTAATGAAAAGAACACTAAATGTGGGTCATGAGATTCAAGTACAAATTCTTCCTCTGATTTTGACTGACTCTGTGACCACTGGCAAGCCACTTAGCTTCTCTCGCAACTGGTTTCCTCATCTGTCAAATGGAGGTGATAAAACTTGCTCTTCGTATCTCATAGGGCTATTATGAGGAAAATGCTCTGGAAGTGTTTAGAGTGTTATTTAAATATGATTTATGATGATTATTGTGTGTTCTCTAAAATCTCCATCCAACTTACTGGATGTGTGACCCTGGGCAAGTCATTTGATTTCTGATTTAGTTTCCTTATTTGTATAATAGCATCTACTGCTCAGAGTTATTTTGAGGATCAAATAGGATAATAATTGTAAATAAGGTACTTAGCATAGTGCCTGGCACATAGCAAGTATCATGTAAATGTTAGCTTTTCTTATAATACTTAAAGGTTTATGTAGAGAGGTCCCACAGTCTGGAGAAGGAGACTTTAGGGACCATACAGAGAAGAGTTCTTTTTAGCAGGAATGGGGAGTCAGGGTGCAGGGAAGGACCACGGTAAACTTTCCCAGCTTTTGGTCTGGGGAGGTAACAGAAAGACCAAACTAAGGGGATAAAGGAAGAAATTCCCAGCCTTTATTTTGGACTCTAGTCCCTAGAGTTAGAGAAGCAAAAGATGAAAAACAAGTGGCCGCCTTGGCCAGGCAATTGGTAGCAATGGAAAAGGAACCAAGATGACATTAAAGTCAGGATTAGACCAAAGATATTTTGTCAGGGGGAAGGGAAGGATCATAGGCCAAATGTCCTGCAGTTTTAATGGAGGAGTGGTGATAAATTGTTAAAACCTTTGTAAGGTGTGAGCTGGGAACCTCTTTCTTCTGTTGTTGTCTATCTCCAGGCTGAACTTTATGGGTCCACACATCGCTTCATAATGAATCCTCTTTAAATCATCTTAAGAGGTTAGTGTACCCTCACTAGGGAACATAGTAGGTATATGTAGATATATGTGTGTGTGTGTGTGTGTGTGTGTGTGTGTGTGTGTGTGTGTGTGTGTGTAATATTTGAATAGGAAATCCCCAAGGTCTTCCTGAAGCAAGCACTTGGGCTTTAGGGAATTCTGAAAATTAGTTGGAAAAATATATCATAAAATCTAAAAGAGAGCCTGGTAAAATATATCTGGTCTTGTTGCCAAGGAAAAATACTACTACTAACCCTAACTCTTACTACTACTAGTACTACTACTACTACTACCACCACCACCACTACCACCTGCATCACCACCACAACTACTATCACTACCACACTACTACTACTACTACTACTACTACTACTACTACTACTACTACTACCACCACCACCACCACTACCTGCATCACCACCATCACAACTACTACTACTACCACTGCTGCTGCTGCTGCTGCTACTACTACTATTACTACCACTATGATAACTGGCTTTTATACAATTCTTTCTTGTAACCCACACTAGTTATTCAATTTCTCTTCTTCCTGGGGCACAGCTTTGTAGAAATCTGGAGCCACATACAGAGGAGGAAGAAAGATAGACACTGAGATAGAAAGGGGGTGCAGGAAACTATAGATGGTCATGCTTAAAATGAAGGAAGTGATGTAGGATGTAATAAGCACTGGGTTTTTGGAGGGACAGATATGAAGGGGTGACAAAGAAGGTGAGATGGCCTTTGGAATGGAGGAAGCTTGCTTCTGTCCTGTTAATCACTGTCTTATGATAAGACTTTGATTATGAGGTTATACTCTAGAGCAGGAGCAAGCTCATGAATCCATTCATGACACACAGGACTATAGATAGCTACAGCAGAGAAGAAGAGTAGATAGCAGATGGATCTGGGATCACTCAAGGTTGAAGAACAAATATGTGATCCGGATCCATGGAGGACTCCACATTGCCCTCAAGAAGGTATGAATCTAAGCACCTAAACTCTATTCTTTAAACTCTTGCTCTTCCTTTGAGCTTATCTAAAGACAATAGGTAGATTTGAATCTATGCCCTGAACTGTGCTCCTGAATAGCCATTTGCCTTGCCTATAGACCAAAACATGGCTAGACCACCTGGAAGTGGCAGGAACTGCAGGCATCTAGCCTATGTGTTAATATAATTGGGATATTTTCCGCTTTTGCTTTTCTGGTTCTGAGCAAAGAACAGTATATGCCTATGTGGTTGACTATCTTATGCCATCCTGGGGGATGATTGAATTCCATTCACAGATAGTAGAAGAGGACAGAGTCTTTCCGCTCCTCCCCCCAGCTCTCACCATGAGTATGGACATAAACTATGAGTTGAATAAGTTATATTTGCACATAAATAAAAACCCTAGACTAATGAGACCAGAACTGTTACTCACAAGGGGAGAAGGATAGGACCAGTGGGTAGAGGTAGTTAGTTCTCTGGTAGCCACAGAGAGCTTGGTGTTTCCCCAGGGCACCCTCTAGTATTGAGTGGAGCATATGACCACGAGGGTAAGTACTGAACAGCAAGCAGCTTTCCCTTATCGACCAACAGGGTCAGGAATCTAAGCAGTAATAGTCCTGGTGGTTAAATCTATAAAGTGCTTAAAGATTTATTGATATTATATTACTACTACTAATAAAAGACAGGTTATATGTTTTTAAATATAACCTTGCTTTAAAGTTTACAAAATACTTTAATACATTGTTTTGCAACAACTCTGTGAGGCAGACGGCTTAAATATTTTCATCCCCATTTGGCAGATGAGATAATTAAGGCTCAGAAAGATCAAGTCAAAAGAGACTTGTGTAAAGCCACCCAGCTATAAATATCTAATGGTGGAATTACAGGTGGCTTGTTGCAATACACAGGGCCCTTGGGCACTATTTGCCTCCTCTACTGGCTTTGCTTCCTTGTCTGCATTGTCTTATTCCTTTGGGATCTTTCCTATCTCTGTAGCTGACCTGGATCCCTGATACTTCCCTTTCATCACATCCTCACTCCATCCTACTGTTTGCATCTTGCCTGCTCAGGCTGTCTCTAGGGCGTACAATCCCTGATATAATCGGTACCATCACAGTGCTGAATTACCTTGTTTCCCTGTTGTTTGTCAGTGGGAAAGGGATTTATGATGGGGATGAATTCTTCTTTGTGCTGTTCATCTCTCCCCCTCCTTCCCACCCCATACACCTACTCCTTGTATTGCTCTTTCTGTCTCCATCTATCAGCTTCCTGGAGTCTATGTATCATCCTCCCGGTCTGGCCTGCTCCGTTTCCCACCTCCACCAACCTCTCGCTTTGTTTGTCTTTCTTCCTCACTCACTTCCTCCAAGACAAACATGGATGACGGGTACTAAGAGGATGTTCTTACAGTACTCTTTGGCAGGGGAAAGAGGGAGGCTATTTAGGAGCGAGATGCGAAGATGATTTTCATTTATGTTTCTCAGGAGCTGAAATATGGCTGCAAAGAGCTCCAGGAACTGAGCCCATCCTTTCCCCCCTGCAGAATTAAGCCATCTTTTTCCTAGTCACCGCCTGCCACCCTTGCTGAAAGGTTAATCTGTTCCCCTTCTCAACTAGTGCATTTATCTTATGGAAGTGGTCTGTTGTGGAAAATATTGATCAAAAGCCTGCCTGTTTCTTTGCTGGGTTGAAATTGAGTGTTGCAGTCAATCAATTGCTCAACACTTGGTGCGGTATAGAGGAGACCCAGAGGCTCCGTATGTGCAAGGATGATATCATAAGTGTAATTTTGGGGTCTTATCCTTCATTCGTAGTCACTGGGCTCTGGGTTTGAGCCTCATTCTTCTCCCAAAACTCCCTCCTAAATACATACCTCAGTCCCAATATCATTGCTTTGTTGTGGTAATTGGTGCTGGCTTGAAGACTGAGGCTTGTAGATACATTAAATATACCCCCAGATTAAAAGTACTCAGAGGGAGCTTCAGGGAATTCTGTGTGTGAAGATGACTGTTTCTATATTGCTAAAATGTAGCTAAGGGTAGGCCAATGACAGAATGAGAGAATAGCAAAACCAGAAGGGATCTCAACTCCAGTGTCATTGCTTCGTTATGGTAATTGGCATTGGCTCAAAGACTGAGAATTGTAGATATATTAAATACTGTGGTTGTTGTGGTTGTTGTTGGTTCTTCACTGTTGAGGAGGACCAATGGCATCATGAGGGTGATGTCTTGATTTGTGAATGAATTGGCTTTAAGTGAGGTAGAGCTGCACAAAGTCATTAGCCTCACTCTCTCTTCCAGCATCATTGAAGTCCAGTGGTGGAAAAAGGTCAAGATGGCTGGTTATGGCCCAGCATGTAGAGGACAATGACAGAATTGTAAAATGTTAGATTTGGAAGGGACCTCAAAGCATAGAACAGGGGTGAGGAACCTGCAGCCTCAAGGCCACGTGTGGCCCTGTAGCTCCTCAAGTGCAGTCCTTTGACTGAATCTAAACTTCCCAGAATCCAAACTTCCCCTTGATAAAAGGATTTGTTCTGTAAAACTTGGACTTGGTGAAAAAGCTGCACCCTGTGGCCTTAAAGCAACAGGTTCTCCACCCCTGGCATAGAACATAGACTGTTAGAGAAGGAAGGGGTCTTAGAACATAGAAAAGAGAATGCTAGCTTTTGAAGGGCACCTTGGAACATAATCAAAGAAAATGTTACAGTGAAAAATGGCTCTAGAAAAGTAAATTGTAGAGTTAGACCTCTGATCACAGAGCATAGAATGTCAGAGCTAGAAGGTATCTTACAATATAAGAATTAGAATGTTCAAGCTGGAATGGGCCTTAGAATGCAAACAGTGGAATGTCAGAGACAGAATGGACCTGTGAGGTTATTGAATTTAAGATCTTCATTTTTACAAATGAGATTGTGATTTTTCCAATGTCATATGATGTTAGTGACAAAGATTGACCTAGAAACTTGGTTTGCTAGCTTCCTGGCCAAGTGCTTTATTTGGGTTAAACCAAATCTAAGTTTTTTTTTCTTTCCTTTATTCCAAAGTGGAAATACGAGGAATGTCCTCATTCACTAGTAGGCAACAGCATATTTTTTGAGCACCTACTCTATGCAACATCCTGACAATTTACTCAAAATTTCTTTGCTTCAATCATATTAATGATTCACATTTTTAGCCCTTTATGACTACAAAATATTTTACATATATTATGCCATTTGGTCCTCAATTAATACCATCCCCATCTTGCAGATAAAAAAACTGAGCGTCAGAGAAGTTGACTATCATGGCTTTATGGAAGTAGTTCCAGACTTAAAGCCATTACATCTTGTCTATGGCCTGTATAAGTCACCTAGGGCTGGGGATATGCATGGTACTTAACATCTTGGTAAAGGTAACACTTTATTGGGTAAACATCATCTGGACCGGGCTGTTCATAAATAAAAATGGTCTTCCATGGAAGCTTCAAATGCTTTAGCATTCTACTGTACTTGTATCCATGTTACATATTTATAGTACATCAAAACAAGATGAGTGTGGCATTGAACTAAAAACTATGGTAATCACTAAAGGCAGTATATATAGTATGGCACTTTCAGATGACTTGGTCAATAATTACCAAACCCATAATACTTTACTCTCCATACTGATATACCTTTTTTAGTGTATTCTTTTGCTATTCAGTCAATATATTATTTTCTTTTGTGTGTTTGGAGATATGTTTTTGCCGTATAAGATATGAACGTTTTGTATAAATTATAAAAACATACAATCATAATATATTTGAAAGGGTCACTGTCCTTCGGGGTTCAATGGAATGCCCTTTGAAACCCCATAAGAAGAAATGCTTCCATCTATGGCTTTGTAAAGAGACCCTGAAATTCTCCTCCCCTTGTACAAATCTTTGCAGGACTTCTTTCTCTAGGTTTAAGTCAGTGGCCTACAATATGAGCATTGGAAAATCAAAGAAAATAACTATTAATGATATTATATATTTCCTTATAATAGCTGTACCTCAAATTGAGTGTATATATTTTTAAAAGCATGTACGACATGTGAATAAAGGCAGTAATTAGTATGTGCTTTCTAGCCCCAGAAGCTTCATTTAGCATAATGAATTCAATTATCTTCAATTGCCATCCCTACTAGGCCATGTCTCATTCACCCTTCTATAACATATGTTAGGAAGTTTTTCCTTACAATAAACCTAAATTTTCTTCTTTGTGATCTCTCTCCATGCTCCTAGTTTCTTTATAGGACCAATCAGAACAAGTCTAATTATAGCTATCTATCTATAAAAATTATTTATGTATTATATATTTCTAGATTTTATGTATATTACATACATTTTTTCCATGTGATAACATTTCAGAAACTTGACAATATGGTTCCAAATGTAGGCAACTACCCGCTCCCTCCATTAATCATGTTTTCTCTGTTTTAAACATTCTCTTTTCCTTTAATTGATCTTCACATGATGTGTCATGTGACACATGTCATGTGACAGGTAATCTCCATTTTGTCAATGTTGAATGTATTATGCAGAATTGATTCTGTTACTCTACATGTGTTCCTTTGAAGGCAGATTGCTAGAGTTCTATCAACTCTGTAGTTCTAGACACTATGCCTTTGTTAATATAGTAAAGTTTGGATACAGCACCAGTCCTGGACTCAGGAGGACCTGAGTTCAAATCCAGCTTCAGACATTTACTAGCTCTGTGACCCTAGGCAAGTCACTTAACCCTGATTGGCTCCAAAACAAAACAAAAAACCCCAAACAATACAATGAAGTTGACGGTAGTATTCTTGCCTGCTGTATCACACTGATGGCTCATTAAGGCTGTAGCACAATGAAACCCCTTGATCTTTTTTCAATCAAACTTTCAAAATATAAGACTATTCTCAGCTTTGCTGTAATTTTCTATTGTGAATCCTTATGTGAAATGTTTACTTCCCTCAGTAACCAATTCTTTCTGTTTGGTAAGAATCCGATCCAGTATAGAATTTTTCCTGATCATTTTCTCTACCTTTTGAAGACTGAAATTATTGTCAAAATAAATTGAAATATTATTAATTGGTCTGCTCTTGGCAGAGAGAGTGAAAGAATTCTGTACAGACTTCTGTGTCCATCTGAAGCCTCTCATCACTACAATATCATATACCTCTGTGTCAGACTCAGGATTTCTTCCCTGAACTCTTCATCTATTTCCTCTTTCTGTCCAAGTGGTCTATAATATACTACAATAGGACTATCATTTCTGCATCATTTCTTCACATTCTATTTCCTAAGAAGATAATAATTGCTCGTGTGTGTGTGTGTTTGTGTGTGTGTGTGTATTCCTTTAAGATTTTTGAAGTACATTCACTACAAGTTAGTAATAAATCCATCAGATAGAGGTGTAATTGAGGCTGAGTGATATTTCCAAAGTATGCTCCCCAATAAGCATAAGACATTGATCTTAGGCCTCCTGATTTTAGTCCCAGCACTTGCTACCCACACTGTGTACTCTATCCTTGGTTCGGACTGGCAAAGTCCTTCATATTGATGCTTTCAGAAATTTCTCTTCCATCTAAGAGCATTCTTGAGTTTCTTAGGATTCTCTAGGTAGGAAAGTTCCCTTCTCATCTATTTCTTACAATAACCCTACCTCTGGCTGCATTACATCAGAACTTTCCCAGGCATTGCAAAGTGGCAGCAGCATGCTGTATTGGAAAACACACTAGACATGGTCTGAATCCAAGCTGTGACCTTGGGCAAGTCACGTCCAATCTCTGAGAATCAATTTTTCCATCTCTAGAATGGGAATAATCATGCTAGCTATCTCACATTATTGCTGTGGGGAAACTACTTAATAAATCTTAACGATCTATGGAATTTGGAGTCAACAGGATAATGTGTTGGATGTCATAGTCTGGATTAAAAAAATCAAATTCAACCATTTAACATTTACTAGGCATCTCTTATGTGTATCCTCCTGTACTAGGTCCTGGGGATATAAACACAGAAATAAACCAGTCCCTACTCACCAAGGCACCTGCCTTGCATAGGCAAGTGGAATGAGCATGTTATTCAG
Source organism: Phalanger gymnotis (assembly GCA_028646595.1). NCBI lineage: Eukaryota > Metazoa > Chordata > Mammalia > Diprotodontia > Phalangeridae > Phalanger > Phalanger gymnotis. Next base: position 280,717,947 of record CM053624.1, read on the forward strand.
AGCCCAGATATCTGGGTTTGGACCCCTGCTCTTTCCCTTAGTAGTTGCATGACCTTTCTGGGTGGCAAACCACCCTCTCTGAGTTTCGGCTTTCTCGTCTATAAAATTTGAGGGTTGAATTAGATCCCTAAGATCCCACGTTGTGATCTGATAATCCAAAAGAATAAACATAAAATAACTTTAGGCAGAAGAAATGACTAACAATTTAGAAAAGTAGTAGGAAATTAGGAACCATGTCTCATAGGAGGAGGGATATGAGCTGAACCAAGAAAGAAGCTAAGTATTCTAAGTCAGAAACACAGAGATCTATTCTAGGTTTAGGTGACTATACAAAGACACAGAGACAGGAGATAACAGGCTGAGTAGGCCAGCTTAGCTGTAGCATATAGTATATAACGGGCATATTATAAAATAAAGGTGAGAGACATATTGTAGAGCATTGTGTCAAACTCACATAGAAACATGGGCTATTGAAACTCACAAAGATCCCTGCAGGCCACATGCTGACTCAGAAAACCACAGATCAACATTATCTATGCTCTTTTGTATTTTTATTTATTTTATTAAATATTTCCCAATTACATAGTAATCTAGTTCGGACCTTGCTCGGAAGGGTTTGGCTCCAGCAATGTATTTGACAACTTTACTGAAGAAGGTTTTAAATGCCAAGCTGAGGAATTTATATTTATGTGAGAGGCAATAAAGAACCTTTGTGAAGGGGAAAGATAGAGCTGTGTCTCAGGAATATGATTTGGCAGCTACATAGAGAGTGTACTGTAAAGAGGCGAGATAATCAAGAGGTTAGTGGAATAGTTCAGGTGGAGAAGTAATGAAGACCCAAATCAGGGAAGTGGTTGTGAAAATGGAGAAAATAGGA
>CM053624.1:280719323-280758536 GCA_028646595.1 Phalanger gymnotis
CTGGGAGTTCTGTTCGGGACAGACCTTACCCCGAGACCATCCAGGCAGACCTGGGCTGGAGTCCTGCTTCCCTCTGCCCCTTTGTGGGTTCTGTAGTTCTAGAATTGGTTCAGAGCCATTTTTTCATAGGTTTTTGGAGGGACTTGGTGGGGAGCTCACGCCAGTTACTGCTTTCCAGTCGCCATCTTGGCTCCGCCCTGGCTAGATTTTTTTGTACATTTTTTATTCATCTTAAACTTAAATACAAAATGACAGAAGGAAAAAAAATATTCCCACATACCGAGTGGAACATAAGAAAGGAATCAATATAAAATAATAAATTTCCATTTTAAGAAAACCTATGTAGTAAATGCTACACATTGTTTTCAAAGCTACCAAGTTTTTCTTCATTTCCTTCTAGGATTTCTTTTATTCTCCACTTTGCATTTTTTAACCTGTTTTTTTCTCCCCTCACTGAGACGAGATTACAACTCAGGAAGATGAGTCTTCCTGACTCCAGGCCCACCACTGTGGCACCTAGCTGCCTTAATAACAATAGATAATAGCTAGTATTTACATAGTGCTTTAAGGGTTACAAAGTGCTTTACAAATTTTATCCTCATAACAACCCTGGGAGGAAGGTGCTATTATTATCCCCATTGTACAGATGAGAAAACTGAGGCAGACAGCAATTAAGCATCTTCCCCAGGAGTACACGGTCAGTATCTGTGAAAGGTGGGACTGGAACCCAAGTCTTCCTCATTCCAAGACTACTATGACTCACTGTCATTAAGTTTTCAAAAATCAAGGCTGTGTAGTGATAAAGCACTAGACCTGGAGACAGGAAGACCTGGGTCTACATGCTGCCTCAGGTACTTGCTAGCAGTGTGTCACCTAAACTCTCCAAGCCTCAGCCCCACCCCCACACCCCTGTAAATTGAGGAGGTTAGATATGATTCCCTCCAAGGGCTCTCCCAGCTGGAAATCCGTGAAGATGAGAAGAAGTAGGTAGCAGTTTGGCTGTGAAATGATGTGAGGCTTTTAGGGTACTGTGAGCTCATGTGATGGGGTAGCCAGAAGAGAAGGTGATTTGGCCATGGACCACATGAAAAGATGGATAGAACTACACTCTAGGAGGGTGAAAAAGCATCCAAGGGGAGGAGCCGGGACAGGGAGAAGCATGTACAACAGAAGATTTGGATGAAGATTTGGGGAACATTTTCACTGTGAAAGAGAGGCTGGGCTGGGGCTGGGGGTGGAGGGAAGTGTGGGTATGATAGCTGTCTTTTAGTATTTGAGAGTAGGCATGAGAATGAGGGAGAGGCAACATGGCACAGTGGATAGAGGGCCGTCCTCTGGGATACCTGCCTCTGACGTGCACTGGCTGGACAATCTGGGCAAGTTCCTTAACCTGTGCTCACTTAACAATGCTTTAGGCCAAAGGGGCAGCTGGGGGGCACCATAGTGCACAGAGTCCTGGGCCTGGAGTCAGGAAGATCCACCTTCTTTAGTTCAAATCTGGCCTCAGTCACTTACTAGCTGTGTGGCCCTGGGCAAGTCACTTCACCCTGTTTGCCTCAGTTTCTTCATCTATAAAATGAGCTAGAGAAGGAAATGGCAAAACCACTCTAGTATCTTTGCAAAGAAAACCCCAAATGGGGTCACAACACTTTTAAGCTTGGCCAGTACCAGATTAAAATATAATTCCTATCTGATTTTAATGTGTTGATATATTAAATAAATAAATCTACAAACATTTGTGGTTTTCTAAGGAAACATGTGGCCCGTAAGATCCTCATGTATGGTTTAATGGGTCCCATTTCCATTTGAGTTTGATACCACTGCTCTAGGCAGCTCTCCAAGGTTATGGTGCTAATCTGCACTGGTGGAGAGTGTTTCCTTATTTGGAACTTCCTTATTTCAATCAAATCACCTGGCCATCCCTATGCTACACTGAGATTAGTCTTATTCTGCTTGGTCCCGGAGAGCAGAACCAATAACAATGGATAAACCTGGGGGGAAAGAGGGAGAGAGAGAGAGAGAGAGAGAGAGAGAGAGAGAGAGAGAGAGAGAGAGAGAGGATTGAGAGGACCTTTAAATCTAATGTAAGAAATAGATACCTAATAACCATACCAAAGTTGAATGGGCTATCTCTGGAAGGAATGTGCTCCTTGTTACTGAAGATCTTCAACACAAGCTAGATGACCACTCTAGGGGAAAGCTATAAAGGAAATTTTCGTTCATCTAGATGGCAGCAAGTCTGTGATTCTGCCTGTGATAAATATTTTTGCCACAGGAGAGGTCCCTTTCATCTTTGGTGACTGGCCAGGGAAGCTGAGTTCGGCTTGGCCTGGTTTTCACTTTCTCTCTCCCCATCTTTCAACCAGCCTCTTCCCTGTCAGTGCAAACACAGACGTCGCTGTCCATATTGCTGAGAAGATGGATCTCATCTGTTCTAATAGCCTATTTTTTTCCTCCTGCACCAAAGAGGCCAGGTGTCTGTAATCAGGCAAGCCCCCTGCAGAGGCTAAACTCTCAGTGTGTGCAAGGCAGTGATGCATTTCTCTGCTGTGTAGGGTACCAGACCTGCAGAATGTGGCTGGAATGTTAATATCATGACGGACAAGGGAGAGCAATCTCCGGAGGGTCCAGTGAGCTCAAGATAACAAACTCCCCTTCCCTGGGAAATTTGCATGCTGGGAAGCAAGGGGTGGGGGGGAATAATAATTTTTGCTTTGCAAAAGAACCAATTGCCCATGAAATCAAATAAAGGTGAAATACATATTAAAATACTCTGGGCCTGCTAAAAATCAGTTAGAAGAAAAACCCGACTCTCCTAGTAATGTTGGTCTGTGCCGCTGAGATTTATAATCGCATTATATAGCTTGTAGCTGGGTAACAAAAAAATAAGTATGTGAGTTTAAAATGTGAATTTGCGACGGCTGCCTGAGGGATACCCCTATAATAATAGCTCACATTTCTATGGTGTTTTCTTCACAATGACCCTGTGAATTGGGTAGTTGCAAGAAATATATAATTATCCCCATTTTGCAGAGGGAGAAACTAAGAGTCTGAGGGATTTGCCCATGGTGGCACAGCTCGTAGCTGTCAGAGCAGGAATTCAATCCAAGTCCAGTCATCTGTGCACTGCATCATGCTGTCTCATCATGCTAAGAATGCTGTGATTACCTGCAGGATTTCCCAAAGTCACTCGAAGGCTGGGAAATCCTTTTTAAATGAGTTTTCTAATACTGTGACCAGAGACTAGGTCTATCCCCACAGACCAAAGTCCAGCTTCTATCTCAAGAATCGCTATTCATCTTTCTTAGAAAGAAAGAATTTCCAAATACTCTAGCCGTGTCTGTCATGGAATTGTCCATCATGGGACCGTCTTCTCTAGTGATGAGAGAGAAGGATATAAGCATTGATTAAGCACCCACTATGTGTCAGGCATTGTGCCAAAAGCTTTATAAATGCTATCTCATCTGACCTTCACAACTCTGTGAAGTAGATGCTTTTCTACAGTTGAAGAAAGGTAAACAGATAAAAGTTAAAGAACTTGCTTGGGGTTATGTAGATAGTAAATGTCTGAAGTGGGATTTGAACTCACATCTTCCGAAGTTCAATTCTAGACCCAGAGCTCTACCTACTTCACCGCCCAGTTGCTTCCATCATCATGGAGGATTAAGTATGTGTCTCTGAGGCCAAGTCTGACACATCTTCAACTCTCAGAACAACTTTTGGATATGTTCTCTCTCTGACTGCTAAGCAATGAAAGATTTGGCTTTGATCTAGGCAATCAATCCATCAATAAATCAACTTGAGATCTCTAGGGACATATATAGACACACTATATGCTTTCCCATTTCACTACCTTCTCTTAAAGCACAGTATCCAGAATTACACATATATCACCAAGAAGACAAGTAAGAAAGATCTTTGACCTTTGGTATCAAACTCAAATAGAACCATTTGTCCTCTCTCCCATCTGCTGCACAATAATTTATATTAAGGGTTGGGTTTGTCTGTCCACGTACATCATCACTGAAGGCTGCCTTTAAGCCGTAATTCTTCCCTATTGAATTTAGGGAGGAGTTCTTGAGGGTCCTATGTGAAGATTATTCAGTTAAAGCTGAACTCCACTAGTCCTATGTTCCTTGCTAACAACTCAGTGCTAATTTCCAGGACTCAGCTACACCCAAGTTCCTCCACCCTCAAGCTTTTGTTCCTAGATCCCAACAATAACTAGATTTCCCTAGAACCATGAATGGACAAGTTACTTCCTCAGCATTCTCCCTGCATTTAGGGAAACACTGTTTTCTCTATATCCCACCTTCCTACCTCCATCCAAGCTACCTATCTATAGAGGTAGGAATCAATATATTACATTTGAGATGTAATTACCCTACTAGTGAAGAGGAACTCATAGTACCTTAGAAATGCATTAAAATATGAGAGTCACTTTTTTTTGGTCAGCAGATTGTCTAACTTCATTTATCAGTTTCCCCAGAGTTAATCTATTATTGAGGGAAAGAAAAATATCTTTTATTTTCTTTTGTACATGACATAGTCAAAGATCACTTGAAATCTAGGGCTGGGTTTGGGTCTTGGCCTGGCCAGTTCCTAACTTGGAATGACTCTAAGCAAGTCCATTTCCTCATCCTCATAAAATGGACCTGATAGTACTCCCACTACCTTTGAGAGCCTGTGTGTTGCAGGAGAAAGAACACTGGAGCATGAATCAGAGAAGACAGATTTGATTACACTACGTAACAGAGATATAGAATTGAGCAAGACATTTTCACCTCTGGGTCTCAGTTTCCTCATATGGCAAGTCAAGAAGGTTGGACTAGATATTCTCTAAAGTTCCTTCTATTTCTCCATATAAACCTTAAGATATATTACTAAATTTACAAAATGTAATGCCTTACATTTAGGCATTATTGTTAACTGAAAAAAAAACAAGAAGTACATATGAGCATACCAAGAAAGGAGGGGGGAAGCTGTTGGAGCCATGCCCCACCCACAACCCTACATACATTTTTCTCTTCTTTTATATTAACATTCTCTCCAATGAGTGTCTGCCTCCCTTGATTTTGTAGTCTCTGATGCCCCATACTTAACCTAGCTTAGTATGCATATATGCAAAACGTTTCCACATTAGCCATATTCTAAAAAAAAAAGGAAGAAGAAGAGAAAAAAAATGCTTCACTCTGCATTCTGAGTCCATCAGTAAAGGTGTTTAACATCTTTCATCACACATTCTTTGGAATCGTGGTGGATCATTGTTTGGTCAGAGCTACTAAGTCTTTTACACTTGTTTATTTTTACAATACTGCTATTACTGTGGACATTATTCTCCTGGTTCTGCCCACTTTGCATCAGTTCCTATAAGTCTTCCCAGGTTTTTGTAAAACCATCTCCTTCATCATTTCTTACAGCATAATAATATTTCATCACATTCATATACCAAAACTAGTTTAGCCATTCCCCAAATCATGGGTGTTGCCTCAATTTCCAATTCTTTGCTGCCACAAAAAGAGCTGCTATAAATATTTTTGTACTAATAGTTCCTTTTTCCTTTGATCTCTTTAGGGTATAGACTTAGCGATGGTATTAGTATTTTGGATATAGTTCCAAATTGTTGTCTAGAATGATTAGACTAGTTCACAGCTCCACCAAAGTCTGTTAGTGTACCTATTTTCCCATGTCCCCTCCAGCAGTTCTTTCTTTTTCTGCCATTTTAGACAATCTGATAGGTTTGAAATGGTACCTCAGAGGTGTTTTAATATGCATTGATGATTTACAGCATTTTTCATATGACTATTGATAATTTTGAGTTCTATCTCTGAAAACTACCTGTTCATATTTTTTGACATTTATCAAGTGGGGAATGATTCTTATTTTTGTAAATTTGGCGTATATATATTTGTATATATATGTATATGTATATGTATATGTATATATATATATATATATATACACACACACATATATATATACGTGTTGATAAGCAAAATGGTCTTTGTTTTCTTTGAGTAACTCAGTGTATTTCGTTGAGCCTTGCTAAGTGTTAAGCCCCAGGCCCAGAGCCCTGTTTGGTGTGGAACCCATGTGGATGCGAGGCTCCCAGGATCCTGGGGGGAGTGGCTAGGACTGGAGCCCATAGAAGCCTGTGGTGGGAGGAGCTTGCTGAACAGTTGGAGCAGAGCTAAGAGGCAGTTGGAGAGGCAGTAGAGAGGCAGTTGGTGAGGCAGTTGGTGACAGCAGTTAAGAGCTGAAGGAGAGAGGAAGCAGTCAGCTAGCGGGAACACAGCTTGGAGAGTGTGGCGGAAGCAGTGGTGACAGCGGCAGAGATGGCTACAGCCAAAGCTGAAGAAAAAGCTGAAGCTGAAGCAGGAGTTGCGGAAGCAGAGCCAACCCGAAAGTAAAGCCGACCTGTGTGCGGACCGAGGAGTGCCAAGCAAGAACTTGAGGGCAGTTTGTGATCTTCTTACTGGTAGCATGAATATGATTTGGTTTAATGCCATTATGCTTTTCTGTGGCCTCCTGGTTACTCTTGTGAGGAGAACTTATTGGGCCTGGAAGCTTGTGATCAAAGTGTCGAAATGGGGAGGCTGGTTCGTGGGTCTGTTATTGTGGAGCCTAAATAAATGTTCTAATCTTTCTGCCTTCTACTTAGAGAATTCCTTATACCCAACGATTCTGAACCATTCAGGCATATGTATGATTCTCTTTGAAATCATAAATTCGGCCTTCTTACTACAATGTATAATATGGGTGGGTACAAATATATATACATACGTGTATATATACATACATATACACATATGAAATGAGAGCTTTATCAGAGAAACTTTTTTAAAATATCTCGTCCCAGTTTCCTGCTTTCTTTCTAATTTTGGCTACATTGGATTTGTTTGTGCAAAACCTTTTTAATGTAATGTAATTAAAATTATGCATTTTACCTCCTGTGGACCTCTCTATCTCTTGTTTGGTCATGAAGTCTAGTCTAATACAATTTTTTTCCATGCTCCCTTAATTTGCTTATGACATCTTCATTTATGTCTAAATCACACATTCATTTTGAGCTTATTTTGGTATACTGTGTGAGATGTTGGTCTATGCCTATTTTCTGCCAGAATATATTTCAGTTTTGCCAGCAATTTTTGTCGAATAGTGAGTTCTTTCCCAATTTTCTGGGATCTTTGGGTTTGTCAAATACTAGGTTATTGTTTTCATTTGTTTCTGTACAATGTGTACCTAATCTTTTCCATTGATCAGCCACTGTATTTCTTATCCAATACCAAAGTATTTTGGTGATTACTATTTTCTAGTATAGTGTGAGATCTGGCACTGCTGGGCCCCCTTGCTTTACCTTTTTTTTTCTGTTGATTCCCTCGACATTCTTGTCTTTTTTTCTTCCAGATTATTTTTTTCATTTTTTCCATCTCTATGAAGTAATTTTTGTAGTTTGATTGTTATGGCGCTGAATAAGTACATTAATTTAGGTGGTATTGTCATTTTCATTACATTGCCTCAACCTACCAGTAAGTAATTAATGTTTCTCCAATTATTTAGATGTCTTTGTATGAAAAATATTTTATAGTTATGTTCATATAGTTCTTGTCTTAGCAGGTAGACTTTCAAGTATTTTATACCATCTGTAATTATTTTAAAGGAAATTTCTTTTTCTATCTATTCCTAATAGGTTTTCTTGTAATTTACAGAACTGTTATTGATCCTTATGGATTTTGCAACTTTGCAAAAATTATCAAATTTTTTGGCTAGTTTTTTTTAGTTGACTTTCCAGGGTTCTCTAACTATATCATATTATCTACAAAAGAGGATGATATTGTTTCCTTTTTGCCTATACTTATTCTTACAATTTCTTTTTCTTATTCCTTGTCTTATCACTATAGCTGGAATTTCTAGTGTAATATTAAATAATGACGATGATAATGAACATCCTTGCTTCACCCCTGATCTTATGGGCAAGGCTTCTAGTTTATCCGTATCACAAACAATGCTTGCTCTTGGTTTGATATATATACTACTTATCTTTTTAAAAATAGGCTCCATTTATTCCTGTGCTTTCTAGTGTTCTTTTTTTTTAATAGAAATAAGTGTCATATTTTGTCAAAAGGTTTTTTTTTGCATCTCTTCATATGTCATATGATTTTTGTTGTTTTTATTGATATGACCAATTATGCTTATAGTTTTCCTAATATTGAATCAGCCCTGCATTCCTGTTATAAATTCCACCTGGTTGTAGCATATGATCTTTGTGATATATTACTGTACCCTCCTTTCATATAGTTTTATTTAAAGATTTCACATCAATATTTTTTGGGGCAAACAGTCTTTAGATTTTTCTGTTTTTTTGCTCTCCCTGGTTTAGGTATCAAAACCATATTTGTGTCATAAAAGATTTTGGTAGGGCTCCTATATTTATTTTTCCTGACAATTTATATAGCATTGCAATTAATTGTTCTTTAAATGTTTGCTAGAATTTGTTTATAAATCCATCTGGTGCTGTTCACCTCCCCCTGCCCCTGCCTTAGGAAGCACAATTATGACTTGTTCACTTTCTTTTTTCTTCAGTAGGTCTGTTTCCTCTTTTGTCAGTCTGGGCAATTTATATATTTTTAAAATATACATTCATTTAATTTAGATGGTGAGTATTATTGGTACATATTTGGGTAAAATAGCTCCTAATAATTGCTTTTATTTCATTTTCTTTGGTTTTGCATTCATTCTTTTCATTTTTAATACTAGTAATATTTTTTCTTTTAAGTCAAATTAGCTAATAGTTTATCTGTTTTGTTGTTTCTTTTTTCAAAAAAATACAGATCCTAATGTCATTTATTAGTTCAATGAGTGTTTTTATACTTTCAATTTAATTTATCTCTCCTTTGATTTTGAGGCTTTCTATTTCTATATAATCGAGCAGTTCTAAATTTGTTTTTTTCTATTTTTTTAGTTGCATGCCCAATTCATTGATCTGCTCTTTTTATTTTTCATTGATTTAAGCATTTAGAAATATAAAATTTTCCCATAAATATTTCTTTGTATCCTACAAATGTCTTATGATCATTGTCTCATTACTGATGAGATTAGCTGAAGCCTTTCTGGAGATGATAAGATTAACATTTGCCCCTCTGTCCTAGGCAAATGGGCTGGACAAAGGAATCAAAAATCTAAGCTACTACCCCTTGCCTCCACATCCCTGATTGCCTCATCTCCCTGCCCACAGTGCATGTTTCCTGTATAAGAATCCCTAGTTTCTCCTGCCTAGGAGGCATCTCCCTTAAGCAGCCACCTCACTTAGGGGGCTGCCTCCCTTAAGAGGCTTCAACCTGCCTTAAGGAGAAACATGCTTGATGTGCTACCCAGAATAAATGCCTTTATTTGATTTGGAGACAGCCTGAACAAATTCTAGATGACACCACAATACACAAAGACCTTGTACCTCAACAGTTTGGTGCCCCCACATCTCATGAATTATCATTATCTTCAATAAAATTGTTTCTATGATTTGTTCATTGATCCACCCATTCTTTAGAATTAAATCGTTTGGTTTCCAATTAATTTTTAATCTATGCTACATAAAGGCCCTTTATTGAATGAAATTTTTATTGCATTATGATTTGGAAAAGGTGTTGATATTTCTGCTTTTCTGCATTTAATTGAGAGGTTTTTATGCCTTAATCCAGGGCAGTCCAAACTTAGGTTATCTTATGGCTGCATTGAAATAAAATAATTATTCGAGGGCCACACCCAGAATAAAAAATACAGTACACTAATAGAAAGTGGGATAATGCGCATCGTCAATACAACAGGCAAAGGCAAAATGCGGGAAAGCAAACACAAAACAAAAAAGTGACAACACAACATTATAAAGGTAGGTGCATACTGACTAGTCTGAATAGTACAGACAGAATGCATCCCACAGACCTACTGAAAATTCTGTGTGATATGTTCCATTTGTAATACTGCTTAAAAATACCAAAGAAAATTAATATCAATAAGATTATTTATTAGTGATGTATTTTAAAAATCTAATATGCATTCCATGCAAATCATTATTTTATTTTTTCACTCACAAAAATTAAAACCCACAGGCAGGCTACATAAAATTGCAATGTGGGCCACATGCGGCTCACGGGCCGTATTTCGGACAGCTCTGCCCTAATAATACATGGCCAATTTTTGTAAAAGTGCTTTGCAGAGCTGAGAAAAATGTATATTCCTTCCTATTCCCATTCAATATTTTTAGAGGTCTATTACACCTAACTTTTCTGAATTCTCTTTAACTCAGTATCTTCTTTCTTGTTTATTTTATGTCTATATTTATCTAGGTCTGAGAGAGAAATTGAGGTTCCCAACTAGTGTAGTTTTATTGTCTATTTCTTCATGTAACTCATTTTACTTTAAGAATTTGGATGCTATGCCATTTGGTGCATCTACATTCATTATTGACTCTAATTCATTATCTATGCTACCTTCATTCTCTTTCTAACACAAATTAATTTAACTCTCTTATATTACATGAGTAATATTGGCTAAAAGATGTCACTCTTGCCACTGGTCTCCAGAGTAGAAATTGTTGATTTTGGTGTTGTGGTGTTCCTCAGAGCATCCAATTGTCCCAAAAAGGTGGCATAACATTTTAAAAATATTCATCTGAATATCCTTTAATGTGCATCTTTTCAGGCAAATGTCAGAGAAGGACCAGCAGACAAGAGAGCATCCAAACAGACAAATGCTTGAGAATTTCTTTTTTTTGAAGGGAGGAAGGCAGGGCAATTGGGGTTAAGTGACTTGCCCAAGGTCACACAGCTAGTAAGTGTGTCAAGTGCCTGAGGCTGGATTTGAACTTAGGTCCTCCTGACTCCAGGGCCGGTGCTGTAGTCACTATGCCACCTAGCTGCCCCCAAAATTTCTTTCTGAAGCTATTATACCATACTTCTGTCCCATAGTAGCATATGAGGCAATCATAGGCTATTGAGATTTTAAATAACTTGGCTAGATGTCTAAATAGCTTTGGTAAATTTGATTTGTTTATTTTTCCAAATGTATTTTATGATTTTCAATTGAGTTCTATAAAGTATGCTTTTGATAATTTGATTGGTATAACATTAAAACCGTAAATTAACATTGTTTGTGTTGTCACTTTTTTTTATAGTGACATGACTCAGCCAGGTGCATTAAATATTCCTCCAGCTCTTGAAGTTGTTCTTTATTTCTTAAGTGGAGCCACTTGACTAAGCCTTTCAAACCACAACACTATGGCCTTCATTGAATGGCCAATAATAGCCCCAACCCAAGCCTCTGTGGTTCATTATGAGTGTACATAGTAATTATTTTCTGTTCTAGCCATAAACTGCTGATGATCTCCCCCTCCAAGACTGATATTGCTGTGATGGTAAATTGGGCAATCTTTTGTCTCAATTCTTACCTAGACCTTAGTTATTGAATAGGCATGATCTCAGACAAAATGAGACTTGGGAAAGAAATTTGTTTAAAAAGGCCAGGGTCACTCACTGAATCCTGGGCCTTCACCAGTCATCTTGACTTTTGTCTTGTCACTGAATTTCTATTACTCTGGAGGAGAGAGTGAGGATGACCACTCTGCACAACTCTGCCTCCCTCAAATTCAATTCATTCTCAATTTTAAGACATTGCCCTTATGATGTCATTGGTCCTCTTCAAGAATGGAGGATGAAAAAAAAACAGGAAATATTTTGTACTTGAGTCTATACAAGAATTTTGTATGCTTTGGTAGATTGATCTCTAAACATTTCATGTATTTTGTAGTTATTTGAAATAGTATTTCCTTTTCTATTTTTGCCTCTTTGATTTTTTTTAATAATTATATGGAAATGCAGTTGATTTTTGAGTTTATTCTGTAGCTTTCCTGAAGGTCTAGTTAGTTTATTTGCTGATTCCCTAGATTTCCTAAGTTAGCCATCATGTCATTAGCAAATAGAAATAGTTTTATCTCCTTTTTACCTATCTTTATGTCTTTAATTTCTTTCTCATTTTATTACTATTGCTAGCATTTCCAGAAGTATATCAAATAATAATGGAGAGAGGGGCCATCCTTGCTTTTATCCTGTCTGTATTAATTGGGGAAACCTCCAATGTACTCCCATTTTAAATAACGCTAGTAATTGTGTTTTTAAAATTTGACAGAATTCTCCTTTGAATTCACCAGGACCAGGAATTGTTTTTCTTTAGTAGTTTCTTTACAACTAATTCTATTTCTTTTTCTGAGATTAGATTATTCAAAATCTCTATTTAATTTTCTGTTAGTGTGGGTATTTTATGTTTTTAGGTATTCCTCTATTTCTTTCCTGTTCTCAATTTTGGTAACATATAATTGTTTGATGTAGATTTTAACAATTCTTTTACTTTCTTCAGGTTTGTCAAGGTTCATCTGGTTTGCATTTTAATTAGTTGAGTTGGAATTCTGCCTCCATTTTTAAATCAAGTTCGCTAAAGACATCGCTTTTATTTTTCTTTTCAAAAAACATCTTTTCATTTTAATATCATTTCTATAGGGTTTTTCCCTTGCTTTCAGATTATCTATTTCCCCTCTAATTTTTAATATCTACTCTTTTGTGCTTATTTAGAGTTGTTCATTTGTTGGCTTTCCAATTTTTTTAAATGCATAGTCAGTTCATTTATCGTTTCTATTTTGTTAATTTAGTGTGTTTGTAATGATATAATTTCCCCCTAGGGACTCATTTAGCTTTATCCCCCCATATTTGGTATGTTGCTCTTTATTATCATTTTCTTTCACATGATTATGAATTGTTTTTATGCAGTATTTTGATCTTTAATCCATTCATTATTTAAAATTTGGTTGTTAAGATTCATTTGGATCTGTCTTTTGTTTGTACTTCATTAACTGAATACAATTTTATTGCATTATTTTTCACAAAATGTTTATTATTTCTATTTTTTTACATTTATTTTCAATATTCCTCTGCCCCAATGCATTTTCAATTTTTATAAAAGTTCCACATATTGATAAGAAATTTGGATATTCTTTATCTGTCCCACTTGGAAGATGTTATGAAGCTGAAAATTCTCCAGAAATTTGATCAATTCTATATTTTCTCTCTTCTTTTTTTCTATTAAACTTGTCCAAAACTGAGAGAAGTACATTAGACTCTCGTGCCAAGATTGTATCAATGCCTAGGTCTTTGTGTCATTCAACTAAATTTTCCTTTATGAATTTAGATGCTGAGACATTTGGAGCACATAGTTTCATTGCTTATCTCTTTTTATGTTGTTAATTTTTGTTTTGATTTTATTTGAAAGAATGATTTCAATGCTTGGTTTTTGGATTGACCTGATGCATAGTGAATTTTGTACCAGCCCCTCATTTTTATTCTTTTTATATCTTTATTTTTAGGTATGTTTCTCGTAAGAAACAGATTGCAGGGTTGTGTTTTCTTATCCAATCTGTCAATCTTTTTTTTTTTCATTTTATTGGATTATTTAAACAACTTCCACTTAAAGTCATAAGAGGTAGGTTTATATTGTCCTTCATTTGTCTCAAATATTGTTTTATTTTTCTGATTTGGGATTTTTCTCTTCTTTCCCTCCTTTACCTGTAAAAATATTACTTTGTCTCTTTTTTTTAATTTTTGCCTAGTCTATTTTAAGGCAACTCTATTCTCACTGAGTTTTCCCCCTCATCCTTAACTACTCACCCATTTGTTTTGCTTAACTAATTACTTCTTTCTTTCCTTTCTTTTACCAAGCTGCCTAAATTTTCTTCTTTTTTTCCTCTCTCTCAGTTAAGTAGTCAAGTAAAATACCTCTTTCTTCCCTCAGCTGGATGCCAGTCTTCCCCCATCTAAATGCTTTGCAGATTTCACCCTGCCCCGTACACACACATTGACATCCAGCCCCAGTTCCTCCTGTTCTTCAGTTCTGATTATTAGCTTAGGATAACATTTTCAAGTTGTCCTTCATTGGGTTATTACCTCAGTAAGGTTCTTGGCATCTGATACTGTGGAGACAATTAAGATGACTTTATCTCTTGTGCATAATTTCTAGTTTGAAGAGTCTTGATAAGTCATGAGGATCTTGAAACTGTCTGGTCCTCTATCTTGTTAGCCATTTATACACTTATTTATAAAAGTATGTGTTGTAGCCTCATCACCAGTTGACTGTATTCTCCTTTAAAGGGAAAAGATAAATGATTATTCCAGTGAAGCTAGGAGGCAGTGTGGAGGGGACATGGTATATTGGAAAAAGCAATGGATTTGGGATCAGAAGAATGCTAAAATCAAAAAAAAAATCATCTGGGTTTTAATTTCTATTCTGCTGTATTTGACTGTACTTGGGCTAGCCAATTCTCTCTAAGCCTCATTTTCCATATGTGTACAATACAGATTGTATTATCTTTGTAGTCCTTTCATGCTCTAACATACAACGGCTTGGGTATTCCTTGATCCAGTTTTGTGGAACCCATAGGTTCCTTTAAAATATAGCTCAGGGTCCACCTTTTACACAAAACTCTGTTTCATTGGTTGTTAGGGCTCCTTTCTTTTTGAAATTACTTTCTTATTTTGTACTTATTTATAAAAGTATGTGTTGTAGTCTCCTCACCAGTTCACTGTATTCTCCTTGAAGGCATGGATTATTTTTTTTGTATCCTCTAGTGTTTAGCACAGTGTCTTCCATGTTGGAAGTAAAGTACTTAATAACTTTCTTTGAACTAATCACAAAAACAACAATAGCTAGCCTTTATATATGCTTTAAGGCTTGAAAAGTACTTTACAAATATTATCTCATTTGATGCTGAATTGAGTATTTGAAGATGCTGAGATTCCAGGATTTCAGATACATAAAGAGTAAGGAGAATACTTGGTTGTTGGTAGAATGAGACTGAATTCAATACACAGAGTCCAGAGGGACCAAAAAGAAAAAAAATCACATCACCTCAGGCAGACAGCTGGAGCTCTTCCAGGAAGTAAATGTTTCTTGATTGCAGATTAAATGATTTCTCTGGAGAGACTGTCTAATAATGAAGCCTTGAGAAGTACATAGGACAAGCCATTCAGTCCTTTTTCTTACCCAATTTCCCGTGGCAAGTCACAGAATCATAGAATTTCTGAAATAGAAGGGAGGGATGTTCAAAGTCATCTAGCCCAACCATTGTGAAGCAAGCATTCCCTGAGGGCTAGTCTCTGAGTCAAGGGGACAAATTCAGGCTGGAGAATAGAAAAAGAAACCTCTTATAGAAGCCACAAAGGTGGGAGACTATCAGAGCAGACCTTAGAAAGTACTTCATGGATCACCCTTCCTTCATTTTACCTAGAAGGAAATTGTAACCCAGAGAGGAAAGTGGCTGACCTTAGATCATACAAAAATAGCAATGCCAACATTTGAATGTGACCTTGAATCAGTGGCATTGAATCCAGAGCTCTTCCCTTTATACTAGAGAGTGTCATGATGCTTCCTTGTCACTAAAGGTGTTCAAGTAGAATTCAAATGAACACTAGGAGATATTGCATAAAAGGCTTATGATCTGTGTAGGGTCCACATGACATAACTCTTGGAGCCTTTTCCAGTTCTGAAAATTAAGGATGCTTCTCTATTACTTCAGTGACCAAGCTGTTTTCCAGGGAGTATTTTATGGTGGAAGAGAAATGCATTTCATCTATGGGGGACAATATGAGAAAATGTGCAGAGGTAGGAAAGTACAGAATAAGTATGGAGATTAGCTAAGAGTCTCCTTTAGCAGAAAAATAGTATGTGATGGAAAATAATATGAAATTAAGCTGAAAAGACAAGTTAGAGCTGAATTTTGGAGGGTCTTAAATACCAGGGTAAGGAATTTATATTTTATGTTATGAGTAACAGAGAGCCATTCAAATAAATGCCATGGTCCAATCTGTGCATTATTTTGACAGCTGTTAGGGGAATTGTTTGGAGAGAAGAGAGAGTAAGCAGGAAAGCCAGTTGGGAGGCTATTAAAATAGTCCAGGAGGGAGATAGTGAGGACCTGAATTAGGATGACAGCAGTAAATGGAAAAGGGACAGGTGTAAGCTACATTCAGAAGTAGTGTCTTCAAAGACATAGTTTGGAACTAGTACCTACCCTGTGTCAATTATTTTCTATTTATCCTGCACATAGCTTTATACATACACACACACACACACACACACACACACACACACACACACACATTTATATATATATATATACATATATATATATATATATATATATATATATATATATATATATATATATATACACTGAGATACTGAGATATATATACCAGTTTGCATGCCCATTGGATTGTAAGCTCCTTGAGGGTATGGACTGTCTTGCCTCTTTTTGTATCCTCAGCACTTAGCACAGTTCCTGACACATAGTAGGTGCTTAATAAATGTTTACAGGAAGTAGAATCCACATGTCTTGACTGGTGGAATGTGGAAGGAGGCAGGGAGGTAGAAGGAAGATCAAAGTTGATTCTGAGATTTCAAACTTGATCATCATGAGCAGCACATTTGGAAAGAAGTGCAAAACTGTGCCCCAAGTACTGGAGTTCTCTCTTTTTATGTCTTCCTTACAGTGTCTTCCATGCAGACTGTTTCTATACATCTGGATAGGTCCAGAGACATTTGCTGCTTGTACTATTTCAGAGCAAACAGGCTGCACTAGAACAGAGAGATTGGCTGTCCATAGGCACTGAGTTAAAGGCAAAGGTAGTAGAAGCAGGGACTAAAAATGTGACAAGGGGAGTAGGAAAGATGGGATATATTTGAGAGGTTGTCAGGGTGGAACAATAGGCAGCATAGAGTAGTGGAAAGAGGGTTCCTGATTAAACATCAGTAAACCTGGGCTTGAGTCTTGGTTTGGGACACCATTTAGTTGCATGACCCTGGGCAAGTCACCTCCCTCATCTGCTCAGTCTGGAGCTCCATGTTCTTTTGAGACACATGAAGACAAATGGACTACGCAATTTCTAAATCTCCTTCCAGGTCTAAATCCTTGATTCTGTTATCCATGTCTCACGAACCATGAATCCAATGTATTGCATAGGTATCTCATCCATAGGATTGGGTGGTAGAGGGCTTGGTACTTGAAATTTAAAACTACCTGGAAGTTGAACTCCATGGCCTCATGGAGGTCCCATCCAGACTTTTATGTTTCTGCTTTCCATTGTTTCCTGAAGAAAACCATTACACAGTTTAATATATACTTGCAATAAAAGAATGTCTTTCTAAGAACCCTAAAGGCATCTGTTTAATTCCTTCAGAATTTTCCTAATTAGAGCCTTTTGTTGCATCCTAACAATTGATTGCTGATAATGATGTTTACACCCATCTACATCCGTGTAGATGGTTTCCAAAGAGGCATGACATCCTTTACTCAGATTGTGCACGTTTGTATAAGGACAGGATGCTTGCCAGACTTTTAATCTTTTCCCCATCAATCTCCCTTCCAGGTTGAGGATAAGTCTTCAACACAGTAACTCTTCAGTAACAGAATTTCAGCTGTATTTCCAACAATATACAAGATTTCTTTAATAGGATGCCCCATTATGTCCATAATAATAGAACTTAAATTTCCACCTAAACCTGCTACTTTGGATTTCACTATTTATTTTTATGATAGTACCAGTCATTATGCCCCCATGTTCAAAACCCTGGAATTGTATTAGGTTCTTCCCTTTCCTTTGCTCCTCATATCCAACAATTGACCAAATCTCATTGATTCCATCTCTCAGATATATCACTTCTATCACCTTCTATTTATTCCCACTGCCACCACTTTACCAGTGACTGTCACAATAGCTTCCCTAGGATTCTTTGTGGGTGCTTCCTCCCCCATCCACCTAATCTTTTCTTCATATCTCTGGCAAAATAAACTTTCTTACAGATATCAGATCTGTAAGATCAGATCAGATCAGTTCACTCCTCTACTCAAAAATTGCATTATCTGCCTATTGCCTAACAAGTTCAAATTAATTTGCCAATATCAAAGTCTTCCATAATCTTGTTCCACCCTCACTTTAAAGTCATATTTCATATCATTACCTTCCATGCATGCTATACTTCAAATGGTCTGAGTGTCTATGTCTAGAACTCCTTTTCTCCCCCAATTGCATTCCTTTTTAAACTTGGAATCCCTTCTCAAATGCCACCACCTTTTCAAAGCCTTCCTTGGTTTTTTTCTCCCAGTCTCTCATAATGACTTGCCTGATAACCTACATAATACTTTGTTTTACACCTTTTTAATGCATTCATAGTGTGGTATTATGTGTATTATAGCTATCTATATTTGCTTTATTTCCTCATGCAGGGCAATAACCAATTGCTGGACAATTAGCCAATGAGATAGCAAATGTAAAAGGCTTTGCAAACCTTCAAGTGCTATATAAATATCCATTATTATTTCTTTTTTCCAGGACTATAACATCTTTGGATGAAGGTAAGAATTTTTATCTTATTACCGTATATGTATTTTGTGTAGATTTTGTACAAGTGTGCCTGTCATTTCATCTTATAGAATGTAAGGATGAGGGACTATTTAATTTTTATCTCCAGTGCCTAGCATAGTGTCTGACACATAATAGGCATTTAATAAATGCTTGTTTATTTATTGCTATCTAAATGTTGCATCTTCCTCAGCCCATGGGAGAGGGCTTTGTACACAATAGGTTCTTGATGAATATTTGTTATTGAAGAAAGTCTGATGTGATATCTGGCTGTGTCAGATCATTCCACAGCACATACAGATGAAACTGAAAGGAGAATAATAAAGTGATACAAAAAAGAATAAATTTTCTTGCTTTTTTGTTTTGAGGTATTAATATGGGAAGCAGTGGGAAAAGTATAAATGACTCTAGTGCCTTCAGACTGGATGTGCCATGTAGTATGAGGGAAAGGATATGTCATTAAAGCTGATGAAGTTCTGAAGAACTGCTATAGGTGAAACATTTTTAAGGCACTGAAAAATTGATTTTCATGATTTTCAAGGAGAGTGAGATACCAAAAGAATTGTAGGATTATGGATATTTAAAAAGATATCAATAACTATTGACAATTATACCTATTTTTTACCTCTATAAATGGTCTATGCATTAATAAGAGGGATCCTTGATGAAAATATCAGGAGCAAATGGGAAAAATCTTATGCTACAAATTTTCCCCACCCTACTACATCTTTACATATATATATATATATATATATATTTAAGTACAATTTGTGCTATGTTTATCATTTCTTTATAAAAAAATTATTTTGTAGAGCAAAATTCAGTCTGTTAATATCTCCCATAAATTTAATAAGGTCATTTAAAGTTCTTTAATGGAAGAAATCTCAGAAATTTTTTTAATGAACTTCTAGTTATCTACATGAAAGTGTTAAATGGGGCAATATATACTCAATACATAAGTCCTACACAGCCTCTATAATGAAGAAAGGCCCTTTATATATCATGACCTCTAGATGTTTCTGTATGCAGATACCATCCTCCTAATTGAGTCAAATACCAGAATACTGCATAGCCTCTTTCTTCAAGGAGAGACATATATGAGCATAGGAATTATTTTAGTAACACACACACACACATCAAGTGGATTACAGACCACAGGAAAGAAGCATTTATTAAGTATTAGCTATATGTAAAGCATGTCCTAAGTGGTGGGGATTAAATAAAAAAGTGGTGGGAATAATGATAGTCCCTGCTCTCAAGGAGTTTACATTTTAAGGGGAGAAGACAACAAATAAAAAGAAGTAAAAAAGCTGGGATTGGGGGAAGAGAAGGTACCCAGGAAGAGACATGGAGGACATGGTTGCAAAGTCACTAGAGTCCGAAGCACATCCAGAAGGGGAATGAAGCATAGCCAGCCGGTGATGTTCCCCAAAATAGAGTCCCAGAAAGGAATTCACCAGTGGGAGAAGAGGTGGTGATACAGCATAAGGGTATTCCAGGATTCAGAAGGCCCCAGACACTGAAGAAAGATTTTATATTATTCAGACTTCATCATGCACTTTGGTTGGCTACCTGTTGAGTTGGTCTATCGATACATATATTTTACACATCTATCCCATAGACGGACAAAAATTGAATAAGATGAGGAGCATGGCTGGAATACTTTTGGGAAATAATGCAGTGCTTTAATCACTTTGCAGGGCTCCCTGACACAAAAACCCACCTTTCAAACTCTACTATTGCCTCAGTTACACCATATAGCTACCAATCATGGAATGCTACGATCTGAAGAATCAGAATTGTGGGAAATCAGAGGAAATAGAGACATGTTTGGTAGGTGTAAGTATTATCCATTTGCACTTGTGAAGTGATGTAAAAGATAGCATTAAAGATATATTTATGAAGAATGTAAAAAAAAGCATGAGAAGACTTATATGAATGAATGCAAATTAAAGTAAGCAGAATCAGAAAAAATAATATATACAGTAATTGAAACAGTACAAATGGAAAGAACAAAAATAAACCATAAACCTGAATGCTGAGTAATCGTAATGACTGAGGTTGATCCTTAAGAAGAGATTTAAAAAGTTTAATTCTCTATTGTCTTTGTGGAGGTTGCTCACTATGAGCGAAGAATATCGTACATTCTGTCAGATTCAAGTTAGTTTTGCTGAGCCGCTTTTTTTCCTCCCTTATTCTTTGTTATTGAGGATGGCTCTCTGGGGAGGGGATGGAGGAGACACGTGAATGGGATGGAAAAGAAAAGTTAGGAAGAAATTGCTGAAAGGCATTTATGATTTGAAAGAGAAAGTGGGCTGGTCATGTAACAAGAGAGAAGGATGACAAATGGACAGCATAAGTATTACACTGGTATAAAGTATTAAAAAGATCTAGAAGAAAGCCTCTTGATTGATGACTATATTCTCTATGAAGATTTAAGGAAGAATATGGATAATGGTTACATGGGTGAAAAGGCATGAATGGGTTTTGACCTTTATGATAAGAAGAAGTACCCAACACAATGAGGGCAGGTAGGTGGTGCAATGGATAGAGTTCTGAGCCTGGAGTCAGGAAGATCTGAGTTCAAATCCAGTCTCAGACATTTACTAGCAGTGTGACCCTGGGCAAGTCACTTAATCCTGTTTGCCTTACTTTCCTCATCTGTAAAAATGAGCTGGAGAAGGAAATGGCAAACCACTCTAGTATCTTTGCCGAGAAAATCCCAAATGGGGTCATGAAGAGTCATACATGAGTGAAACGACTGAACAACAACAGCCCCCACAATGAAGAGAGCACAGATTCATGAAAACATCAAAATATTGAAATAAGTTCTTCTAACTAAGCTCTCTCTCCAGGTATGGAAAGGACTTCATCAGATCCCTAATTTAGGCAGGTCCTCCTTTCTCTGCAGCCTAATACAGCCTGGTGTCTAGGAATGAGCTCCAGCCTGCTACTATCTCTAGGCTGTTACCCTTTAGTGACAGGATACACTATCATCCACTCCCTTCTAACCTTGAGCAAGTGACTCAACAGTGGCATCTCCCACTTGCATCACTCAACTAGTTACTAACTAATTACCCTAACAAAGAATAGATCGGAGAATCACAGAATCTCATAGTTGCCAAGACCCTCAGAGGCCAACTAGGCTAACTAGCATTGAAATAAAGATCTCTATAACATACATACAAATCATCACTCAGACGTTCCCTAAAGAACTCTAGTGAAGGTGAGCTAACTGTCCCCCTTTTTGTTGTTGTTCAGTCATTTTTTTCAACCTCGTCTGAATCCATTTGGGATTTTCTCGGCAAAAGTGGTTTACCATTCTCTTTTTGAGCTTATTTTGCAGATGAAGAACTAAGGCAGAGTTAAATAACTTGCCCAGAGTCATCCAGCTAATAAATGACTGAAGCTAGATTTGAACTCAGGAAGATGAGTTTTTCTGATTCCAAGCCCAGTGCTCTATCCACTATGCTACCCAGCTATCCTTGTCTCCTTTCTCTGCTCTAGTCCATTCCACTTTTATATGATTTATTTTTAGGAAGCTTTTAAATATATATGTATCTATCTATCTATACATATATGTATGTATGTACATATACGTATACATATACATATGTAATCAAACCTATTTTTTCCTTTTTGAAATTTCCACCTATTTTCCTTATTTCTGCCTTCTTTCACATGACAACAGATCATTACTTAAAAGACACCAGTCACATCCCTCTCCCCATTCTGAGGCTTCTCCACGCTAAAAATCCAGATTTCCTTCAAGTTTTCCTCATATTAAATCATATCAAGTACCTTCACCACCCTAATTATCCTCCTCTGCATGCTCTCTAGCTTGTCATATTCTTTTCTAACATGTGATGGTCAGAACTGAATATAGAACTCCTGATAAAATCTGGTCAAAACAGAAAAGAGACTTCAACATAGGATATATGGTGAGAATCTAAATCATTCATGTAAAATTAGCCTTTGAAGAAAATGTTTGTGTCTATGTTGAAAATACAATGAGATTTGATGGCAGCATGGCATCATGTGTAGAGAGATGACCTTGGAGTCAAGATGCCCTGATTTCTAACACATACTCTCTGGGTATCCCTGGGGAAGCCCCTTAATGTCTTGGTGTCTCAGGGATCTCCAAGATTACAAGTTCCAGAGAAACTGCTAAAATGTATATCAAACAGAAATAGAAAAAATAGACAGTTTTCTGAAAGAGGAGCTCCCTATATCAATGAAATCATAAATCTGGTCCAAAAACTAAATATTAAGGTGAAGAATTTAAATGTTTACTTTTTAATCAGCTAAACATAAACCACAACAGAGAATTGCAAACATTTGGGTAGATGATAGAAATAGGGGCTGTCATGTGTTCTAATATGCTGGAGGGATGATACAAAATGACATGTAATTAATTTTTTTAATCATTAGTTAACTTTGTGTCTTTCAAGCTTCTTATCTTAGATTGTTAAGGAAGGAGTTGCCTTTAAGCTCAGTATTAATCCTTTACCCTCTCTTAACTCTCTTCTGCACCAGCCTATGCCCAAGAACAAATCAACTGAGAAGGATTCAATGTTTGGCCTCACCCAATTCAGTAAAGCTCAGTTGGTTATCTCATTTCTATTACCACAAACTCTTTCAATAATTCAATGCAATGAGCATTCGTTTTTGCAGATACATTTTTATTGACATATTTTATATCTAAATCCAGATTTCTCCTATATCCCTCCCACTCCCCTTTGCAGGAAGTGAATCTTCATAATAAAAAATTTAAAAAGAAAAAAGAGGAAGAAAAAAATCAGGAAAACTGAGTAATACATCTTAAAAATTAACATTTTGATATAGACTCCAAACTCTACAAAGGAAGGAAGTATCTTTTCATATCTTTTCTTTGAAAGCGGGCTTGTTCTTTACAATTTTGCAACATATCATTGTGATTATTTTGTAGTAGTTGTTCTTTCCCCCTTACATCATTGTGCTCCTTATCTATATTGTTTTCTTGGCTCTGCTTACTTCACTTTGCATCAGTTCATCTCAATCTTCCCATGCTTTCCTATATTCATCATGTCTAGCAATTAAGTAATATCTTATTGCATTCATGGACCATGATGGCAACAAACATTTAAGTGCCTCCTATACAAAAGACTCTCAGAGCTACCAAGATGATCTAATTTATACATAAACTTTGCCTTAAAATGTTCTATCAAGACTACAAGTCTTCAAGGAAAAGCTGGGTGATGACTTGCAGATATACTGTAAAGGGATACTTTCTCAGGCACGAGTTGGCCTACATGGCCATTGAGGTTCAATCCAATTATAAGATTTCTTTTAAGTCTATTAAGAGGTCATCATATATATAAATATATGTATGTAGGTAGGTATATGTATAAATACATATATGAAGAAGCACATATATGTATACATATATGTATACACACATGTGTATATATGTATGTGTACACATATACATACACACATGTATATAGTGTACATATCACAATTCAACACCATAATTATTCAAATGTAAATAAGATTATAAGCAGAGAGTGGCAAGAAAATTTTGAGTCAGGAGAGAATATTTATAGTTAAAGATATTATAGAACATTTAATGGGGGACATAACACCTGAGTTTGGCTTTTAAGGACAGAAAGCATTTGGAAATGCTGCAAGTGAAAACCAAGGGCAAGAATACTTATGCAAGTGTACAGATCGGGGTAGGGTGAGAGGTTAGAATGAGATGAGGTGTACTGAGTAGCCCAGTTTAGATGGAACATAAAAATTCTGCACAAGAAGTACTATGAAATGAAGTTTTTAAGGCAGGCTACAATCAGATTATGTAGGATCTTGAATGTAAGAAATTTGCATTCTATCCTGTGGGCAATGAGGAGCCACAGATAGTTTCTGAGCTAGGTAGTAATATGATCTGGGTGTTAGGAAGATGCATTCAACACCTCTATAAAGAAACAACTGCAGAAGAAAGATGAGTAGATGGGAAAAGCCACAAGAGGTTTATTCCAACGTCTGGGTCAGGTAGAAATGAAGACTTGAGTCAGCATGGTGGGAGTAGGGGTGGCAAGCAGCAGGGTAGATGCTTTGTACATATTGCTAAGACATCAGCAGAACATGGCATATGATTTTATTTAGGACCTAAGAGATGATGATGGATAAGTAGATAGATAAATAAACAGCTAAATGATAGATAGACAGATGATAGATAGGTAGATAGATAGACAGATATAGATAGATAGATAGATAGATAGATAGATAGATAGATAGATAGATAGATAGATAGATAGATAGATAGATAGATAATAGACAGGTAGATAGATAGGTAGACGATAGAAAGAACATTTTAAAGTGCTGCTATGACTGGTGCCAGGCATTATTTTAAATGCTGTGAATAAAAATGTAAGCAAAAAGAAAGACTTTTTCATTTTCAAGGAATTTACATTCTATTGGAGGGAGAGAAGATAACACATAAAGAAAGCTGAAAAACAAGGAGGTAGGGCTGGAGGTGTGGAGGTGCTCAGGAGAAGTAATTTGGGGAGTCATGGACTGAGTTGGGCTTGAAGTGGGTGGGGGGAGTGTAAAAGATGAATCCAAGGTTTTAAGCTTGGGTGACTGGGAAGACAGTGGTGCTGTTTAGAGAAACAGGGAAGTTAGCAAGAGAGACAAGGTGGGAAGAAAGAAAGTTTCAGTTTGGACATTCAAGTGGAGACATCATCATTGATACTATATGATTAGAAACATGGAAACATGGACACCAAAGGAGTGATTGTAGAGGAAAAGAGAAGAGGGACAAAGATAGAACTTTTGGTGACATCCTTAGGAAGAGGAGAAAGCAGGAGAAGAAATAAAGCAGGAACAGTCAAAGAGATAAGAGATAAAAAGGAGATGGCAGTGTCATGGAAACTTAGTGAGGACAGAGTATCTAGGAGGAGGCAGTCTCAGGATAGAAAGACTACTGGACTTAGATTCATGATACTTGGGTTAGGATCTCTACTTTTACACTTGCTGTGTGACCTTGAACAATTCACAAACCTCCCTGAGTCTCTGTTTCCAACACTGGAAAATGGGAATAATGATATTATTCCTCCATATCTCACGAAGAGTTAAAAGTTCTTTGTAAACTTTAAAGGATTATAGAAATGTGAGCTCTTACTAAAAATGGAGACTTCAGAGGTATCCAATACTATATAAAGGTCAAGGAGGATGAGGACTGAGAAAACATCTTTGGATTTAACAATTGGTGACCTCAGGAAAAAGCAGTTTTAGTAAAGTACGTGACTGATGGAGGAAGCCAGATTGTCTGGTGTTGGGGAGTGACTCTGAGGCAAGGTTAGGGAGGATAGAGTCTAGCTTTAAAGGAAAGAAGAGATATGGGCCTGCCAGGATCAAAAGAAAGGTGGTGTTTGTTTATTTGTTGGATTGGTTAGACCTGTGCCTATTTTTAGGTAGAGGAAAAGGAGACTGCTGGTGAGGGTGAATTGAAATAGAGAAAATGAGATGAAAAATAGGAGAAAGGATGCATGGAAAGTCAATATGGAATAATGGAAAATGGGCCAGGGGACAGGAAAGACCTGGGTTCGAATACTGTCTCTGATACTCATTTGCTCTAAATCTATGAACCTGAATCATTTTCAGCCCAGGAGAGTATTATGGACCCACAGCCTCCTAGAGAGAGAGAGGCCTGAAGGATCCGTGCAGCTAAGGTAATTCCCACAGTTCAGAATATGATATTGCTATTCTTTGTTTTGTGGAAATGTGCAGTATCTGGCATCGGGAATCAACTTCAGAGGGGCAAGTCCTGTTTCTACATTCTCTGAGCCACTGATGAGCTCTGGGGAGCCTTTCCTGGTCTAGATATATCCTTGGGGCCACGGGAGTCAGCCAAGAGCTCAGTCAAAATTCTACAGACACTACAGACATCCATCTAGGAGGAGAAATGGCTCCAAGCTCAGCCACCTAGCACATTAGCAATAATCGATCCATCAACCAGTATATATTAAGTGTCCAATATGGGTCAGATTCTTTCCTCGTCTCTGGGGATACAGCCACAATGAATGAAACCGAATTTATTCACAGGGAGCTCCCATTCGGACAGGAGAGAGACAGCACTGTTGGAGAAGTCATTGCTGAAACAACTGTGGCCTCACACAATCCTACTTCTCATTACATTTACTAGTTTAGGGGAAGCATCAGCACCCTTGAATGTTAGAGAAAGTACAAGCAGAGAAAATATAGAGAAAATACAAGCAGAGAAATTAGCATAAAGATCCACCAGACAGGGCTCTCAACTGCGTGAACCAAAGCAATATTGCTATACGCTTTTCATACACCCCTGGACCAAGAGAGTCTTTACATCTGAGCATTTAGGGAGTTCTGAACATATGGCTACTCAGAGTCTCGACCAGGGAATCGAAAAGTCCTTCTCATAAGCAAACCCCTGAAGCAAAAGCTCACCTCTCAGAATATATACTTTTTTGGCTAATAGGCTCAGAGGCAGAAGGCATTACGACCCTTGTGACTCAGGGCCTAATTATCTTACTACCCAAAGGTGTGAAAGCCTTCCTATAAGCAAGCCTCCCCTAAGCAAGCTCCTTCCCCAATGGGCTCTGTGACTCAGGATGTATCACGACTGTGAGCTGGGCCAGAGCTCAAAGCAGGTCACATAGGCCTATTAATGAATGGGGAAAATCTTCATATCCCATTAACATTACAAGGACACAGAGGCAAAAAAAAAAACCCAACCTCAAAACCCTCACTACTAATACCTTTCTCTACATTCTCAACCTTATGCATTACAGAGCTTTTGTTAACAAAGCCCTTTTGTTCTTGATCCTTCATCTCATTTTTTATCTGATTTCTTGTGATCACCCTCTCCAGCACTAGGCACTTCTCCCTTCCTGTCCCCTGATACACTGGACCTGGAGGAAGTGAAGTCCTGTTCCTTGTTCCTCATTCACACTTCCAGATTCATCTCCATGACTTGGCAGAGGGTCAACAGATCATAGATTTAGAGTTGCAAGGGACTCTTGAGTCCACTTAGTCCAACTCTACTCCTTTTATAAAATGAGGCCAAGAGAGGTTAAGTGACTTGCCCAGGATCACCTAGTCAGTAATTGCCCTAATCAAGATTTAAACCCAAATTTTCCTGCCTCTAAGTTCAGCACTGCTACCCACTGTCATCTGTATTTCTCCTCTGGCTACCCCACCCCACCCCACCCCCTTTCCCCACCCATGTCTAGTCTGCACTCCCTTCTCATCTCCAGCTCTTAGAATCCCTATTTTCCTTCAAAACTCAGCCCAAATGCTACTTCCCATATGAAGCCTTTCTTAGTCTCCCAAATTGATGATGCCTCCCCTCAAATTACCTTCTATTAGATCTTTATCTATATACTTAATATATGTGTATACATTGTCTCCTCGATGGAATTAAGTGATTTGGAGTTAAGGATAATTTCATTTTTGCTTTTTTATCCACCATACCCACCACAGTACTGGACACAGAAGAAGCTCTCAATAAATGCTTTTTGGTTGGTAGATTCATTTTCCATTATTATTTAGTAACTAATCATGTTTTAAAGTTCATTGCATGTATCTATGTCATTTTGTCTAGATCCTTGCTAAAGTCTTATGTTAGCCTCCAAGTCATTGTCATTCTCCCTCATTTCTCAAGAAGCTCAGCATGTGACTCACAGTCTTCACCTTAACTCTGGTCCCTACCCTCACAGGGTAGTTTAAAATACCCGATGACATCCCTCAAACAGTCTTGTCTCCCAGTTCATCAGCCTCTTCAACTCTCTAAATCTACATGTTCCCTTGGACTCAGCCATCAACAGGGATGGTCACATCTTAGATTTCCCCATTATGCACAACCTTCACTCTGCTTTTAAACTTTGAAATCTCTGTCTCTGTCTCACTCTTTCTCTGTCTCTATTTCCTTCTCTATCTGTCTCTGTCTCTCTCTGTCTCTCTGTCTCTGTCTCTCTCTCCCCTGTCCCCTCAAACATTCCCTCTCCCCACCTCTCATCTTCAATCTCATATTAGCTACTGACTTCTCCTCTGCTGCCTACTAGCCTGCCCAGGTCTCCCTTGCTCTTAAAAAAAGAACAAAAAATAAACATAAAAATAAAGCCTTATTTGACCCCGATTTCCTCCCCTGTTTTCATTCTATTTTACTCTTCTTTAACTTTTGGTGCTATTGAATGCCCTGTTTTCCTAGATGCTCTTTCCTTTCGTGGCTTTTGTGTTCCTGTTCTCTCTTGGTTCTTTTTCTTCCTGTTTGACAACTCCTTCTCAGTCTCCTTTGCTGGAGTATCATCCATCTCCCAGCCAGAATGCATAAGTGTCCCCTAGGTCTTTCACATAGGCTGTTTACCAAGCCTGGAATGCTCTCACTCCTCATCTCTACCTCTACCTTAAAGGCTCAGATCACTTTCCTCCTCCTGAGTGTTCTCGTCAACTCTCTCTCCTCAAATTAGCTGAAACCTACTTAACTGTGTATAAATTATATTCCCCCAGTAGAACAAAGTTCTTTGAAGACAAAAACTCTCTTGTCTTTTGTTTTTCTATCCCCAGTGCCTTGAACACAGTAGACACTAAATAACGATGTTGAATTGATTTGAAATGGAAGGATCACTGTTCTAAAGCTCATATTACCTGTGTTCTCTTCCCAGACTTGCCACTCACTAGCTAATTACTTCTCCCATTCACCTCAATATCCCAAGGCCTCAGTTTCTTCATCTCTAAAGTGGGGATAATATTTGCTTGTCTGACTCACAAGATTGTGCTGAGGGTAGATAAGATAAAGAAGGTGAAAATTCCTGTTAATCATAAAATGCTATAGAAATACTAAAGATAATTATTACTCTTCCTACTGTTACAGTGTTAATTACATAAAATAATCTTTAAGGTCCATTCAGTAGATATCACACCTCTCCCCACCACTGCTACCTCTGTCCCAGCCCTTGAACAAAACCAAAAATTGAAACGCATCATTTTCTAGGACACTGAAGTTTAAAAATAACTGTCTTCACAACTACCCTGTGAGACAGTATTATTTTAATCTGTCCCATTTTATAGATAAGGAAACTAAAGGCCAGAGAGGTGGAATTATTTGTTCAGTGTCACTGAGCTAGTACCAGAAGTAGTATTAGAACCCAGGTATTCTGGTATCTTTCCCCTGTACCATAGCACTCTCCCTGGGAGAAGCTCACCTATATGCAAATAATTCCTCATGTTCTCTGCGTCCTGAATATTGATTATGAAAATCACTCATGACAATTTGTAAGAAAGCTAGTATTCTGGGGAGGGGTGAATCCCTCTCTTTAAGATATTTTCAATTTGAATCAAATTTAATGATGCATTTAAAAAGGCCATTTTGCTATTCACACGCCATTCCCACGTGCTATCCTTGCAGTAGCAAGAAGGGATTATGTGAAAGACTGTTCTTTTCATCATGCTGGGGTGTTGACTGCTGTAATCTCATTCCAAACTATTGGCTCTATCAAAGGGGCATTTTTAATCAAGCTGGGCTGGCCCCAGCTTCCCACCATCACCAACTGTCTCGCAGGTTGGCCTCGTTCCTTGGATGTTAGGATGTGACCTTGTTTAGAAACTTTTGTTCTTTTTCCTTCTGGATGACTACGTTATTTACTCGTGGGTGTTGTTTCTGCATCTGTGTGTGTGTATATTTGTGCACTTATATGTATGTATGCATATGTATATACATATATAAATAGATTTATTTGCAATTGCTATTTTTTTATTTCTATGGAAATTTAATAACTCTGAGTCATATTTAACTCACTCCTCTCTCTCAGCTCCTATTGCCAATCATTTATCAAGTTCTACCAATTCTACTCCCATAATGCTTCTTAAATTCTTTCAACTGCCACTGGCACCATTTTTTTTTCACCTGGACCACTATAAAAACCTCTGAAGTGGGCTCCTTGCTTTCAGCCCCTCTCCTTTCTTTTTTTTATTTTTTTATTTTTTATTTTTTTGGAGAGGGGAAGGCAAGGCAATTGGGACTAAGTGACTTGCCCAAGGTCACATAGCTAGTAAGTATCAAGTGTCTGAGGCTGAGTCCCTCTCCTTTCTAATCATGCTGCCAAGATAGTCTTTTCCATGTGCAAGTCTGATGTGTCACTCCCTGCTCAAATTGGTAGGAGGGGAAGAAGGGAGAAGGAGAGAGAGTAGAGAAAAGGGAATAAGTATTCCTATATTATCTACTATGTTTCAGGCACTGTGTTAAGCACTTTACAAATATCATCTCATTTGATCCTCACAACAACCTTAAGAGGTTATTATCGCCATTTTATAGCTGAGGAGACTGAGGCAAAGAGAGATTGTGACTTGACCAGGGTCACACAGCTAGTAAGTGTCTGAAGCCATATTTAAACTCAAATGTTTCTGACTTCAGACCCAGAACTCTATCCATTGTGCTACCTAGGTGCCTCATGGTTCCCTGGAGCTGATAAGATAAAGTCAGAACTCCTTAAAATGACATTTCAAGGGCCTCCAAAATCTGGCTCCACCTTTCCTTTCTAGGCTTATTTCATACTTCACACATACCCTTCCATCCAAGCAAAATAAGATAATCAGTTCCTTAACTTCATCCTGCTGTCTCCACCTTCATGCAGGTCACAAGCACCCCAATGCTGGAAAGTACTTCTTCCTCATTTCTCCCTATTGAAATATGAACCTTCTGTCAAGGCTCAATCAATCAATCGATGCACTTTTATTAAGTTCCTTCTATGTGCCAAGTACTGGGCTAAGTGCTGGGAATACAAAAAGAGGCAAAAAAAAAAAAACAAACAATCCTGCCCTCAAGGAGCTTAAAATCTAGTGGAAGAGACAATAGGCAAACAAATATAAACAAAGCAAGCTATATACAGGAAAAATAGGAAATGATTCAAAGAAGGAAAACTGCTCAGGCCAGGCGCCACCTCTCCCATGAAGCCTTCCTTGATCCTTTAATCTCCAAATTTTCTTCTAACATTTTGTCTGGGTGTCTCCTTTTCATCTATCACACTAGATGGGGAAGGGAGTGTCATTTATTAAGTACCAAGGTTCTAGGCAGTACTGCTAAGTGGTGCAGTGGGTAGAGCACAGAGCTTCAAGTTAGTTAAGAGACTCATATTCTTGAGTTTGAATCTGGCCTCGGACATTTACTAGCTGTGTGACCCTGAATGAGTCTAATATAGTCAGTTTAATATGCTAATCCTGTTTGCCTCAGTTTCCTCATCTGTAAAATGAGCTGGAGGAGGAAATGGCAAGCCACTCCAAAAACCCCCGAATGTGGTCACTAAGAGTCAGACAATCACTGAAACAACTGAACAACAGCAAAAAGTGCCAGGCACTGTGTGCTTTACAAATAAATACCACATCATTTAATCCTAACAGCCCTGGGAGGTCTGCTCTACTATTATCCCCATTTTGCAGACAAGGAAAATAAGGCAAACAGAGAGATAAAGAGACTTGCCCAGGGTCAGGTACCTACTAAGTGTCCAAGACAGATTTGAACTATTGGTCCAGTGTTCTACCCACTGTATCACTTTGCTGCGTCTATAGTTTTCATACCTTGATTACACACGTGTCATTTGCCTCACTGGCACATTACAAGCACCTTAAAAGTTCACTTTGTCTTTTTGCTTTCACCTTCATTATCTGCATTAGATCATGAGCTCCCTGAGGGCAGGAGCTCTTTGTAACCCTAGTGCTTAGCACAGTGCCTGCAAAATAAGTAGCATTTAGTATGTGTTTAGTGACTGACTGAAAGATTGCAACACCTAACACATTGTCTTGCATAATAATGCTTAATTTTTTTTCTTGAATTAAATAATAATAGGGGCTGAACATGAGCTATGGTCTGAAAGGAGCTGCACCGATTCTAGGGACATCCTGTTCCTTACATCAGCATGAAGTAAAAATCAGTCACACTGTTTTTAAGCACAAGTATGCCAGAAAGAGTTTTTATTATTTTAAGATTATTCTAAAATCCAAGCATTCGTAGCTCAAAGAAATATCTAAACTGACATATTTCTCTCTCTCCCCCACCCCCATGCCCTTGGATGTCTCTCTGCCCCAAGACAATTTGAGATAGCATTTATAGGGATCTCGAACAAAGGAAATGGCATAATGTGTGAAAATACAATTTGGGTTTAACTTTCTGCTTCATCACATAGAAGAATAGTGTCTCCTCAGTTCCTTCCTTGATCACTCCCTTAACGGAATGAATGGGTTTTCTCCCTGTGATCAATATCTCAATTCTCTCTGAATAGAGGAGGGAGGGTCAGAGCACAATTTTTTCCTCTTATTCAGTTTCTCCAGAAATAATAAGAAATAAACATGTCTCTAGCTTTAAAAGAGTTTTAATATGCTTTTAAATTATGTACCACTAGCATCCATTTGTTCATTCATCCATTCAAGCATTTCTGAATTGTCTGCTTCTGCTCCAGGCACTGTACTAGGCACTAGGGAGACAGGGGGGGAAAAACAAACAAAAAACTAAACAGTTTCTGCTTTCAAAATGCTGAATTTTTTTTGGCGGGGGAGGGGGGGAACAGGACAGGGAAGGACATTTCCATTTATAAGGCCATGAACCTAGTGCAGGCTCTGATCATTTGTTGCCTATACTATTGTAATAACTTCCTATTTGGTCTCCCTACCCTCAGTCATTCCACTCTTAACTACATCCTCCACAGGCACTTAGTCAATATTCATAAAGCACTATTTTGAATATGTCACTCTGCTCAAGGACCTTCCATGGCTCCCATTTGCTTCTGGGATAATCTAAAAATCCCTCTGTTTCCCAACAGAGGACACAGACTTGAATTTGGTTCCAGAGCTAAACCACGCACAAAGGAATGATCCATTTTCTAGGAAACATTGAAGCCCATGTTAAAAAAAGAAAAGAAAGTTTTCCTTTTACTTCCCAATTTCTCTCTTCTTCCTAGATCTGAAACGGCTTATTTGGATTAGTCAGGCAGGCAGTCAGCAAGCATTTATTAAGCACCTACTATGCAGGCGCTGTGCTAAGCTCTAGGGATACAAAAATGGCAAAAGGCAGCCTCTGCCCTAAGGCCGGGGTGCGGGGCGGGGTTGCAAAATACAAGTGACTACAATTAAGCTCTATAGTATATTAGGAGGCAAGGCATTCCATAGCCCCACTGCCTGGAACCACAGTCAAGTGTATCTCCTCTCTTGGGAGTCATTGTACCTTATTATGTGAAAGGTAAGTGAATTTTCAATGTTGAAAGTTCCTAGGGTGGGAACTCCATGAATCAATGCAGATCACAATCTAGCTGTATATGTGAGACAAGACCTAAAGATGTACCTGAGATACAGAGTGCCCAGGATCGCCTAGTTTCCTATTTGAACCCAGCTCTTACTGATTCTAAGACCAGCACTCAGTCTACTCTCCACACTGCCTCTTCTCATCACCAGAACAAACCAACCAAACCCTGTGATGTATTACTTGGGAACCTCATCTCAGTAACTGGCCATTGATACCAAGAGACAGATACTCCAGAGTGCAGAGGAAGACATAAGGAGCCCTCTCCTAAAAGTCAGATTTAATTTTTCAGAGTCATTAGATCACATAGCATTGGAGTTACTTTAGAGCACAGAGCACAGAATGTCATAGCAGGAAAGTGGCTTAGAGGATAGAATAGCAACTGAAACAGACATCAGAACACAAAACATCCAATTTGTTTTGCTTTGTTTTCTTTTAATTTGGAGAGACCTTCAAACATGGAACATGGAATATTAGGACCTAGAACACAAAGTTTTAGAACCTTGTTCTAACAATCTACCAGGCAATCTACCAATCTGTCAGTCAATCTACATCATGTATACAAACAAGAAAAAATGTACAGAATTAAATATGAAAGCATCTGTAGAGAGATCCAGACAAAATACTCTAGGAAAATTTTAGAAGGGGAGAGCTCACTTTGAGCTGGTTGGAACAGGGGAGGTTTTAAATGGTCTCATGGTCATATCTCCATTTAGTGACAGAGTAGGGACCCAAATCCTGTTTTACAGACTCCAAGGTCAAGATAGATAATGGATATGCAAGGTATAGACACATGAGGACATTGAAACCCTGGAAAAGAAGATAAAATCCTATGTCGTATGATAAAATAGAGCCACTTGAATGCTCTCCTCAAAAAAAAAAATCCACCATATCCTAAAGGGCCAAATTTACTCACAGGGAGCAGCTTATACAACAGGATGATCTGACTTGTTCATGGTGAACAGTTAATACATCATGTACAGAGTGGGTGGTTTCTGGCCACATTTCTGGTGCCCTCGTCTGGAATTCCTGCCATCCTCAAATACTTTTCTCCCCAAATTACTCTGCCTCCCCCCGCCTCTCCTCAGCACTGGAGATGGATCTGCTGTGTGTGCAGATCACTGCCCTGGCAAGGCACGCCTTGTCTCCACAGGCCTCCTTCACTGTCACCCCAAGCTATTAAAGAGCTGCTCTTGGATGTGAGAAGGGCAGATTCTCTGATGGGCATCATGCTCTCCTCCAACCCTGAGAATGTATGACTTTGAATAAGAAATCTCAGCAAGAACAGCAGGTCTTCTCAGTGAAGGACAATTTTCAGCTAAGTATATCCTATTTAAGGCACTAAAAACTGCAGTCAAGCAAATGCAGAGGGATATATATATATATATATATATATATATATATATATGCATGTGTGTGTACATATATATGTATGTATAAATGTATATGTGTATGCATGCATTACATATATATGTATGTGTGAATATAGACAGACAGACAGAGACAGATAGATAGATAGGTAGATAGATAGATAGATAGATAGATAGATAGATAGATAGATAGATAGATAGATAATATGAAAACTAGCCACTGCAAGAGTTTCTCTAAATAGCTCACCAGCTGATGGACTTTCCTTCCACAGGCCATTCTTGTACCTACAGGGGTGGGGGCAGGGGTGGGGAGGAGGAAGATGAGGGTCCCAAAGGGCTTAGCCAGTTTGATTTATCCCATCGATTTTCTTTAGGCATCAGTTTGATACTTGGCATTATAAGGTTAATTTTAGATGATTAACTCCTCCATATTGGGATATTTGATTTAGTTTGCCTTTCAGACACTTTCTACCCATTGATTTTCAATAGCATGCTTTTAGCAACACAGCCAAAAGCCATTTCAGTGAGGGCCGGCTGAGCAGAAAATAGTCACCCAATGTGGAGAAGCTCCAGAACCACCTCAGTGGTATCCACTGGGTCTCCAGACATCTCCTCTCTTATACGCTATGCTAGGGTATCTAATACAGACCCCAAATATCTGCAATGGTGTAGTGAAAAGACCACTGGACATGGAGTCTGGAGAACTGGGATCAAGTCCCTGTTTTGATGCTAAATTGATATGTGATTACGAGACCGCTTAAAGCCTCCCCTGTTCTATCCAGCTAAAAGTGAGATCTCCCCTTTTCAAACTTTCCTAGGGTAATTCATCTGGATCTCTCCACAGCCTCTATCATATTTTAATCCTGTGTATTTCCCTTATTTGCACACATGATATGTCCAGTCTGGTAGATTATAAACTCCCTGAGGGAAGATACTATGTCGTTTTTTTAATCTTTGTTGTCTTAGCACCAAGGATTGAAATTTGAATTTAGTGAGCATTTGATAAATGTTTATTTACAACTTAGTTGAATTTGTCCTTATTTCCTATGTTAGCAATCTGTGAGAGGTAGAGAAATTAAGCTGGAGATGTACACAGGAGATGAGATTCAGGGGTGCTACTCACACCATATCTAAGGAATCACAAACCCTTAGTATTTGAGTTAACTTTACACAACCTTCAGTGCTGGCGGACACTGATCAGATTCTCTCTTCCCTTCCACTTTCATTAACCATCTTTGTATGATTTACAGTGTCTTATATTTGAAAGTGGTTCGAGAAGGTCAGTCCATCTGAATAGGTCGACTTAGTGGTGTTTCTCCAGAGTCAAGCTGAAAGAAACATACAAGCCCCTCTGAGATCATTCAATGGGCTTCCTCAGGAGATAGTTGGCCTTCTCTCATTTGTGGTTTTCAAACAAAGGCTCTATGCCCATTTGGGAGGATTTTTTTCAGGTGTGAGTTGACAAATGACACAAGTCAGTTATAATTCTAAAACTCATTGATTTGCACCTGAACCCAATCTCCCATCACTGTAGAAATGCCAGGAATGGGCATTTTTGTGAAAGCTTTGGCCAAGTGAGCCAGAGGTGGTAAAGTAAATATCTCAGAGACCAGACAGAGACTAGGTCAACCAATACATCAACAAGGATTTTTAAGTGGTTACTGCCTGCCAAGAACTACACCAGGTGCTGAGTATTGAGTAAATAAATGGGGAAGTGAGACACTCAAAGAGTGTACATTCTACTAGAGTAGATGTTCTTAACTTCTGGTGTATAAACATTTGAAAAAAATTGATAATAATTTAATTTCTTTCATAATCCAATGTATTTGACTTAATGCATTTAAAATTATTCTATGTCCTTTAGGATAAGATATAGATTCCTCTGTCATGTAATGCCCTTCATAATTCAGCTCCAAATTATTACTCCACATTTATTACACATTAGTCCCACTCACACACTATGCTCTAGCCAAGTCAACCTCCTTATTAATTCTTATGTACAACATTCCATCTTTCATTCCTGTGCCTTAGGTATGCTTTCTCTCCTCTCTTCTGACTCTTGGAATCCCTGCCTCCCTTGAAAGCTCAGCTCAGGTCTCGCATCCCATACCACAATAAGACCTTTTATGGTCCACAAAGGGATACAATAGTAAAAATATGTGGCCCCATATGACTCTACAGCAATACCCAAAGTTTAAACAGACAAGTATTAGAGATTCTAAAATAAGGAAGTAAATGTGTCTTTGGATGTATCACTTAAGACTTATAGGGATGAAGCCCATCATTAGAACGTGGCTCTAGATGGGTATACTGTTAAAAACAAATAGGATAGGGGTAGAGCCAAGATGGTAGAGGAGCAGAAAGAGTTATAGTTCAGTTCCTCCAACACAAAAAATCACAGTAAGTCATTCTCCAGTCCAGGCTGACTAAGGAGATAGAGAGGTCTATCAACATCGGTAGATGAGTTTTGGCTATAAGCACACCATATGAAACATTCTAGTACCCAGGGACATAAGGAGAACAAGACCATGCAAGATAAGGTCCCAGATCCATACTAGGGAGCTAAGATCTTAGGCAGGATGCAGAAACAGGTACCATCTGGAAGCCTATCATATCCAGAGTGGACTAAAGAGGCAACCTGAAGCTAAAGAGTGGTGCTCCAGGTTAGGGGGTAATAGTGGGTCCTAGTCTGTGTAGTGAGTGAGGAACAAATTCAAAAGCAAATAGTAGTTGTGTGTCTCTGGCCCTAAGAGACCCTGGTTCTAGTTTGAACGTATAGTAGAATAACAAAGATAGAAATCTCAACCAAAGTGGAACTTGCAGTTCTGTCACTTTGAGCTTACAGGATTTCTCAGCCAGATAACAGAAGCTGAGTCCAGAAACAGTCAATTGGAATATTCAACCAGGGAAATGCCTACAGGAATGTGGCTCAGATCCAGACCTGAATCAGGAACTTGATGACCTCAGACCAGGAAGGGAGTGATTAGACTTTATCCTAGATCATACCACTTTGGAAACACTAAAATCTTGCAGATCTACATCTCAAGATGTCCCTGGGATCCTAGAATACTATAACACTCAATATCTCAAGAAAACAGTGAAAAAGACATGAAAGGAAAAAGGTCAAGCCTAAAACCCCCTGAAATTCACAAAACTTGGCACTAACTTAAAGTTCAAAGTAAATAGGTGAACTGGAAAATGGCAAACAAGAAAAAAAATACAATCATAAAAATCTATTGTGGTGATAGGAATGCTCAAGACACTAACTCAGAAGAAGAGAGTAATTCCAAAATAGCTAAGGCAAAGCCTCAAAGAAAAATGCAGCCTGGGTACAAATCAAACCAGAATTCCTAGAAAAGATGAAGAAAGAGTTTAAATTTAAAAAGCTAAAAAAAAAAAATCAAGACCAAATGAGAATGCTAAAGAGAAAATGGGAAAAGAATGAGAGCTATGGAAGAAAGATTTGGAAAGAGAATTAATAGCTTGAAATATGAGATTAAAAACCTTATTTAACAAAAAAAATCTTCATGAAAATTAGAATAAATCAAATAGAAGCTAATGATTCCACGAGAAAAAAAGAAGTGTTAAATCAAAGTCAAAAGACTGAAAAATGAATAGAAAAAAATTGTAAGGCATCTCATGGAAAAAATAATTGACCTGAAAAATAGGTCAAGGAAAGATAACTTAATTGACTACTTGAAATACATGATTAAAAAAAGATGTATTTCAAGAAATGATGAAAGAAAACTGCCTAGATCTCTTAAAACCAGAGGATAAAGGAGAAAGAAAAAATTCATGAGTCACTTCCTGAAAGAAACCCCAAAATGAAACTCCCAGCAATCTTGGCCAAAGTTCAAAGCTCTAGGTGAAAGAAAAAATGCTTAAGGAACACACAGAGAAAGAATTGCTACACTGAGGAGCCACAGTCAAGATCACAGAAGATTGGAGGGGTGGAGCCAAGATGGCGACCAGAAAGCAGTAACTGGCGTGAGCTCCCCACCAAATCCCTCCAAAAACCTATAAAAAAATGGCTCTGAACCAATTCTAGAGCTGCAGAACCCACAAAGTGGCAGAGGGAAGCAGGGCC
>CM053624.1:280759036-280791254 GCA_028646595.1 Phalanger gymnotis
GTTCGAAGTTATAAAGTTTATTTGGGATATGACATTGTATGGTTTACCTTCCAATGTCTCTTGATATTCCCACTGTGTTTTATGTTCTAATTCAAAAGTTATGGAGTTAAACTCAAGAAGACTCAATTACTACTGATCTTTGAGGTATTGGTTGATATATTAAGCTCTTCATTTTCTCCAATCCTTAAAATTCTTAAGACTATAGCCTTCCCCTTGTTCACTCTAAGCTATTTTAACCAGCTTTCTCATAACTGCACAACACCCCAGACTGAGAAGTATTCACTCTCATTTTTTTTCAGATTT
Source organism: Phalanger gymnotis (assembly GCA_028646595.1). Taxonomy (NCBI): domain Eukaryota; kingdom Metazoa; phylum Chordata; class Mammalia; order Diprotodontia; family Phalangeridae; genus Phalanger; species Phalanger gymnotis. Next base: position 280,759,340 of record CM053624.1, read on the forward strand.
CAGATGAGTTTACCAATGGGTGTATAGTACAGAGAGGCAAATTTTAGCTCAACATGAGGCCAAATCAATAACAAGGAATGTTGTTGGAAAAAATAGAATGGTTTGCCTCGGTAGGTAGTGAGCTTCCTGTCACTATGTGTCTTCAAGTGGAGGCAGGATGATCCCTTCTCAGAAATGTGGAGAGGTCCACTGTTCAAGCATGGAATAGTGGGCCTCTGAGGTCCCTTCAAACTCTGAGATTCAATAGTTCTTCCTCAGCATGATCCTTATTAGTCATTGGTAATGTTACTAATAATGATTTAACACTTCATGGTACATACAAAGTTTAATTATCTGCAGATACCCAGACAGAGACACAACACTTTGTGTTCTTTCCATCACCTACATAGCACACTCGAACGTACACACGCATTATTTTAGTTCAGCTGTACCCCAAGTGTCAAGCTTCAACTTCTATACCCATGTCAGCCAGCCTACTCTGCTAAATGAGAAAAAGGAGAATATAATTATGTCAGTACTAACGGCAGACTGAGGCTTTTAACATGAATAAATCACTTTGAGTGGGTTTTTCAGCTAAAATCTGGCATTTACCACCATTCTCTAGTATCTGTTTGTTGTCAGTAACATCCATGAAGATTTAATTTTAAAAAAGAGAAAAAAAACCTTTAAAAGCACAGAAAACTTAAAGTGTTTAGATTTTTCTCTTTTCATTATTACTATTATAGGTCACTTAGAAGGAATTTTTGAGACTGTGATATCAGTTAACTAGCTTTGTGACCTTGGACATGTCACTTTACCAAACAAGACTGAAGTTTGCTCATCTGTAAAATTAGTAGACTAGACAAGATATCTCTTAGGTCTTGCCTAGCCCTAATGTCCTATGTTCCATATTCCAGGGTCCTTTTGAACTCAAACATTTTATGTTTTGAAGTCCCTTCTGTCTCTTACCTTTTATGTTTTAAGGTCTCTTTCAAACCCAAGATTCTAGACTTCTATGACATCTAACTATGATAACTCCCAATTATAGAACAGTTGGTAATCCATGTTGCAGATTTTCTTGGGCCACCTCTTTATCATGAAACTGTATTCCAGGGTACCCTGAATAGGCAGTGAGCCTGTGGATGTGTACATGTGTGTACACATATGTGTGTATCATTGTGTCTGACTCTGAGTCCTTCCAGAGTTGAAGAGAAAAGATTTGAAGACAATCTAGTGTTTGCGATCATCTCTTCCTCTCCTTAAGAATAATCAAAAGTTGACTAGCATTGGATGCTAAAGCTCACTGAAAGAAGTAGGAAAACAATATTCTGTGATTTTTAAATATGTTAAATTAAAAAATATGTGTACATATTTGCATATGTGTGTATGTCAGAAACCACCTTGAGTGGGGGCCTCCAGGGATATGGAAAAAGAGATATAAAAGAAAGCTGTCCCAATTATGCAGAAGAGAGTATACAGTGAAATCTGTCTAGTGCTCCTTGATTCCAAAGGATTTCTCTTCATTGTTCTTTAAAAAAAATATCAGGCATCTGAATGCAACGAGCTTCCTGTCCTGATAAGCCATTTCATTTTCTGTTTTTATTTTCTTTATATTTTTTTAATGGGGCTTTAAATGAAAACCCCTTCAGTTTTCTAAACAGAGGATTAGAGGGAACATTTTCAAGGTCAAATGTACCACAACAGGCCTCTGCTATCTTTTGAAAGATTTACTTAGGATCTGTTGGCAGTCAGTATCACCATCCTGTCTGGATCTGGTACAACTCTGCCATAGCACGTGTTAAAGTTTTGAAAAAGGAGGCAGCATAAGGATGTGCACATGGACGTGAACAGAGGTGGGGAGGGGATAGGATGGGGAGACAATATTGGTTTCACTTCCTTTGTGTGATTCTGCATTCATGTGATTCTTCATATTCATTGGTTGTATAAACCAGGCAACTCTTTTGTACATGTTACTGTTTTTGTTAGTATCATGACCATTATTATTTTGGTCTGGACCAGTGATTTTATCACTTTAGAGTGCTCCAGGATGAGGACGCTGTCTCTCTCAATGAAAATTGGAGACTCTTCTGAAACTTACATTCTTAAGCAAGGGTTCTCAGCTTTGTTTGTGTTTGAAGTGGACCGTTGTGGTTTTCTGTTTGAAATCTTTGGACTCTTTCTCATAATGATGTTCTTAAATGCCCAAAGCAAAATACACAAGGTTGTAAAGGAAATCTATTATCTCAAAATATTAAAAGTTAACAAAATATTAAAACAAACAAAAAATAAAGACAAAAGCTTACTGACCTCAGGTTAAGAACCTCTTTCTTTTTTCAATTTTTTTTTAAGAACCTCTTTCTTAGAGAGTTGTCTGACTCATTGAAAGGTTAAGTGATTTGCTTTGAGTCAGATAGCCTGTATATAAGTCAGAGGCCAAATGTGGACCCAAGTTGTCCTTACTCCAAGACCTATTCTCTATTCACTGACATGCTGCCTTTCCTCACCTTATCAATGAGTAGTAATAGTAAAAAAATAAAAAAGTACTACTCTCTGTGTGAATTTTACTGTTTGTGTGAGTGTGTGACTCCATGGAATGGTGTAACTTGTGCTTGTGTATGACTCTGCATGCACAACTGTGTGTGTAAATGTATGGATTTGTTAATATATGGCATGTAATGTATGCATGTATCTATGTGTGGTCATATGTTTAGGCGATTCATTTGTACATGTATTGTTTTTTTAACAGTATATGACTGCCTATGGTGGTGTGTGACTGTGATTGTCCTTGTACCATTCCACTCATGTGTCTTAATCTATATGTGTTCATGTCAGAGCAAATCTTCAAACATTCTCTGAAGATGATAGGCTCTTAGGATTTAGGATCAGAAAGACACTTCCTGATTTTGTGTTCCAAACCTTTATTTCATAGATGAAGTTCAGCTCAATTTCAGAAAGGTGGAAGGACATCCTCAATATCACATAGGTAGGAAGTATGCAGGTAATAGATATGTAAGGAAGGTGAAAGAGGCCAATAGCAGTAGCCTTGGATGCAGAAAATCTGTAGGCTTGGAAAGGAAGGAAGAGGAGACTGGGAAGAAACTCAGGAAGTCTGCCCATGCTTCTGGTATTCATATCACAGAAGGTGAGAAGGGTATTGAGCTTAACTGCCATCAACAAGCTCTAGAATTGTAGGAACCTCTTCTTTCAAGAAGAAAGATGTCAGTAGCAAACAAAGGGGTCATGGAGGAGTCTATAAGCATTGATGACTATCATAGACTGGCAGAAGTGGGTCTGTCAAGATAGAAAGTGTGAGAACATCATTTTAGTGCTGCTTAGAAGCTGTGACGGGGGACGTGGTCCAGGACTCAATTGGTGACTCCAGCCTTCGAGGGCGTTCAGTTCTATAAACTTCTTACCCGTTCTGTGTGATTTGTGTTGCTCCCTATGGATTCTGTCTATGGGACTGTAACCATAGGAGGTAAACCTGCTATGTGTGCACAGTGAAAAGAGTGGGATTCTCTGGGGACCCCCCACTCATCTTCTCTGACAGTGGATTGTGAAAATAGACAGGGTGAATGATTGGGGTCAGTTGCCATCACTCAGAAAATTGCTTGTGATGAGAGACTGACCCCAGGCTGGGCTGTGTAAAAAGTACCTCTTTCTTTCAAGGGCATTTCCCTCCTCCCATAGTGAAGTTGAAATAGTGAGGAGAATGAATCCCTAAGTAGAGGGTTCAGAGTTAGAAGGGACCCCATGAGAACAAACCTCTGTCAATCCCTGTGTTGGCAAATACCTGCCTTTGAGACAGAATTCATCTTAATAATAATAATAATAACAAAAAATAAAAGAGATTTCTTTTTGAGCTGTGCAGTGTTTGCTGTCTACAGGCAAGGAAAAAAGAATAGAATGAGATACTCCTCTGTAGGACTGTCTCTGCACTAAGGAAAGAATACAGATGGAAAAACAAAAAAAACCCAACAATAACAACAAAAGCCCAAAAGCTACCAGTTTAACAAATCAGATCGGGATCTTGTCAAAGGAAATGCTTCAGAGCAAATACTAAGTAGGATGCAAACCTCCAGATACTGCAAAAATCTCTGACTTTGAAACTCTTGGAGCTTGAAAAGGTCTCTCTCACAATGAAAACACTTCTAATAATACCCAGAAAGAAGATTCATTAATAACTATATTTAGCGTTATCAGTGTATTATTTTTTTTGTGTGTGTGTTATTATTATGCTGTGTCCTTCAAAAAGTGTGTCTTAAAATGTCAGCCTGGAAACATAAGAAAAAGTTGGCTGGGAAGAAGTTTTATTCAAGGGGAATTTATTGCATTCTGTGGTGTTAGAGTTTTAGAACTTAAATGCTGAAAAGGATCTCAGAGACCAGTTAGTCCAATGCATGGATTTTAAAGATGAGGAAACTGAGTTACAAAAAAGGCCAGTGATGTTCACAAAGCAAGTTAGTGGTGAAGACAAGAACCAGTAAGCCCCAACTTCATTTCAGTATTTGTTGCTTTATACTGCATCCAGAGGTGCGCTGGAATCTGCCCAAACTGGCTTCTGAGAGCCAGTAGTTAAATTATGGGTGTGAGCTCATATACTTCTGAAATCAGAAAATGCTACAAGCCAGAGCTGATTTGTACACCCCAATTCTATGTCTTCTCTGATATATTTCTTTTTTTGGGCAGGGCAATTGGAGTTAAGTGACTTGCCCAAGGTCACACAGCTAGTACATGTGTCAAGTGTCTGATGCCGAATTTGAACTCAGGTCCTCCTGACTCCAGGGCTGGTGCTCTACTCACTGCTCCACCTAGCTGCCCCTTTCTCTGATATATTTCATTTCCCCAAAAAGGGATTGTGCCCAATTCTGACCACTGCCTCTCCCTTCCCTCTCCTCCAAAAAGAGAGAGAGACAGAATAGTACCAAGGAAGAACAGAACAGAGAAAGAATAGAAACCGAGCATGTTAGGTAGAAGGACTTAATTTTTTTCAAAAGATCTTTGACTTGTCCCCAAATCACATCCTCTTCACCAATACAGATCATAAATTCACTCAGTGTATTGTTCTCCATGAATTACTAGGAACAAAATAATTCCTCACCTAGTATCCAGTCTTTTGGTGATAAACCTCTCTGTTCCAAGAGATTATGGCCCTCAGTGAACAGACACAGGGACCCAGAATTCTATTGATAAAACCTTTCCACTTGATCAGAGGGAATAGAACCTGTGTGCAGAATGCTGAGTTATCTCATGCTTCAACGAAGCGTCGGAAGATGATTTTAGTAAAGGCAGCCATGGATGGTTGAGCAAATGGAATGACTAGATCCTGTGTCATGAGGGACCTCCCAGTAGCCTTCAACACAACAACCCAGCTTCCCTTCTAAAGCTACCTTTCACTTATTCTGTCTGTATCTTATGTGTACCTATTTATGTACATGCTGTCTCCCCATTAAAATGTAAGCTCCTAGGGGCTTTCATTTTATCCCCAATATAATGCAGTGCCTGGCATATTTTAAGCACTTAATAAATGCTTGTTGATTGGTTGACTATTTGTGCGATTGGTTGATTTCAGGACTATCTCCACACCATGAGTAAATATCAGAAAACATTACTAAAGGTAGCTAAAGACATGTTGAAAGCAGTGAAGGCTGGAGAGAAGGAAATGATAGAGTCCTTGTGTTAGAAGGAGCCTAAATACCTTATTCAGTCTAGTCTTTTACCTTTAGGCAGGACAGTTATTTTAATATCTTAAAAATGATACACTTCTACTTGTTCTCCATTCAATCTCTAAGAATCTTCTGTCAAAAAGGACTATGTTTCTTAGGCACAAGAAAGCCAATTACTTTCATTCATATTCGATTTATCTGCATAAACATGTATTGAGCACCTCCTAGGAACCAGAGACTATCCTGAGCACTGGAGACACAAAGACAAATGTGAAAATAGCCCTTGCCTCACATTCTACCTCTGAGATATGACATATACACAGGTCAATATGTCCAAGGAAATTTAAGTAGAGAGAGAGCACTAACGTCCAGAGATATCAGGGAAGACTTTCTGGAGGGGACAGCACTTCAGCCATTCCCTCTAACAGTAAGAATAGCTTGTGTTACTCTCCCACCTTAAGTACAATGAAACTTGAATTTACTCTTTATCCAAAAGACAACTAGGTGGCCTAGTAGATAGTGTAAGGAGCCTGGAGTCAGGAAGACCTGAGTTCAAATCCAATCTCAGACATTTGCTGGCTATTTGACCCTAGGCAAGTCATTTAACCTTTGTCTGCCTTAATTTCCTCAATTATAAAAGTACCTTGCTTGCCTCAGTTTCCCCATCTGTAAAATGGGCTAGAGAAGGAAATGGCAAACCACTCCAGTATCTCTGCCAAGAAAACCCCAAATGGGGTGATGTAGAGTCTCACACAACTGAAAAGCGACTGAACTACAACAAAAAAGTTAGGAGGTGATTATGTCACACTAGGCAGAAAGTGATAAAGGTTTAAATTACATGGTGACAATGGGAATATCAGGAAGAAAGCGGAGGTGAGAGATGCTGCATAGCTGACATCTGGAAATATTGACAGCTGCGAGGGGTGAACAAAAGGGAATAGTCAAAGAGGAAACCCAGGTTTTGAGTGTAGATGGCAGGTATGTCTACACATCGTACATACAGATGTTCCAGAAGTCTTAGAGTAGTCTTAAGCTATTAAAACTTAGAGCTCTTAAGTTATTAAAGCTTAAAGCTGCATGACTTCTGGGAAACGTATCTGTGCCCACGTGCAGATATATGAGTGGTGGGAAGACAGAGTATTGTGCACATGGAAATGTATGTATGGCACACATATGTTTCTTCATTACATGATAAGCACATTATGTAGAAGTGTTTTGACTACTTGAAGGGATATCATAAATGTATGTTTTCATGTGTGGCCATATGTATATAGAGTATATGTAGATATGTGTGGCATGTGGGGAGAATCTAGTTCTGTGCCCATACCCGATGCAGGATGTAGAGGTGTTTTCTACACGTGTACATGTATGTGACATATGTGACAACATGCATATTCTATGGCCTGGTCTGTGCTATGCCCTTGGCTGTTTCTGCAATACTGTACCTTCCTCTCTTCTCCCCATCATGGCAATGCCTTTTTCTAGACACAGCTGCCCCTAATTAATCAAATTGTTCAACAACTTACTGTTTTTCTAGAAACTGAGTTTCTTTGTGAATAGCAAAGGAGCCCTTCCCTACCAGAGTTCCTGCTTTTAGGGAGTGGCTCACCCTTAAGTGATGCCTGTTTTTTGTGGCTTTCCAGGCCCTCTGTTTTCCAAATGTGTTTATTTTAAATATGAACTTCCAAACTGCAAAGGCAATCCTCCCATATAAGAGATGATCAGGGCCCATCTGCGGAGGGTCAGGACTGTAAATTCCATTTGCACAGGGCCCGGGTGCTGAGCTGAGAGGGCTGCTTTTCAGAGAGGAATTTGTTTTTATCCCAGGCTGCTTTCTGCCTCTCATGGAAAACACCCTCTGTGGGCTTTGCTTGCAAGCAATGGAATTGGTGGAAATCACAGGGTTATTTATATAAGAGCAGGAGGCGATTAGATGCTGAGCCTCCCCATTAGCAAACATTCCTGCCCACACATGCTGCCCACTCACCCCAATTTGCAGAAGGAGAAGAAGAGCCATTTCTCTGCTAACTCCCTTACTGTCTAGGGATCTCTGTCAGCCAGCCCAGGCTCACCTTCTGAGACCTAGTACAAGACATCGCTCATTGCCCTGAAGTGCTAGTGGCATTTGCTGCCAACAAATGCCATCCACTGCCACCTACTAGCATCTACTGCCACTCACTGTCACCTTCAGCCAACCACTGCCTCCCTCCTCCATGATCTACTATCCAGTGAAATTTTTCTGCTATCCATTACCACCTGATAGCACCAGTTACAACCGAGTGGTACCTTCCACCATCCATGAATATTCTTTGCCATCCAAATCTCCCTCCCATTAACCCCTGCTATCATTCTTTGGTGTCCAATGGTATCTGTTGCCACCTGCTCATATCCACTGGAATGTGCTGCCACTTGCTGCCCATCCATTGCCACCCACTAGGAACCTCTGCCACCCCATTATTCTCTGCCACTTAGCTCTACCTGCTCATATTCATAGATGTCCACTGCATCCCACTACGACACTCTTGTTCTTCACCCTGTCTTACCATCTGCTGCTACCCATTGTTGTCATTCTCTGTCACTCACTGTATTGGCAATCAAAATGGACTCTTAGCACTTAATTCAACCAAGTGCCCTTGAAGAGTTTGGCCTTTATTTCCTTGATTAAATTAGGAGTCCTTGATGACCTCCTTGCCTCAAGGGAAAGCCTAGTTTACATGGGTTTGAGTGACATGTTTGTGACATCAGAGGCTTTTAGACTACGTTGGTTTAAGTCACATTTTTGTGACAATTTTAGGTCACGTGGGTGAGTCGGCATTTGTGACTCACCCTTGACCCTGAAAAAGATATAAAACCAGAGGTTGGCTTTCCTTTTTCAAGAGCTCTGACCCACAGCAGTAGTGGTGCATGTGACTCTGGGCCAGCCATTGTTATGAGCTCCCTGGCTAAACCCAGATGTTGGTAACTATGAATTGTATTGGGTGTGTCTGTTGATGTTTGTAATTTGTTTGTATTTGCTCTGAAGTTCAGGGTGCTGGCTTTTTCCCCTGAACTAAGTGAATGGGATTTGTATGCTGGATTAAAGTAAGAGTGTCAACCTCTTAAGGGTGCTTTCCTTGGTAAAGCACATCAAATGGACCTGGGCTTGCTGAGCTGGTTGTTGTTGGTTTTTCTCCCCCAAAACAGTTGCTATCCGGATTGCTGAAACACTCGCTGACATATTCTAATACCTGCTAATATCTATTGGAATCTGTGCTATTAACTGCCATCCAGCATTACCTATTGGCACCTACTGTTTCTCACTGCCACCCACCCAAATCCTCCTGTCTTCTATGACTAGTCACTGCCAGTCAATTCATTCCACTGATTCCTATCCTGGAAAGAAAGAGAGAGAGAGAGACAGAGAGAGAGAGAGACAGAGACAGAGAGAGACAGAGAAGGAGGGAGGGAGGGATGGAAGAAGGAAGGAAGGATTGATTGCTTTTCATCATGCACCTTCATGAAATCCATCCCTCTATAAAAGGAAGGTGCAGGTTTCCCTAGTTTGCTTGTCTTGAATTGGCTTTGAAAATGGCCCAATTTTCTTTATAAATGTGAATACCAAAAATTGTTCTTTCCTGACTCTAGGTTTCAGAGCAAGGACACATGTTTCTCATTTTCTGGGCACTAGGTAATTTCTTAGGAACAAAAAGAATAAGCTGCATCCTTAAGCCTAAAATTGTAGAGAAGTTAGACCAGGAAAAGATATGAAGTTTTCAAGAATGGAATTCATAAAGACACAAAAAGAAACAATTATGATAAGAAGGAAAAGATGGGATTGTCTAAAGAAGTCAATATTGACCTACTTAAATTTTTAGAATGCCTCTTCCTTCTGTACAGTCTCTTCTCCTTGTTCCTCTCCCCCATCTTTTTCCTTTTCCTCTTCATGGAGCAGTGGCTAGAGTACTGCACTTAGAGAATGGAAGACCCCGGGTTCAAGTCGAGTCTCAAATAGTTGCTAAATTTGTGACCTTGAGTAAGTAAATTGGTACAGTTTGCTCATCTATAAAAAAGAATTGGACTTGATGGTTGTCAAGTACCTTTGCAGCTCAAATTCTCTGACTCCATGTTTTTCTTCCTCCTGGTCAGTCAACAAGCACATATTAAGTGCTTAGTATTTTCTAGACACTGATAAGCACTGGTGAAAAGCTAAAATACTATGCTTGTCCTCAAGGAGTTTACATTCTAATCCTCCTCTTTAGTTTTCCTTTTCCACACCCCTCCTACAGAGATTTAAGTGGACCTCCCTTCTTATTTGTTCCCCTCACACACCCACTCTTCTGTTCAGTCTAATGAAAAGTCACAGGAATATAAATATGTTCCCCATGCTGGATCCACAGAACTGAGAAAATATCAGGTTGAAAAGAAGACTAATTTTCTCAATTACCTTCACATGCACATTCCTGGCCACCAGCCACATTGTTAACCCAACTGTGTCCTTAAACATCTGAAGTGAGAGTTATTACTCTATTCACAAGGTCATTAGCATATGTCCAGGGCAGGGGCTGCAACTCTGGGGTGTGTGGTTGAAGTATCACAGTCCTATCAATAGCAATGGACCCATAAGTTCATATGCAAAGTTCCATTTCACTATCTATATTGCCAGAGAACTCATTTTTAGCAAAATCTAATGTATTAAAAGGCTTAGAGATAAACAACAGCTCTTCCAACCCCTCCCACTCTGTCTAGAGGATGCTCCATGGAGTCCTGAAATTAACCTGGTCAATTTCAAAGAAATATGGGACTCAGTGCTGAAAGAACTTTGATAATAATGACTGCAAACTCTGATTGATGTCTTCTTGGCGGTTTCCTCTTCCCAAGGTAGTGGCAGAGGGCCTATTGCCCTGTCAGCCAAAAAGGAGGCACAGCTCTCTCTCTCTCTCCCTCCCTCTGCCCCCCCACCTCCTCCGCCCCTTCCCCGTCTGTCTCTCCGTCTCTTTGTCTTTCTGTCACTGTCTCTTTGTCTCTCTCTGTCTATGTCTCTGTCTCTCTCTGTCTCTCTCTTTTCTGTGTCAACTTTTCTTTTGAGGCATTGCAACACTGCACCCCTGTTGCTATAATGGGGAGGTGGAACCACCTAGGGTTTGCTGACTTATGCCAAAGTAGCAAGTTCCCCCCACCAGGGGAGGGGTGGGGCTCAGCCAGGGGTGTGATAGTAACTGTTTAACGACAAACTTTCCAAAAATTCTGGACACTCTTTTAAATTTAATCTGTGTTATTAACATTTTCTACATCACTTTCTTAAGTCTAGATTAGGGGTCACCAAACTACTGCCTGAGGGTCAGGAGCTAAGAATGTTTTTTACATTTTTAATGCAACAAAAACATTTTTAGATAGAGGCATACAAAAACAAATAGCTGTCTGTATTTGGCAATTTCTGAGGTATAAATGCTCCTACTGAAAATTTAACAACTGGCTCAAGGAAGCTAGAACTGGATCCAGAAACCTCCTGGTCCTTGAGGTGTGCTAGAGCAGATGAAGATGTATTGTTTAACTTCTCCCCATTATACTAATAAAAAGGGAAAGTGTAATAAGGAAATGGGATAAGCCTGTTATTAATCTTTCTTAGCCAGTGTAAATGGGGTGCTGTCATTGACTTGCTATGAGACCTTGAAGAAATCAGTTTCACAATCTAAACTTCATGATCCCCTTCTGTGAAATTAGGAGGTTTGGAGAGCTTTAAGGTCTTCTCCAGCTCTGATCTTCTGTGATCCTGTAGGTATATGAGATGACCATAGATGGCTGAGGTGTTCAATTTCCTCCCTTCCTCTTGCCACCCCCAATACCATGGGTATTTAAATAATTATTCAAGCTACAAACACCAGATGAGAGAATATATTCTCTTAGGTGATAGAGGGTACCAGAAAAAAATTTCCCCATTACCAAAACCCAGGGAGGTGTGAAGAAGAAGCTGTTAGAGCTAATGGTGAATGTAATTTTTTAAAAGAAAACAAACCCACCAAAATGCCTATGTCTAGATTCTCTTCTCCTAATTGTGTATGATGCTAATTAGGAAGAATCCAAAATTCCATCACCTTGCTCCCCATCAATCTCATATTAGTCTACTGAGTACTTTATTGCGTTTTCTCTCCCTCTCTCTCTCTATCTGAATATGTTTTGTGTATATACGTATGTATATACAATATATGCATGTGTACATGTATACACAAATATAAACATATATGCACATGCACAATACACCTTTTCCAGTACAGATAAGATGAGATTCATAACATTCCCACCTTCCCACTCTCCATCTCTATGTTTGAAAACTCTTTTTAGCACCCTAATTTCCATAAGGTCTATGCTCCTCATTTCCCTTCCCTTCCCTTCCCTAGAGCATTGCTTTTGTTTGCTTGTTTGGTTTCTTGAAGACGAAAACCTAGAGTTTGTCTTTTTGTTCCCTCACCAAATTTTTGAGGATAAGACTGTGAAGAAACAACTGGGTTTTCTCTCCTTTAAGAATATAAGCAATGGGAAATGACTTAGCTCTTTTAACATACTGAAATTTGCATTTCTTAAGTTCCTCTTGTTTTCTGTATTTGCTTTTTGAAGATGATGGTTTTCTTAAAAGGAATGCTTAGAAGTAATTTTCCAATAGGATTGAGCTCATCTTTTCATATTAAAGCATACTTGGGTACCAGCAATTTTTCTAAGCTGTTTAATAAATCATAGTCTAACATTTTCTTTCTTTTCTCATTGTTTCTATTATTTATATTCTTATTTCTATTGTCTATATTCCCCTGCACAGTTATGAATGACCTTTCTTGTTAAAGAAAGGATTTCTCTTTTTTTAGTGGTTTATGACATACATTTTTTTCTTTGACTTCTGTGAACACTGGAACTTGGCAATCACACTTCTGGATATGCACCACCTGGGGTTTCCCTTGGATAGTTCCCTGTGAATTATAGCACTCTGTTTTTTGCTCTCCAGCTCCAGCACTTCTAGATAGTTTTCTTTAAAATTTCCTAAAATATGGTAGTTGAGTTTTTTTTTAATTTTTATTATAATGCTTTTCTAGGAATCAAGTGATTTTCAGATATTTTTCTCTGTGACTTACTTTCCAGCTCTGTTGTTTTAATAGTTCCTGCAGTTTTCCAATTTTTCCATCTTTTGACTTTCCTGAAATATAACTCACCATCATTTCCATTTTTAAGTTCTTTATCTTTCTTTTTTCCCACTGTGTCCACTGCTTTGCTGAGCATTTCAACTTATATTTTAAGCAGTCTATCCTTTTTTGAGTCATTCCATTAAGAGCTGTAATTCTACACCTTCTCTCTTCAGCTCATTAAAGCTTCCAACCACCTTGGGGGTTCTTTTGGGCAACCTGTTCTCTTTTATGTGATTCTAGTTTTGGTTATTGCAGAATTAATCTCTTATTCTGGAGTTATATCTTGGGATTCCCTTAACCCATTGTATTGCTTCACTATATTAGGAGTTTTTATTTGATTATTCATTTATTTTTCCTATGAGAGGGAGGGTAATGCTTAACTCTTTAACTTCCAGTGATTGAAGGCTGAAGGAATATAGTTTAATGCTACCAAGAGGAGTCTCTGCCACATTATAATATTTGTTGTAATGTCTGAGGAAGGCTTTTGGTAGAGATCTGTCCCACTTGCTATTAGTCCCAAGAGTCTTTTGTTCCTCAGGCTGCTGCAGTGAATGAATGCTACTTTGCAAAGTCTGTAGTGTAGACCCCAGATCAGGAGTATTAAGGAGGTACATAAGGAACCAAGAGCCATGACAGAGGTCTGAAGTCAATTTCTGGCACTAATGGCTTACTGTCGTCAAGTCACTTAAATATTATAAGCCTCATGGTCCTCATCTATAAGATGGGAATAACAATACTTTGTGCTTGCCTCACAAGGCTGTTATGGGGAAAGTGCTTTGTAGGTTATAACGTATTTGAAAATGAGTCATTATTGTTAATTGTATTGTGGTCTATGCCTGATGGACGAAGCAGGCAGGTGCAAAGAGGCTAATACTTTTAGGCTTAGAATAATACATGTTATTTAGCCATAGAAGTACTTGAAGCTCAACTACCATACCCCAGAAAGATTTTAATCTGGCTTGCTAGAGGGAGTACCCTCATTGATAAAACTATGGATTTAGGAAGTAATATAGGAAATGTCTTTTTGCATATATAATTTACATACATCTAACAATAAGGAAGCACTGCCGGGCTCAAGGTGTTGGGACATTGCACCTCTTGCTTCTCTCTAAGTGGTCCTCTGCTCTGGACTTATATATGTCTAGATGGGTTCAGGTCTTGAGGAGTCAGACCATTAGAGCTAAAGGTTAGGCTCCATTTTCTTATATCAGCTCATTAAACCCCCACCCTGGTGTCCTGGGGTCAAAGTACTTAGATATTAGTTTTTGCCTCATGTCTAGGGTCTATCCCCAGTGGTAAGATTAAAATAAATTAACAACTGCTGCCACTGACATGGTGGGTGCAGGCCCCAGACCCACTAACAACCAGTTTGCTGAACTCAACCTAAAATTAGGTTCTGGTTCTACTGAACCAGTGCAAACTGGCTGAATCCCACCACTGTCTATCCCCCCGAAAAGGGAACTAGAAATACACTTGATATACAATATGAATTAGTTATGGTATATGCATTTGTTTCCTACACACAAAAGAATGTTAAACAAGACTCCCAGAATTCACTAATCATTAACTTTTAACTACTGTTACGTACTCCAGGAAGACTGAATCACACATGTCAGAACACAAAGCAATTTTAAAAACTTCTGAATTAGAGCAGTTACATTTCATCTTGCTTCTTCACTGCCCAAACAACTCCTGGTCAATGTCTTCTGGCAAAATGGACCCCTTCTTCTGTAGCAGTACTGGAGTAGTTGCCAAAGACTCTGCACCTTGCTGTACCTTGTCTCCAACCAAAAGCACCAGGACTTAAAGACCTCTCAAAGTCTTATAACTAAGTCTGGCCATGTCCCTTTCAGGACAAATATTATTCACCTAGGATCATAGAAGAAGAAACACAAAAAAGACACCCAAACCCAGAGTTGGTTTGCCTCAATAGGATATATACTTTATTTGTCATGCATTCACAATCACGTGGCAGCCAAAGTGGGGCATAGAGTAAAATGCCATTTCCTCCATGTCTCATCTAGTCATGGTCCATAGCCAGAAGGGAAGAGAACACTGAGGATGAAATCACTCCTTTTAAAACTGACTCCATGGGGTCATCAGCTTGTCTGCTTAGTAGCCAAAAAGGGGACCAACCACCTTGTCATCCCAGTGTGCCAAGAATGCGTGTTATGCATGTATAGTCAGTCACTGGAAGCAAAGATAATAGCTTTGCCCACATATGCCCAGAGATAGCCCAGGTTCCATATGCATACATATATATGTATACAACAATGGATTTTTGATCTTGTCAATATGGATAACCCCTCCAATGATGTATGTTGTTGTCATTTAGTCATTTCAATCATGTTTGACTCTGTGAGCTCATTCAGGTTTTTCTTGGCAAAGATACTGAAGTGGTTTGCCATTTCCTTCTCCAGCTCATTTTACACATGAGGTAATTGAGGCAAACTGGGTTAAGTGACTTGCCCAGAGTCACACAGCTAATAAGTGTCTGTCTGAGGACAGATTTGATCTCAGGAAGATAAGTTTTCCTGACTCCAGGCCTAGCACTCTATCCACCTAATGTGCCCTAATGCCCAATTATGTATATCGAGATTCATCCCTGCTTTACCTAA
This sequence comes from Phalanger gymnotis, assembly GCA_028646595.1. Lineage (NCBI taxonomy): Eukaryota > Metazoa > Chordata > Mammalia > Diprotodontia > Phalangeridae > Phalanger > Phalanger gymnotis. The sequence continues at coordinate 280,774,751 of CM053624.1, forward strand.
GTCATTATACGTGACTCTTGTCTAGAACTCTTGTTTCAAAAGCTCCCTGGGAAGGCCCCCTGTAAAAAGATGGAACCCCTATGATGACTAATGGGAAAGTATGGATAGCAATCACAGAAGCATCATGATTGTGTGTCAGATGAGGTTGGATCAGCTAGAGCTGGAAATGGGAGGTAGGGACAGTGAGCTAGGAAACTCTCGGCAAAAAGCCTCACAACAAAACTGTGATGTTGGAAAAAAGTCAAAACAAAACAAAACTATTATTATGCCATTTTACAAATAAGCCAACTAAGGCTGAGAAAAGTCAAGTGATTTCCCTACATTCATCCAACAAAAAAGTATAAGAGACAGAATATGATTGCAGATTGCTAACATTGCTTTTGGCTGCCTATGTGCTTGCTGCCCAGTGAGACTTGGAGCTTGCACGATGGACTACGGGTCAGCTAGGTGGTGCCATAGTGTACAGAGCACTGGGTCTGGAGTCAGGAAGACTCATCTTCAAATCTGATCTCAGACACTTACTAGTTGTATGACCTTGGGTAAGTCACTTAACCCCATTGACCTCACTTTCCTCAGCTGTAAAATGAACTAGAGAAGGAAATGGCAAATCACTCCAGTATCTTTGCCAAGAAAACCCCGAATGGGGTCACAAAGGGTTGGACATGACTGAAAATGATTCAACAACAGCTTTGGATTCTGCAGGGTGGTCACTGCATTAGCTGCAGAAACAGGAGACTGTTCAGATTAACAGACCTTCCCTGCAGCCAAATACCTTAAAAGCTGTCGTAGCCTAGCAGAGTTTCCACTTGGCCCACAAACAGTAAGTGTCTCGGGTGGGATTTGAACCTGATTCTTCCCAACTCCAGATCTAGCCTCAAGCCATTCTAGTCCTATGGTATTAAACCAACTGCTACTTTCAGCTCATGGTGTTTGTTTCTCTTTGGACACTTTCAGAGAAAATGTGGCATTCTAGAACGGGAAATCATAGGACCGCGGAATCATAAAACATTGAGACTGATCTCAGAACACGGACTCATAGAATATTAACCCTAGAAGAGACTGTATAGATTGCCTAGGTGAACTCCCTCATCTTACAGATGGAGAAACTGAGACCCAGCGAGCAGAAACAACATGCCCAAGTCACGTAGCTGGAAAATATCAGAGCAAGGACTAGAACACGAGTCTCCTGACTCCCATCTCAGCACACTTTCCATTGCTGAATTTAGGCTAAGGGCTCTTTAGGGATCACAATGCTTCCTCAGGGAGAAAGAGAATGCATTAAACACAGGGAGATGTGATCATACTACAGACTCTCACACGGCTGAGCAGAGAAGAGAAGAAAGAAAGAATACTTTTCCTCCTGGGTATAGTAGGAAGAAGGACCTAGTTCCAGGAATGTATCTGAGGTTGGCTCAACCATCCCTTACTAGGACTGAAGACAGAGCCGGCCCAGCTTCAGGGGCATCTCTGGCACGTTTGAATTCTCAAACTGGAAGACTACCATAATTGAGCTGCAATAGAAGGAATAAAGCTAGCTTTCCCTCCTGAAGCCATACCCGAATGGAAGCCATTGTAAGTAATGGGAGGCAGATTCCCTTCAGCCCTGGAGGGAGGCTGGCTGCCTGGCAGCACCAGGAGATGCCAGCCAAGGGAGGCTGCTGTGCCAAGACCCAGCAGCATATAGTACCAGATGGCTTACCACCTCCCTCCAGGCTCTTCTCTGTACTGCAGCTGTTTTGTTTTCCCACTCCTGGGATATGGCGGGTAACCACTGGGCCAAGCAGGCTCTGAAGCTTGAGGGGGGAGGCAGCTTGACCTTTAAGAAGTTCTTTACCACCTTGAGTAAACCTGTTGGCCCACGGGTTCTCGTAGAGGCTCAGTCCTTTCATCTTAGAGAATATGTGCATGCAGCTGAACGGAAGGGAGTAAAACTTCAGAGGCTGAGGGTCCTGTAAATAAAGGGTAACCTCCATGATCTACCTTTTTTTGTGGCCTCAGGCAAGTTACATCAGGACTCTGGCCCTCAGTTTCCTTGTGTTTCAAAACTGGTGTTAGACCAAAAGAACTATAAGGTTCCTCCCAGTCCTAACATTTTGTGATCCTGTATGACCTCTAAGTCCTTTCTAGCTGTACGGCCTGTAACCTTCTATGGTTTCCCATTCAGGGTGAGCATTCTGCAAAATGAGAAGCATCTGGTTTTCCACACATTCCTTCCCTAGGAGCTCCCATCTCTTTGTTTCCTCTGCTCGTCTTCTATGTCCAGTCCAAGATTTGCAGGGTATCCGTATTGATTTCCCAGTTTACCCTGGGCCACCATTACCAAGTTCCATGGCTAGATGGGATTGGAAGAATTCTTAGCCAGCTAAGACATGCAAAAGCCTAGGGTAGGTAGAGGCAAAGGCAAGGCCATTCTGAGCTGAGCTGATAAGGAGGGAGAAGAAGTCAGGCTGCCAAGGCCCAGGGAGCGCCTAGGTTCAGATATTAAGGCAGGAGCCAAGGAAAGATGTGTGGGGAGGCAAAAGCAACCAAACAGTGGAAGGAACAATACAAGAAGAAAGAGGATAAAAGCCAGAGGTCAGGAGGCCACAAACCAAGTATGAGGATGTAAAGCTCAGGCGGTCATTCTGATATATGGCAAATATCTGTAATGTGGGGGTCTGGGTTCAATCTCAGTTCTGCCCCTTACAGATTGTGCTTCTTTGGTCCTGTTTTCTCAGCTACCAAATGATTGGTGAGATTCCTTTTCTCTCTATGATTCTTTGAAGTCTAAGAGGGAAGTGATGGAGGGAGCTACAGTTCTCATGGGATGGTAGGTAGAGTCATGACAACTCCCCTTCCCATTCTCCCTGGAGTTTTAAAGGAATAGGTCCACTAGATCTGAAGACCAGACACCTTCTCTTTCTACTCTCAGTGACACATCATCATTAACCCCCTTATGTTCCACTCTCCCATTGCCCCTTTAAAAGTTTCCTTATCTTGGGTCTCATTTTCCCAGAATGGAAAAGAGAATATCTTTTCCAAATCATGGAATTTAGGGGATGAAGGGACATTATGGATCATTTAGTTCCAACCCCTTAATTTGAAGAATAGGGAAACTGAGACCTCAAAAGGAGAAGTAAATTGCTCCAGGTGTCACAGGTGGTAAGAGGAAGAGAAGACATTCAAATCCAGGTTCTCAAATTCCATACCCCATACACTCGCCTACAAATATCATTGTCAGGTTTTGTTTTGTTTTGATTTTTAAAGTGTCAGTCTCATAAGAAACCATCCCAATAGGTTGATGGGTACCAATATCTAGATATGTTTTCCTTCCTAGGGAAGCATTTGCACAATATAAATTTATTGTTGATCTCCTTATACTAAGAGAATCGTGATATGGTGAGAGGTTGGGAAGAAAAGTTCTGCCAGCTATACTTGGAATGCACTACCTCCTCATCTGTTTGTCTAAATCCCTATCTTCCTTTGAGGTCTCAGCTCAGGTGTCGCCTCTACTTGAAAATTTCCGCAATCCCCATAGATTCTAGTATTCTCTTTCTCTCTTCCAATTGCCTTGCTTTTTTTCTTTTTTTATATTTAAAATTTTGAATTCCAAATTCACTCCCTCCTTCACCCACTGTGAAGGTAAACAACATGATATCAATTATACATGTGAAATCATGCAAATCTACTTTCATTTTTAAAAGTGATAAAATTATACTTCAATTTGCACTCCGAGATTATCAGGTCTCTTTCTCTGAAGGTAGATAGCATTTTTCATCATGAATTATTTGGAATTGTGTTGATCAAAGAAGCTAAGTTTTTCCATGGTTGATCATCATTACAATGTTGCCGTTACAATGTATAATGATCTGGTTCTGCTTGCTTTACTTTGTATCAGTTCGTATGGGTCTTCCCATCTTTTTTTCTGAAACCATTCAGCTCATCATTTCTTACAGTACAATAGCATTCTATCATAATCATGCCACAATTTGTTCTATGCCACTATTACAAAAAGAGCTGCTATAAATACTTTTGTACATATAGGTCTTTTTTCTTTCTTTTTCTTAGTGGTATCGCACAGTTTTACAGCCCTTTGGGCATAAGACCAAATTGTTCTCCAGTATGTTTGGACCAGTTCACAATTCTACCAATAATTCATTAGTGGATGTGTTTTTCCTCATGCCTTTCAGCATTTGTCATTTCTAATAGTTGTGAGATGGTACCTCAGAGCTATTTTAATTTGCCTTTCTCTAATCAATAGTGATTTAGAGCATTTTTTCATGACTATAAATAATTTTGATTTCTTTTTCTGAAAACTTTCTTTTCATATCCTTTAGCCATTTATCAATTAGGGAGTGGTGCCTTGTATTTATTTATCTTAGTACGGTAGGATCGATTAGAAAACATTTATTATACTGCTTACTAGATTCCAGGTACTATGCTAAGTGCTGGTAATACAATTAGAAGTAAAAAGAAAGATAGTACCTGTCCTTGAGGAACTTACATTCTAATGGGAGAAGACAACCTGGAGAGTGTTGATAAATATTTAACAACCAATGTAGACCATCATAACCCATCATAGACTTTCAAGGCTACCCTTCATTATTAACATTTTCTCAACCACTTTCTTAAGTCAAAATAATCTACGAAACAACTTGTGTTGTAAAGGCTCACAAAGAAAATTTAACAATTGGCTCAGAGTCTGCAAGAGTGACTGTAGCATGACCCTGATAGACAACAGAAGTGTGTATGTGTTTGGCTGTGGGAGGATAGGTAGAGTGGAAAAGTCATCTAAGGAATCAGATGGATATAGGGTGGAGGTGGTAGACGATGTGGGACTGAGTCCAGTTAGAAGTACATGAGGCAGCCCAGTTAAAAATGAGTATGGGCACTTCTTCAAATGGAGGTTGCTGGGAGAAACTCACTAATGGGGGAAGAGTCACAAGAGGGAGACATTGGCAGTGTCAGAAGGCCACTGGGGAGAGAAAATAGAAAAGATGTCCAGGGATTTAGTTGCCTCATTAGAATCTAAGCTACTTTGAAGGGAGGGACTGTTTGATTTTTATCAATCAATATCCTAGATGCTGGGAATACTTAGCAGGTTCTCAATATTCAATGAATTAAGGAACCTGAGGTCTAATCTTCATCTTAAGTGACCAATGGTGGAGATGTTTCCTCCTGGTCTAAAACTCCAAGCTGCTGGTTTCATTTACAAAAGGATGAATTTACCTAGGGAACAGATGGATGAGGACATTCTGCCATCTCAGAACACACTAATTGAAACTCGGAGGCTGGTTAAAATTCTAAGTACCCATTTACAGTACCTTCTTCTGCAACATGTGACTCCTGTGTACTCTCATCTTTATGACTTCTAAATCCCCAACAGCAAGTTTTTCCCCACATCCATTGCTAGCTAAATGCCTCCACTGCCTCCTTTACTCTGAGCTCTATTCCTGGGTTTTGGGTGTTTTTTTTTGGGGGGGTGTGGTTCTCATTGTATGCCACCAGGCAGTCCAAGGCCAATATGGGTAGCCAGATAAGAAAGGAGATTGAGGGAATTTGCTACCCAAGAATATCAGCTGAAAACCAATCTGGATGTTGGCATATTTGGAGTCTTGTATTTGGAGTCCAAAGATGGATACAGGAAGAGTGTTTCCATTTGACTTAAGGTTTATATCAACCTTATGAGGTAGGTAGCTGCATCAAGAGACAATGTCCAGAACAAGGGGATGGTGGTGAGTGTAACAGTTTCATCTTATTCTTTCCTGGTTGGGTAATATCTAGAATACAATTTTTAGTTTTTGGTGCCACATTTTAAGAAGGCTGTGGATAAGTGGCAGAGCATTCAGATGAGGTTGGCCACATAGTGAAGGCCCAGATGATCAGGTAATATGAGGACCTGGTGAAGAAACTGAGGTTATCTATGTTAGAGAAGAGAATTAGAACTTCAAGTATCTTAAGCTTTGTTATATGGAAGAGAAATTAAATGCTTCTCCTTGGCCCCAGAGGGTAGACCCAGGGAAAAAAAGGTGAAGATACAAAGAAATAAATCTAAGCTTGATGGGAGGAAAAATTTTCCTAATAAAGTGAACTATTCAAAAGTAGAATGAGATACCTTGGGAGGTAGAGGTGTCCCCCTCCCTGAAGGTCATCAGGTCCAAGTTAGATGACCTGTTGTAAGTTATGTTGTAATGGGGATTATTATTCAGATCTAGGAGGGACTAGGTGATTGATCTCTGAGGTACCTTCCCATGACTCATATAGGCCCCTGAGATTCGGCAAGGAAACCAGTTTGTCAAGAGGCTAGTATGCATTGAGAAAATTAGTATGCAATAAGGGTGGTGCCAGATTATGGAGACACTTGAATACCAGGCAAAGCAGTATGAACTTGACTCAGTAGGCAAGAGGGAGGTAGTGTGGCTTAGTGGCTAGAGAATTGACATTGCAGCCAAGAACATATTGGTTCATACCCTGCCTCAGACAAATACTGGCTATGTGAACCATGACCCAGGGCAAATCAGTTAACTGCTTAGTGTTTTAGGGCTGTGTCAAGCTCAGACAGAAATAGGGGGCCACAAAACCAAAATAAGTTTCCCTGCAGGCTGCATATTTAATAGAAAACCACCTAGCAACATTATCTATGATCTATTATATTTTTATTTATTTTGTTCAATAAAATGTTCACCTTCCTCACTTCCACTTCTTGGCTTCCTTCAAGTTTCAGCTCAAATAACACATTCTGCAAGAGGCCCCCCACTTATACCCTCTAGTGCCTTCCCTCTGAGATAACCTCCTCCTTACAGTATATATATTCTGTATGTACATTTTAACGTGTCATTTACCCCATTAGAATAAGAGGGCAGAGATCATGAGTTTTGCCTTTCATTGTATCCTTAGCACTTAGCATAGTGTCTGGCACACAGTAAGCAGTGAATAAATGATTGTTGATCAACTAACTGACATATTGTTGAGAGAAGCCTTGGATACCAAGCAAAGCAGTTTGTACATGACTAAACTGACAATAAGAAACTACTGAAAATTTTTGAAGAGGAATAATATGATCAGATCTATGCATTAGAAGGATTGTGCTCCAGTATGAGTAACAAGCTAGCCAAGTCTAAAGAGGCTCGTCTCTTAAAAGATTCGCCAACAGACCATGTATATTCTCTCTCTCTCTCTCTCTCCTCTCCTCTCCTTTCCTCTTTCTCTCTCTTTTGTATCTCTTTCCTTTCTTTCTCCCTCCCTTCTCCACTTTCTCTCTCCCTTCCTTCTCTCTCTCTCTCTCCCCTTCTCCTCCCCTTTTCTTTCTCTCATGCCCTTCCCCTTCTCTTCCCCCCTCTCTTTTTCCCTCCTTCCCCACTCTCTCTCCCTATTTATCTACAAATGTGAGTGTGTGTGTGTGTGTGTGTGTGTGTGTGTGTGTATATTTTTGGCTGCAGCCATTCACAAAGCCATAAAAAAGTTGTGATCTATATCTATGCAAGGCATCACTACAGCAAGTAAAACACATATCTTTGAAATAAGCATAAATGAAAAGTAAAGGAATTATCAAAGGATGTGCCATCAGAGCCCTTTAAAACAACAGGTTTGCTTCTTGCATTTGAAATATGTCTACAGAAACAAAACACACTTGGTTTACATGCAACTGTTCATGAGCTCATGTGCTGTATAAAATGAAATGAAACTATGGAGAGGTTCCCTGGAGGTGTATGGCCTTTTCAATAGTCTTTCCTTAAAGGGAGAGGTAGGAAGAGTTAGTATTGGTGGTCGCAGTGTAGTGAGATGACTGGTTTAGGTTTCAGCCTCTGGAATCTCTGACTTCTCAGGTCATGTTTATGGATGCTTTCCATGATTTTGGGAAGTAGGCTCCAGTCAAAGATGACATCATATGAAAGAATCTTAAGAGGAAGGAGCAAGGTTAGCACACACAACTGATTTTGGCCTGATAGTGGGCCAGCAGGACATGTCTAGGTACAGTACAGAACTGTTCCAAATGTTTCAGTTTCTTAAAATAATTTGAGTCAACAACAGCAAAATTTATTCATACAAAAAAAAATTGTATACATATATGTATACAAAGCACACCATGTATATGCAATCCAGGGAGTAGAAAGATTACTATACCCATTTTAGAGCTATGGAGATGAAATTCAGAGTGATTAGATAGATTCACAAATTCATAGAAAATTCAATTTGGAAAGGAAACTAGAGAGGTTCTAATATAAACCCCACATTTGACAGGTGAGAAAACCAAGCCTGAAAGAGATAAGCATCCTATAAGCCTGGGTAGCTATTTAATCTCTCTGAACCTTGATTTTTTTCCTCTATCAGATGAAGAAATCAGAGGAGAGAATCTTTCAAGTCCTTTCCAAATCTAACATTCTTTGAATGCTAACAGCTAGGGGGCACAGCGGATATGATGGGGGCACCTGGATCCCTAAAAGGGAAAGACCCTCAGTCCTTGAACTTTCTTACGCATTTCAGCCCTGCTGTTTCCTTGAGGCATCTGGCCCATCCCCAATAAAATCCTTTCAACTGTCCTTTCCTTGTGGGCCCCTGACCCAACCCAGCCTTTCATTCTCCTTGTTTTTGGACCACCCCAAGCTACTTGCCACTCCTTAATCCTATCAAGATCCTTTCACTGACCCTTTCTCCCTTTTTCTGTATAAAAGCATTATTCTGACCCCCTTAGGTACAGATTCTTAGAATCTCACCTGCTTATACAGTAATATGGTATTATAGTAAAACCTCACTACTCTGACTGAAAGAAGGTTTGAGTGGTTGAATTCTTTCAAGGCAGATATACCCTGCACCCTTGAATATTGGGGTTCCTAGCACCCCTAGATCACATCATATTGAGTACTGGGCCTGGTCAGAAAGACCGGGGTTCAAATTCAACATTATAGACTTAATTATCCATGTTACTCTGGGCAAGTTATTTAACAGCTGTCTCTCTCAGTTTCCTCATCTGTAAAATTTGTATGATAACAGCATCTACCACCCAGGGTGGTGGTGAAGATAAAATTAGATAATATTGAGTTGTAAAGCACTTTGCCAGCCTTAAAGTGCCATATAAATGCTAGCTATTATTATTTGAAGATTTGAATCTATTTAAAATTAGTCAGAAAAGGAAAATGACTCACTGAAGAGCCTACGAATAGTAAAGCTTGGAGTACCAACTTGAACCTGGGGTTTGATTCCAAAGTACTCTTTCTCCTGCATTATGCTGCCTCCTAAAATAACAAAGCCAGCCTATGAAATGCTAATGATTGCAGTGCTAGGCAAGTTCTTTAATTACAATATCAATGGATATTAAAATGTATTCTGGAAAGAAAGGGGCTCTCCAGTCTTTTGCAGCCCCGGTTTTTATTCCTCATTGATTTTTCTCTGCAATGAATCGAAATGCACAAAGAAATATTTTGTCTGCACCAAAAAAGAAGGAAAGACCAATTAGAGAGGATAGTCTCTGGTATATGCTTCTATGATGCTTGCCAGGGAAGTGGAAAGAAGTCAATAGTACCATGTGGGGAACATTATACACTGGTTCTATGGAAACACTGGTCTTTGGACGTTAGAGGCTTGTTCACTTTCTGGTTTCTTCACAGTCCTAGAGATCTCTCCATCTTATTTGGATTCCTGATGCTTGCACAATGACAAAACAGGATTTTAACCTTACTGAAAGATGTGTCTTCCACATGGGACAGAGAAGGAGAAAAGCATGGGTTCAGTGGTGCTGTGGTACTGTGGCAGAGGGCTGAGTCCTGGCCTGGGATTGAGGAACCCTGGGTGCTAAGTCATTTGCCCACTTGGGGTCTCTGTATCCTGAACTATAAAATGAATAGGTTGGACTGTCAGGGGTTCTTAACCTAACCTTAACCTAAGTTCTGTTAGGTTAACTTTTTTTTTTTTAATTTTAAGTAATTTGATAGCCATGTTTCAGTATGATTGGTTTCCTTTGTAATCCTTTGTGTTTTATTTTACGCATTTAAAAACTTGAGAAGGGGACCATAGGCTTCACCAGTTTGTCAAAAGGACTATCACATAAACACAGATACACACACACACACACACACACACACGCACGCACACACGCACTTAATCCCTGAGCTAGAGAACTTCTAAGATCCTTTTCACTTCTAATATTATGTTGCATAACTAGTTCTAGACTAATGAATTCCCAGCTCTGGGTTAGGTGGAATGATATCTATTCTGTTCTAAATTTTAACACTGACTTAGAGAAATACTTATGAAATTTGTAGATAACAGAAAGGTGCCGGGAGAGCTAATGAAATGAATGACAGACTCAGGATCCAGAAAGATGGTGATAGGCAGGGATGATGAACCAAATCTAATAAGATAAAAGAACCCTAATATTCTAATGGCTCTGTAATCTCATCAATGTAAATATTCCCTTCAATAATGCAGATCACAACCCATCCATACCTGTCCGTCCTGTCCTGTCCTGTGCAACTTTTGTCTATGACCTTCCACAAGTTTGTCTTGAGGGGCTGCCCAGTGTATTGTGGCCTTCTTCTCATTAAGTAACACTGAGATATCAAGATATAATCTAGTAAGGGTAAATGTAAATTTCTATACTTGGGTTAAAAAAAAACAAAAACAACTAAAAGGAACTGATTGCATATACACATGAAGAGGGTGGGACTAGAAAATAGAGCATCTTTTAGGGCCTGTATCCAAAACATAGCCCAGGGCCTTGAGCTTAGTAAGCATTGAATAAATGCGTGTTGAATCAATTTGAACTGTGACAGACTCATTGGCTTAATATGTTAAGATAATAAGACATAGTAGCCTCCTATTGAGGAGATCTTGGACTGAATTAAAACAAGTGTAGTGTCCAAAGCTTGGAGTTGTTGGTCCTATTGTCCTTTGCCCTGGTTGGACCCTATTTGGAACATTGCATCTAATTCTGTGTACTACTGAAAGATACTAACAACCTATAATGCATCTAGACAACAGTGGGAAGGATTAATGAAGGGATTCAAAACTATGCAACAGAAGGATCAGTGAAGGGACTTTGGAGTTTAACCTGGAGAAGAGAAGACAGAAGGAGGAAGGACATTATGGTAGCCTTGAAGTATATAAGGACTATTATGTAGAATATATTTTATATGTATATACATATTATGTAGAATACATGAATAGATTACAGTTGTTCTATCTGGGCCCAGAGAACAGGACTAGAGAAATTTCTGGAGGCTGCAGAAAAATATATTTTTCCTTGACACAAGGAAAAAGTTCCTGGAGTTTAGAATGGGAGGTAGTAAGTTTCCTGTCAGTAGAGGTGTTCAAGTGAAGGCTGTATTGGCATTTTATAGATTACTATTCAGTTTGGCTTTGGACAAGATGTCTTCTGAGGTCCTTTCCAACTCAATCTTAGTAGGTGTGTTGATAAGCAAAATGGGCTCTTAGCACTTAGTCCAACAAAGTACCCTTGAAGAGTTTGGCTTTGTTTCTTTTGAGTAATTCAGTGTATTTCATTGAGTCTTACTAAGTGCTAAGCCCCAGGCTCTAACCTCTATTAGATGTTAACCTGACCTATGTGGATGTGAACCTCCCAGGGTCCTAAGGGGAGGGGCTAACTCAAGAGCCAATCATAGCAGCCTAAGTTCTGGTCATTCAGATGACATTTGATGACATCTGAAGCCCTATAAGAAGAGAGGACAGGGCCATTTGTGCAGGACTTTCACTCGAGATGGTGTTGATGCAGAGACTCTGGGCAGCTGTAGCTAAGGGCCCTCCAGCTTGTACCCTGGATGCTGAGACTTTGTTGAACTCTGGTAACTATGTATTGGGATTTGAATTAGACAAGGTGTGTCTGTTGATGTTTGTACTTTGTATCTTGTTCTGAAGTCCAGGGTGCTGGCTTTTTCTCCCTGAACTAAGTAAACGATATTTGTATGCTGAATTGAAAGCAGGCTTGTCAGCCCCTTCATGTAGCTTTCCTTAGTTAAGCAGATCAAAAGAACCTGTGCTTTTGCAGTGTGTTGGCAGCATTCTGGGTGCTGGTTCTTGCACCCCCACAGAAGCTGCTAGCTGGATTGTTGAAACAGTAGGAAAGGCTATTTGACAATTGTTGGCAATGAATGTCAATAAACTAGATGTTTATTTCACTCAGATGAAATAAATAGAGGCAAAAACAAGAAGACTATAACCCACATCTAGTTTGTCAGCAGACTAAAGGCAGTAAGGTTCAGAAGGAATTGCATTGGCTTAAGGAGACCTGGATTTTATCATGGTCTCCTTAATTACCATTATTATCACCACCATCCTCAAACTCCCTTCTTCTCATCTTCCATCATCAATGACCCACCATTCCTATCATCCACGACTACAGTTTTAGGGACCTTAAACACCATGAAGGCAAACCACCTCCTTTTACAGATGAGGAAACTGAGGCTTAAGAAGGTTACAGGACTTGCCCAGGATATCACATAGCTTGTAAATAGGATTTGAACTTAGGTCTTCCTGACTCCAAGTCTAGGGTTCTAGCCATCTAACTGTCTCTAAATATGGATGAAGTTGGAAAGATAATGTTTATAACTAATAAGACCTTTCTCAGTATTAGGGTAGTTGGATGGTGTATATATATACACACACAGAGGGCATAGGGTGAATTGAACATGAAGGGATGATATCTAAAAAATAAAATTAAGGGGTAAAAGAGAAATGTACTGGGAAAAAGGAAAAAGGGAGAGGCACAATGGGGTAAATTATCTAACATAAAAGAGGAAAGAAAAAACTTTTACAGTGTTGGTGAGAGGGAATGAGTGAACCTTACTCTCATCTGATTTGGCTTAAGGAAGAAATAACGTACACACTCAATTGGGTATGGAAATCTGTCTTACCCTGCAGGGAAGTCGGGGAGAAGGGGCTACAAAAGGGGGAATGATAGAAGGGAGGGCAGATTGGGGGAGGGGGTAATCAGAAGCAAACACTTTTAAGGAGGGACAGGGTCAAAGGAGAGAATAGAATAAATGAGGGAGGGATAGGATGGGGGGAAATATAGTTAGTCTTTCACAACATGACTATTAGGGAAGTATTTTGCATGACTACATATGTCTAACCTATATCGAACTGCTTACCTTCTCAATGAGGGTGGGTGGGGAGGGAGGAAGGGAGAGAATTTTAAAAATAAATGTTAAAAATTGTTTTTACATGCAACTGGGAAATGAGATATACAGGCAATGGGGTATAGAAATCTATCTTGCCCCACAAGAAAATAGAAAGGAAGGGGATAAGAGAAGGGGGATGGTGATAGAAGGGAGGGCAGATTGGGGGACTGGCTAATCAAAATGCATGCCATTTGGGGTGGGGGAAGGGAAGAGATGGGGAGAAAATTTGGAACTCAAAATCTTATGGAAGTGCATGTTGAAAACTAAAAATTAATTAATAAAAAGGAAAAAAAAGAAAAAGATAAATATGGATGAAGTTCTCTCAGCCACAGAGAATGCTAAACTTAGTTACAGGAACTAGGTTCAAATCCTACCCTTACTTGTATAATTTTATCATTCCATGTCTCTAGTCTCAGTTTCCTCATCTGTAAAATGAGAGGTTAGGTCTAGATGAACACTAAGGTCCATTCCAGTCCTAGATTTTTGGTGCCTTGACTTTCTGGATAGGGTTCTGCGTTAGGTGCTACACTGAAAAAAATTATATAGATGCTTTCTCCACTATTTATTTAAGAGCTCTGAGGCCAAAAACAGAAATCAACAAGTCAAGAATCTATAGCCATACCTCCCTCTTTTATTCTGAGTGAGTCTGCATTACTATTGGGGCAAGTTTCAGTTGCAGACTCTTTGTGAAGGAATGCAGTTACTTTACTGCTCCCCAACTGAGTCCAGGATCTACGTTAATGAATAGATAAGAATGATTTGTAATTAACATAGTAATTGTTTGTTTCTAAGTGAATGACTCTTAAGAACCTGAACAATCTAAGTGCTTAAAATGTCAGCTCAGCTCCTGTCTCAATTATCCAAATTTTGAATTAGTGGCTCCAAATTAATGAGCTCTTACTATATATGTGATAAAGCAGCAGACCAGTACAAAATTGGGCACTGATTTATTAGCCCTGTATACACCATGGGAGTGGATGCAATGTTCAGCAGAGGAAAAGCATAAAGGTACAATCAAGGCACAGTGTGTGTGTGCGTGCGTGCGCGCGTGCGTACGCGCTCACACATACATGTCATTCCTCCATACAGAAGAACGAATAGGAAAGAGCAACCATGGGAATTTTAAGACCAAACAGAGCAAGGCCAGAGACATCATTCACTCTTACCTCATTCCCATTTGTAGAGGCCACGTGTTATAGTAGTTGTTGTGTTTGTCCTTCGTTCTTGAAGAGGACCATGGCATCAGGGAAATGATGACATGACTTGCAGCTGATTTTGATTTGAATGAGGGAAGGCTGTGCAAAGTCACCAGCCTTACTCTCTCTTCCAGAGCCATCTGGGTCCAGTGGCCTGATATTCACCAGGAAGACTGGAGATGGCCCAGGATGCATAGGGAGACCCTGGACCTTTCAGGATAAGGTCTTTCCAGGTTCTCATTTTGAGTGAGGTAACGGCCATTCAGTGAACAGGCCTCTTTGAGAAGTTAACCAAGGGATGGTCCCTTTAATCAAAAACTCAAAAAAAAACCCCAAACCCCTAAAAATCAAACTGAGAGGAGAAGACCCTCAGGTTTCCTGCCCAAAAAGAAACAGTTACTATTTAGTATTTACATTCACTCTGTGTTAGGAAGACAGGGACCTATTGTCCAATCTACAACCTCCGGAGCTAGATACTTTCTCAAAAAAAAAAAAAAAACATGTTATAGTAAGAAGAACATAGAAGACTAGCTCTAGGTCAGACAACTCATACTTGAATCCCGGTTCTGCTCTTTACTATGTGTGACATTGGAAGAGTAAGTTCCTTCCCTTTCCTGAACCATAGTTTCTTCATCTTTAAAGTGAAAAGGTTCAATGTGCCATGCTCTGAGAGAAGTACCTAAGTAAGTAACAGAGAGTCTAGCTCTAGCCAGAGCCCTAGACTGAGTCAGAAAGACTTGGGTTTGAACCCTGAGTCATACACTTACTAGTGTTGGTGTGACCCAAGGTGAGTCACTTAAGCTTGCTGAGACTGTCCTCACCTCCAAATAGGAATAATCATTCTTGCAGCATTTCTCGCACCGAGTTCTTGTGATTATCAAGCTTTGTAAACAAAGCGATACATAAATTTCACTTGTTATTATTTTTGCTACTATCCCTTCAAGCTCAATGTCTTCTGATCCAATACAGGAGAATAACGGATCCTAGATTTAGAGCTCGAAGAGGCCTTATATGGTCCATTCTTGATAGGCATGTCATATTAGGAATAGTTTGAAGAATGGGGGAGCAAAGGTTTGGTGAGTGACAGAGAAGGGGGTCATAGAGAGGAGAGGGTGTCCTAGGTCGGTTGTAGTGGTGGTGTTTGGGTAAAGGACCAGAGGCAATATTGAATTAAATAAACAACATAAGAGTCAAATTGTACAAGAGGGATGTTCTAGTCTGTAGTTGCTTCTCAGGCTTCTGTGAAGAGAGTCAGTACGTCAGAAGACTAGGGTTCAAATTCTGCCTCTGACATCAGCTATATGGTATTGGGCTAGTCACTTAACATTTCTAATCCTCAGTGTCCTTATCTACAAAGTGAAGGGGTTTGATTAGATGAATATCGGGTTTCTTTCAGCTCAAAATCTATGATTCTATTGCTTCTGTCTTTTATGGGGCCAAGACAAAGTTAAGCATATTTTCCCATCAGCATTGCAGCATTTCACATTTTAGGATGCCAACCCTACTGGCTTCTTCATGGCAGGGGTTTCCTCCCTGTGACCCGTGTGTGATAAGGTCTGTCTGTTTATCCATTCGGCTCATGCATGGGAAACCAAACAGATTCTGCCACATGTCCAGTGATATGAAGTATCCCAGTCTGTGGATGATGGGAAATGAACTAAAAACTTCCCACTGGTCAAGGGTCTATTCAAGGAAAAGGGGAGGATGTGGTTTGGAGAGTTAAACTGGGCAATGGAAAGCCATTAGAAGATAAATGAATATAAAAGGGGCATCTATAACACGATTAATGCCAGATTCAGTAAACAGAGAGGCTCACGACATGGAAGCAAGAGGCAGACGAGCAGATGGGAGTTATTTTTAAAAATAAGAGGCAGCAAGGAAACTGTAGAATGAAATTTCTTTCTATTGCCAGAGGTACCGATGCCTTGGGATAAAGGGCGGGGTTTCTAGAGAAAGGAAAACCTCATAAGGATAAGAGTTGACCTATCTCTGGGCATTTCATGGTTGCAAAATAGCTTTCATTTCATTGGATCATCATGACAAGGTGTTATTATGAGCCCCCTTTTTTATTTTAATTGTTTTTTATTATTTAATATATTTAGTTTTCAGCGTTGATTTTCACAGGAGTTTGAATTACAAATTTTCTCTCCATTTCTACCCTCCCCCCACTCCAAGATGGCATATATTCTGGTTGTC
>CM053624.1:280791754-280832312 GCA_028646595.1 Phalanger gymnotis
TACTGAATCTTGAAGGATAAGTAGGATTTGGATAAAGAATGAAGATTAAGCAAGCATGGTGTAGAGGATAGAACATTGTATTTAGAGTCAGGAAGACATGGGTTCAAATCTTGACTCAGGCACTTACTAGTTACATGACCTAAGTCACAACCTCTCTCAGCCTCAGTTTCCTCATCTTTAAATTTGAGGTTTGGATTTGATGGCAGTACCTTTCAGCACTAAATCTATGGTTCTATGATTAGGGAGAGCATCTTAAGAGTGAACACCAGGAACAAAGTTGTAGAAATGAGAGACAAAGCAGGTAGAAATGAAAATGACTAGAACATAAAGTTAATGTTGAGGAGAATTAGCAGGTAAGATTGGAGAATTAAGTTAGTATGACATTGAGGGTGTTCATTGTCATTCAAAAAAGTCCAGACTTCCAGATGAGAAATGTGGGAACCTGTTTAAACTTTTGAAGTAGTTGAGTGCTTAGGAAATGGAGGCGTTTTTTAGGAAAATAGATAAAATTGCCATGTAAAGTGGGAAATACAATTTGGGGAAATGGGGGCAATTGTTATACTATTTCAGTAGCCCAAGGGAAAAGTAATGAGGTATTAGAATAGATTGAAAATGTGAGTGGCTTAAATTGAAAGGGGAGATTAATCAAGAGGCATGTCTCTCCACAGCCTCTTTGAACAAGCTCACTTACTTGGCCCCATCTCTCACCTTTCTGTCAATGACCCTGCACCCCCAAAATTAGATCTCCATTACTAACTTCTCCACAGAACTCCAGTCCTACATTACCAACAGCCTTCTGGACATCTCACCCTTGCCATTCTTTCAATTAGTACCTCCAACTCAAAATATCTCAAATGAATTTGTCATCCCCCCCAAATCTGCTTCTCTCAAGTACTCTATTTTTCTGGATGGGTCCATCATTTCCCCAATCAAATATACTCACGTTGACTAAGTAGTAGCATCAGGCACAGATGTGAGGACTATAGAAGAAAGGAGTTAGCCAGGAAAGCAGATGCTAAACTTTATGGCTATTGTAATGGCGGGAGCGCTACAAGATAGCTAGTTTGGGAGTTAGCATTACTTTTATTTTATATGCTTTTCCCTTAAGACCTACTCAAGTCCTTCCTTGAACTGGCAAGTAAACATTCACTTAACACTTTCTGTGTACAAGGCCCTGTGATTCACACTGGAGATACAAAGAAAAATGCAACATAATTCGTGCTTTCAAGGATCTTACGATCTAATGGAAAGAAACACAATATAAGGAAAAGGTGAATAAGTGTAAAGGATAGGTTGAGACAAAATGCTATGAGAATTTTGTCAAAATAAAGATCACTTTTATCTGGGGTGAATGTAAATAGCAATTGTTTCTGTTTTGGCCAGAAATTCTGAGGATCTTCCCCTCCTAGACTGCTTTTTTTTGACTAGGTAAAAGAGGTCATTTTTTTTTTTTGCCTCATTTCTTACCCAGCCTTAATCACTGAATGGGCATTACCTCAGATAAACTGAGACCTGGGAAAGACCTTAGTTTAAAAGGCCAAGTGTCCCACTGCATCTGGGACGATTTCTAATCAACTTGATTTACATCTTGCCACTAGACTCAGAGGGCTCTGGAGGTGAAAGTGAAGCTGGAGACTTTGCATAACATTCCCTCACTTAAATTCAATTCACTTCCAAGTCATGACATCATCTTCCTGATGTCATGGTCTTCTTCGAGAATGAAGGACAAACAACAATCCATAAGTAGTAGTAGCTGCCCTACTGGGGACTCAACTGACCAGTTCCAGTTGGGCAATGCTGCTCCTTCCTTCCTCCCTCCCTCCCTCCCTTCCTTCCTTCCTTCCTTCCTTCCTTCCTTCCTTCCTTCCTTCCTTCCTTCCTTCCTTCCTTCCTTCCTTCCTTCCTTTCTTTCTTTCTTTCTTTCTTTCTTTCTTTCTTTCTTTCTTTCTTTCTTTCTTTCTTTCTTTCCTTTTTTCTTTCTTTCTTCCTGCCTTCTTGCCTTCCTTCCTTCTTGCCTTCCTTCCTTCCTCCTCTCCCTCTTCTTTCCTTTCTTTCCCCTCCCTCCTCTCCCTCTGTCCACATAGAGAATCATACCCTTACCTACAGGTGCTCTGCCTAAAGGAATACAGATTTTGATAGCTGAAATCTCGAAAGACATATGGGGGTTTATGGGCTAGATTTCTTTTTTTTAAGGACCATGCCTTAAATCCAAATCCCTCTGGCTATCACTGATTGGTCAACACAGTTCCCAGCCCAAGCCTCACTTGATCATTGCTTGGGTTTTGATGGCTCAGAGTAAGTATAAATAACATTTGCTTCCATTTTGGCCAGAAACTCTGAGGGTCTTCCTCTCCCAGATAGATTTTTTTTTAACTAGGAAAAAGAGACCATTCTTTGGCTTGCTTATTACCTACCCTTAATCACCAAATGAGCATTGACTCTGACAAACTCAGATCTGGGAAAGACCTTAGCTTAAAAAGTCCAAGGTCTCCCGTTGCATTGCAGGCCATCTCCAGTCATCCAGATCTAAATCTTGCCACTGGACCAGATGGCTCTGAAAGAGACAGCAAGGCTGGTGACTTTGCACGGTCCTCACTCACTTAAATCCGATTTACTTGTAAATCATGATATCACCTTCCTGATGCCATTGGTCCTCTTCAAGAATGAAGGACAAACAACACCAAACCTAGCGTGCTGAGAAGACTGCTTCATAGACCATGTGATATCTGAGTTAGCCAAGAAGGAAGGGATGATTCAATAGAGTCAGAGGGATGAAGATGATTCTAGGCATGGGGGGATGAAATGTCAAAGATACAGATACAGAAGAAGGCAGTATAAAAACAAGGGATAGACGTCCACCATCATAGAAACTCTCATAGAATGTGAGAAAGAAATGCAACAGGGAGGAAAAATCATGTGCCTGCAAACTAACAGCTAAAAAGGAATTTACATCCAGTCTTATCTTCTCAATTTACAGATGAAGAAACCAAGATTCCCAGAGGACAAGTGAATTTTCCCAATGTCCCTCAATAATGGCAGAACCAGTAACTAGATTGTATAGCTTAAAAATATCAGGTTTGAGAATTAATACTCTGTTCATTCATGAATAGAGAGTCATTGAAGGTTTTTGAATAGCAAAATGTTGTATTAGGAAGATTACTAAAGTCAAGGTGTAAAGAATGCTTTAGTGAGGGGATAGATTAGGTACTAAGCTGTTATCAGTGATCTTTGAGAAAGCATGAAGAACGGGTGAGGTGCTTTAAGACTGTGGATAGCACTAGCTCTGGAGTCAGGAGGACCTGAGTTCAAATTTGACCTCAGACACTTGAAACTTACTAGCTGTGTGACCCTGGGCAAGTGACTTAACACTGATTGCTTCACCCCCCAAAAAGACTATGGACAAGCAAATATAGCTCCCTCTCATCTTCAAAAAGTAGAAGAAGAAAATTGGTTCTGGAATCTCCAGGCTTTGATTTATAGAATTTCTTATTATTAGTTTGTTGACAGAAAAAAAGGGTAAGGAGAAAATTATAAACCAGTTACAAATTATGCTAGAATAATCCCATTTCTTCCTTGGTTAAGTCAGAGAAAAGCTGTTGATATGGATTATAAATTTATTTTAGCAAAGCATTTGGCAAAGTCTCATTTTATTCTTGCAGACAAGCTGGAAATATCACAGGACAGTACAGTTAGGTCGATTAAAAATTAGTTGGCAGACCAAATTCAAAGAGTTAGAATTAATAGATTAATGTCAACCTGGGAAGGAGTCTCTAGTGGAAGACTCTTGGACCTGTTGTGCACAACATTTTTAATAGTGACTTAGGTAAGGCATAGATGGCACACTTACCAAATTTTCAGATGTAGTGAAGCTGGGTAATATAGCTGCTACACTGCATAATGGACTTGGTAACTAAAAAAGATCTCCCTATGCTAGGATGATAAATGACCCTATTTAAAATGGTCAGGTGTTTTGGTTTGTTTGCTTTTTATGTCCAGACTTGTGATTTTATGGAAATAAAGAACCACCTTAACACCAAGGCTAGATTTCTATCCAATATGCCATTTCGACTCTTTCTAAGACAATATTTAGTAAGACTAAATGAATAGTTCTGTATTTATATTTTTGAAAGTCCCACAGAAAAATAATATGGCAGAGATGTGACTAATCCCACTTTATGCTGCATTATTGGTTCTATCCTACCCCAGAAAGAAGGAGGGAGCAGCCCTACTATTCTGCCCTAGCCAAACCACATACGAAATATTATATTCAGGGCTTAGTGCCACATTTTAGAAAGACCAATTTGAGAGTATTTAGGGTAGTCTCATCAGAACAATAAAGAGACTCAAAATAATGTCATATGGGCATCAGATGAATCAACTAAGAATATATTATTTGAAGAAAAGAACTCTTGATAGAAGAGGAGTAGTCCACCATCCTCACATATTAGATTTTTTATGTGAAAGAGCATGTATAGACATGTATATATACACACACACAGATACATATATACACACATATATTGCCATAAAGATATGGAAATTAGCTATGCTCAAACAGATGCTATCCCAGATTCCACCAGTGACTGACATTTTGAAGCTGGGACTTTTTGTGAGGATTTCTAGGAGAGAGAAGCTAGAAGGCAAATATAGTCAAGATTTTGATTTCAAGAGTTGGAGTTCAGAGTATTGAGAATTTGAACTTAGCAGGACCCTGGGTACTGGTACCACGTATCCAGGAATTCCACCCCACCCAACCCTAGCTCTTCTCCTGAGAGACGGAGACCAGTGCCATGAACACTGGCGGCTGCTGCTGCAGCTTATGTGGGAGATGCTGGGATGGGTCGATGGAATTCATTTGAGAGACAGAGAATGATGGTTGGTGAGCTAATCTAAAGGCCCCTTAGAAACAATTCTCTTCTCCTCTGCCTCTGAATCAGGGAAAGAGCCAGCCTCATCCATACTCCACTTCTCCAAAGTTGTTTTTTTCCCCTCTTTCCTACTAATAAGGAAAGAGTTTAAAGCATAAAAAAAGCAATTTCTACTCCAGCTATTCACAACATTCGTCTGGCTGCTTTGTATCAAATTAACTGGATCCCTCCACTGTAATCTCTCTTCTTTCATTGCTTTTGTTTATTCCCTTTGTAGCAAAGATTCTCAACTCACTTCCTCAGATGAGGCCAGCTACATCTCCCAGTCTTAATTCTAGAGGGTATCCAGGAGAAGCAGTGTGGTGCCTTTCTCTAACAATATTAGTTTGAGCCTTCATTCCACTGTGTTCCTCCCATTGGTAGCTGCCACTGATTAGCACTCTAGTTAACTGATTAACATCAATTATCTTTTACAAAGGGATGTTTAGTAATAAGATAGAGCAGGAACAGAAGTACAAACATTCCCACCACTACTTCTCCCTCACCCCTATCCCAACATCCAACATTTGGGAGGCATACTCCACACTTTCACCTCAGACCCTGGTGAGAGTGAGCTCCAGTTTAATGCCATTTCTACACAGCATTTACCCGGACAGATTCACTTTCAAATGTCATATGAACACTGGATGATTCCATGTCTGAGCTACCACTGACATGGGTCCTTTGGGTTATTTTGTAGGATCTCAATGCCATGCTATAAAAACCAGCATGGACTCTAGTTCCTGGACCTCTGGTAGTTTACCATTCTGACCTTTTGAAACTTAGAAGGTCATAGCTGTCACCAACATTTCTTCACCTAAAAGCAAGAAAGAAGACACAAAAAAGACAAGTAACAGTGGCAGCAACCGTTTACAAATCACAATGTGGCAGCCCCACTGGAGAATCAAGTCCTGAGGCCTCTTTCTCCACCAAGAGATTTCAGCGTTTCTTATCTGTTCACTGGAACATTCCAGTTAGGAATGAGGACAAACCTAAATTTGTCTGGTTAGTCATTTAAACAAATAATAATAGCTAACTTTATATAGCATTTCCTATGTGCCAGGTACTGTGCACTTTACAATTATCATCTTACTTGATTCTCACAACAACCCTAGGAGTTAGGTGCCATTATTATTCCCATTTTGTAGATGAGCAACTTGAGGCAGACAGAGGTGGCCTGCACAGGATCATATAGCTAGTAAATGTCTAAGGTCACATTTGAATTCAGGTCTTCCTGATTTCAGGCCCAGCATCTTATCCACTGTGCTACCTAGCTGCCTTTAAATAGAAGAAATCTGGTGGCCAGTAACTCATGTTATGTGATTGATGCTGATGTGGGTAGAGTTTTGGAGAATGCTTGGAGTTGTTTTATGTCTCGCTTCAGCTCGAGGTATAAGGGAGGTGGAGGAGATAGTAATTCCCTAAGGAGGTGACAAATACATTGGAGGCATGGTGAGATAGCACTCTCTCCTCTAGATTATAAGCGCAAAAGAGTTTAACTAGAAAGAGATTAATAACCTAAAGTTAACTGAAACCCTTAGACATAAAAGAGAGAAGCTCTTGAGGCATGAGTGAGGAATGACACAGGAAACAGGATATTCATTATGGGGCATACCTCTTGCTGGCCTTCTTTGACTAGCCCCAACTGCCTTCACCTGAATGGATCACTTTGACATGTGCTAATATTTGCCTGGACAACCCCTACGAATTAATCCAAGGGGACATATCAAATATATTTATTGCATTTGATCTCATTCCCATGTATATGTGACCAGTAGGGTATATACTCATATAAATTTCATGATAATCCATTTCCCTTACTTAACTTGAGTGTGAGAGCTTGTCTGGGGTGTTGGGGAAAGGGAAGCAGAGTTAAGGACAAAGAATACATACTGACTCAATCACTGGATGTAGAAAGGTCTTAATCAATGAAAAGGATATTCATGGGTCCAGTGATCTTCAGATCACGGAAGAAAGAGTAAGGGGATTGATCAGCAATTATATGAAAGCTGTATCCTAAAAAGCTCTCCCCCCATATTAAAGTATGTTTCTATAAAAGGCCACCCTTGAGACCGAGCAAATTCAATTTATGATAGGCTCCCCATCGTTCCTCTTAGTTCACCAGGGGGATCCCTGAGTTTGATCATCCCACATGAGGGCGTTTCAATAATACAAGTAACACAAGTGAGTTTTATCAGTGGGGAGTAGGGAGAGATCTCATTCAGACTTATCCAAATGATCTCCAATCTCTATTGTCATGAGGAAATTATCAAGGAAAACTGTACCAATATTGTAGAACCAGAGGGTAAAATTGAAATCAAAAGAATCTACCAATCACCTTCTGGGAAAGATACCAAAATGAAAATTCCCAGAAATACTATAGCCAAATTCCAGAGCTCTCAGGTCAAGGAGAAAATATTGCAAGCAGCCAAGAAGAAACCATTCAAAGGAATCACAATCAGGATAATGTAAAATGTAGCATCTTCTACCCTAAGGGATCAAAGAGCTTGGAATATGATATTCTAGAGGGCAAAGGAGCTAGGATTACAACCCAGAATCACCTACCAGCAAAACTGAGTATAATCCTTCAAATGGAAAATAGATATCTAATGAAATAGAGGACTTTCAAATATTCCTGATGAAAAGACCAGATCTGAATAGGATATTTGACATTCAAACAGAAGACTCAAGAGATGCATAAAAGGGTAAACATGAAAGAGTAATCATAAGAAACTCACTGGAGTTAAACTGTTTACATTCCTATGTGGGAAGATGAAATATGTAATTCCTGAGAATTTTATCATTATTAGGGCAGTCAGAAGGAGTCTTCAGGGACAGGGAGCATGGGTGTGAGTCAATTATATTGGGATGAACTCCAAAATCAGAAAGTAGAGGGCAAGAAAGAGGGATACACTGGGATAAGGGTATACAGAAAAGTAGAATGGGGCAAATTTTCTCACATAAAGGAGATACACAAGGAAGAACGCTTATAGTGAAGGGGAAAATGGGGTAGGGGCTGTTGCAGGAAATGCTTGAACGTCACTCTCATCAGAATTCATTCAAAGAGGAAAAAATATACACTCAGTTGGGTATATACATCTATCTTACTCATAGTGAGAAAAGAGGGGAAGGGGATAAGAGAAGTGAGGGGAGTACATGATAAGGAGAAGGGTAGATTTGGGGAAGCATTATTGATAAACACTTTGAGGAGGGATAGAAAGAGAGAAAGGATAAATGAAAATGGGTTAGAGAGAGATGCACAGTTAGTGATCATAACTGAATGTGAATGGGGCAAGCTAACTTATAGAACGGAAGCAATTAGCAGAATGGTTTGGAAACCAGGCTCTGACAATAAGTTGTGGGAAAGAGACACACTTGGGACAGAAACCCACACATACAGAACTGAAATGAAGGGCTGGAGCAGAGTCTATTATGCTTCAGCTGCAGTGAAGAGGGCAGGGGTGGCAATCATGATTTCAGACAAAGCAAAAGCAAAAAATAGTTCTAATTGCAAGAGATCATCAAGAAAAGTACATTTTGCTAAAAGGAGGCATTACAAACAATGAAGTAATATCAGAAAATTTTACAGTAAGTTTTACTGATAAAGGGCTCCTTTCTAAAATACGTAGGAAACTGAGTTAGATTTATAAAAATAAGAGCCATTCCCCAACTGATAAATGGTCAAAGGGTATGAACAAGAAGTTTTCAAAAGAAAAAAAATCAAAGCTATAAATATGCTCTAAATCACTATTTATTGGAGAAAAGCAAATTGAAACAACTCTAGGTACCACTTCATAACTATTAGAAATGACAAATGCTGGACGTGATAAGGGGAAATGGGTAAACAAATATCTTGCAAATGGAATAGTGAACTGTTCTAACCATTCTGGTGAACAATTTGCCCCAAGCACTATAAAAGTGTGCATACTTTTTGACCTAAGGATACCATTACTAGGTCTATATCCTAAAGAGATCAGAGAAAAAGGAAAAGGACCTATCACATGCAACTATATTTGAAGCAGTTCTTTTGTGGTGGCAAAGAGTTAGAAGTTGAGGGGATACTCATCAATTAGGGAATGGCCAAACAAGTTGTGGCATATGATTGTGATGGAGTACTATTGTGCTATAAGAAATGACAAATGAAACATGGTAATACCTATAATAAAGGAATGAAAAGTAAAGTGAGAAGGACTGGGAGATGATTGTATGCAGTAACAGCAATGTCGTAATGAGGATCAACTGGAAAAACCTGCCCATGCTGATCAATACAGTGATCTAAAACAATTCCAAAGGACTCACAATGAAAAAATGCTACCCACCTCCAGAGAGAGAACCGATGAACTCTAAATATAAATTGAAACATGATTTTTCACTTTTTTTTGGTGATATGGCTAATATGAAATGAGTTTTGCATAATCTAATACGTATAATTGATATCATATTGTTTGCCTTCTCAGTGAGTGCAGGGAGGAATGAGAGGGAGGGAGAGAATCTGGAACTAGAAACTTAAAAAGAGGAAAATGTTATAAATAAATATGAATAGAAAAATCTTAACAGCAAAACCCACAGCCAATTACTTGGAAATATATAGCTTATAAGAGGAAGAAGGAAAGAAGGTATGAAAAGACATATGACCCAACTCCCTCTCTCTAGGCAGGACTTTACCTATGTACATCCAGATAATAACTTAAGCATCTTCTTTGCTAAACCTTCAGGAAAGAGGTCTTTGTTACCAATAATAGCTAAGAGGTACTTTCAGGGGCTCTTAGCTATTATTCTAAATGTTCCACTTCAGAAAAAGTTTATGGCTTCATTTTGGCAATGTAGATGGAAAATTGGTGAGTGCCATTCTCTATGTCAGGGATTTTTAACCTTTATATGTGTGTCATGGACCCCTTTGACAGTTTGGTGAAATCTATGGACCCTTCTCAGAATAATGCTTTTAAATGCAAAAACAAACAAACCAGAAACAACAACGACAACAACCAAACCCCAAACCAAAAGAGCATTACAAAGCCAATTATATTAAGTTACCCGAACATGTATTTTTTTAAAAAAAGTTCACGGTGGACTCCAGTTTAGGAACCCTTGATCTATACGAAAAGGTGATGGTATCATTCCTTTTATGATATATTTAGGAGAGAGAGAGAAAGAGAGAGAGAGAGAGAGACGGGGAGGGGGGGGGGAGAAATGTGGGGGAGACTGGGGGTTCATTAAAGGAAGAGCCAATTGAGAGCAACTGGTGCTAACCATATTGTCCCCTACTGGCCCATGACCAAAAACCATTAAACCATTTCAATATGGGGCTATCATAGGAGTAGTTCATGTAGTATTGTGGAGGCAGTTGTGAAAACTGGTTCCTGTTCCTCCCTAGGAGGCCTGTAGGTCCGATGCACTAAATGGCCCTACTCAGCAGCAGCCACAGCTTGCTTTCTAGGCCCTCTGAGAGCCAGATGAACTTTCAAGCACTGGGGAGGTGCTTCCTATCATCTCTGACACGGATAAGAACTCATTTTGCCATGGATGGAACTGAGGGGCTTACACCATTGGATTATACCTCCCTCATTTTCTAAATTTTGGACCCTTAAATCCCTCTCTTCTTATACATGTACACCCCTCCTGACAACTCAGAATGGAATGATCTTAGAATGGCTCCTCATGTCAAATTAAGCATACCTGAAACATTTTTCCTATCTGTAAGGTGAAATTTTCCTTCCCTTTGCCTTTCTCATATTTAATATAAAACATTCTTCCATAATGCTCCTATCAGTAAAATGAAATTTCTTTCTACTTCTGATCTGAGGATAGAATTTCCCTCTTCTCCCCACTCTCTCCCTTATGTAATATGAACTGCCATCCCCTCCATCTGTAAAATGGAACTTTCCATCTTGCCCCCTCTATAGGTAGAATCCAGTGCTCATCTGAAACCCATATTAATTAAAGAGCTCCACATTCTCAAATGAACCTCATCTCTAAGACTTTGGGTATTCTGGGATGCCACAAATTAAAACACAGTGATCATATTTTTCAATCTCTGGAGAAGAATAGGTGGTCTTACAGATTAAACATCTTTCAACCTTGTCCACTTCCTCCTCCTCCTTCAGCTTTTTATCTTTAAATAACCCTATCACCACCCCAGTCAGCAATACATACTTGGCCTACCCTACCTGGAGGCTGTCAACCACTGCTTCTGCCTCACCCAGAGGATCTCCTCTGAGTCAGACACCTGTGTTCCTTTAATAAAGCTTTATTGAAAACTGGACTTTCTTCTCCTGAAATCATAGCCCTACCAGGATATACATCACAGCAGCACAAAATGTTAAGGAAAGCTCTCAGGAGGACAAAAGTGGGAATAAATAGTCAGGACTCCCTGCATGCAGCCTGGGGCCTTCCCTTCCATTTTCACCATATAAAAGGCTTTCAGGGATTATAGACCTCTATGCATTCTCCTCTGGGCATCCTGGACTCCAGGCCCAATCATCCTGCAGCCTGCTGAGAGAAAGCATGAGTATCTCATCCCTGTCGCCAGGATGACTGACTGATTCAACTTGCTGGCTGACTACCCCAGGGGATCATGTTCCCTCTCAGACAGGGGCACCATGAAAGAGTAAACAGGATGACATGGAACAGCAAATGAGCTAGCAAGCCCTCTGGCCTGGGGTTGACTGGATTCTGCAGAAAATGCTTTATTGAAGTCCAGTGTCTTGGAGCGGAGTTCTTTGTCTCTCATCCTAGTGACAGCACAACTTCCTATACCCAGAATACATTGTGAAAACTGTCTGCCTACATGCCTCTCAGCTGCCCCTTGGGCAAGGGGAAGAGCTCCCTTTCTGGACTCTATTCTCTATTGATTTGTGTTTTGTGTGGTTTGGGGTTTTAAAAACAAAAAAGGGAACCACCAGTTTGCTGTGTGACCTTCCTTGGGTGTTTTACTTTCCCACCCTGGACCCCAGTTTCCCCCCCCTGTGAAAATAATGTTTGGTCTCTAAGACCACTAGCTCAGAGCTAAGACAAGGTACTTTGTGCCCTGAAGGAGAGGGCACACGAGAAATGAAAAAGCCCTTTCTGCCCTCTCCCTTCTCAACCCCAAAGACATAGCCACAGCCGCTTAGTGTGTAAGAAACAACACTGAATTCAGTTAGAAGAATTGGTTTTAAATCTCAGCTTTTCTTACTACCTGGGTAAACTTGGGCAAATGTGAGCCTCAGTTTTCCCACCTGTAAAAGTAGAAGGTTGGAAAAGTTGATTTCAAAGATCCTTTCTCACTCTAAATCCTGTATTGCTAAAAGGGGGTGGGGGAGGCAGAGGAAGCCATTTCTCTTCAAGTTCACCTCCAGGGAGCTTGTGTGAAGACAGAGAGCAATACCAGCAACCTGGAGAATCTTCAGAACAGCTTATTTTTGTCTCCTTCTCACTGGGGTGGCCAGGAAGTGACTGGGAGGAAAGGGAGTGGTAGAGGAGGAAACAAAGCATCATGGGATTTACAGCTGGAAGGGAACACAGAAATAACTAGCTTAATTCCCTTGTTTTACAGACAGGGAAACTGAGGCTCACAGAAGGGACATGACTTATATAGAGGTCAGAAAGCAAGTATTCTTCATTCCCGGGATAAATGCCCTGAATGGCCCTCTCATCGCACGTGCTAGGCTGAGCTGGGCTGGCCGAAGGCTCTTTTGAGAACAAATCTATGTTTAAACCTGTCTCCTGAGCTAGAGCAAAGAGAATTTTAAAGGAGGGCTCAGCCCCAGAGAGCAGGCATGTCAGGCAGAATTATGCATCTAATAACAGACAGGAGCAGCCCCAGTGGGGAAGGAAGCAAGAGAGAGAGTAGGGGAAGACAGGGAGGCGAAGCCAACAAATATGCAAATAACTGAGCAGGTGGCCCAGGGCTCTGGCTTAGGAGCCTCAACTCCCGCCCCACCCATCTCCCGGGCAGCCTCTGGGGGCGCTGCAGCCTGCTAAGTGCACATTTCTCAGGCAAGCTTAATTGATTTCATGACTAGGAGCAGTGTTTTTCCCCAGCCACACGCTGAGCCCTAGTCAAAAACATTTGTACCAACATCCATTTTTAATGCTGTGTATGCCAAATGTTGTCACAAAAGGCAGCGGTGAACATGCTACTAATTTACTCACTGGGAACTGAATGCACATTTCCAAATGCGGGTGTGTCACTGGTTTATTGGATGAAAGACAGGGAAGCACCTAGGTCTGGTATTTGCACTAAAGTCACTGGACACAAGACACTATAGTACAGTGATAAGAAAAGCAAGTAAACAGATGGTATTACCTTGGACAGTTCTCTTTACCTTTCTGGGCTTCAGTATTCTCCTCTATTATGAAGGGCTTGCTTTAGCAACTATGTAAAATCTGGTCCCAGTTCAGAGGCAAGACCAAGTCATTTAGGCCCTCTATAAAAGCACCCTTTACGCTGCCCCTCCCCATGTTGCTGTCCACTGGGCAAAAAAAAAAAAAAATGCCTTCTCCATAACACACATATGTGCCTAGGAGCCTCGGAGAGTGATTTTTTTTTTGGGGGGGGGGGGTTGAGTGTGACACATTTATAAAGAATAAAATGTTAAGGTATGCTCTTAGGTATGATTGCCTACCTTGTCTATCCCAAAATTCCTCCTCTCAACCAAAGACCTCCTGAAAGTTACCCAAGTTTCAACGCGTGCTTTAGAGCAGCGTACACTCAAACTGCCCAGATGATAACGCCCCATTGATGCTTCTCTTACCAGATTTATTAAAAATAAAATATTTAAAATCAAGTGTAGCAAAAAAAAAATAGAAAGAACATACTTCACCTTCAACTCCCATCTTATTCACATTAGAATAGATCCTTCTCAAAGAATGCTCTCATCAATGGGAGAGGGCACACCTATAAACAACACCTCAGACCAAGAAATATATGTAAGAATACACTCATCGTAGTGAATGTGGGTTCAGAATCTTCGTTTACATACTTACTATGTGACCCTTGACAAGTCACTTAAAAACACTCACATGCTCAGTTTGCTAATCTGTGAAATGGGAGCAAGGTAGTTAAGAATAGCACCCACCTCACAGAGTTGTTAAGATACAGTGGAATCATGCATGTACAGAGCTGTGAAAACCTTGAAATGATATATGAACACCCAGTGTTATTGCTGTGATTATCGCCTCTAGTCTCAATTTTGTATTAGTTAGCTGTGTAACCTTGAGGACACTACTTCACCTCTCTCTGAATCTTAATCTGTTGGTACAATTGGGGGTTTGGACAGCCTTGTCCCCTAAAGTCCCTTCCAATTCTAACATTTTAAGAGTTTAGGAGCCTATGAATACACAGATGACATAGAAACCAAGGTAGCCCTAAGCCCATACTGCTGAGTCAGCCAGCCAGCCAGAAGGAATCAGCAGGGATTCTGTGAAGTTCCACTGTGAGTACATCTGAAGGATGTGGCACCGGGCCCTCTGGCTTCAGCTGGGGAGCTGTTGGCTGCCAAGAAGATAAAACTGGAAAGAAAACTAGAGGCTGAAGTTTCTAGAGACACAGGGTCTCTGGTGGCCTGTGATTGGCTAAGCTATATGTCCTTGGAGGTATATCTTAATTTACTCATTAAGATCTCTAAGATGTTCTCTAAAACCCCTTACATCCTTTGATTTAGGTTTCAAAGGACCTTCCTGGTGCTGAGAAGCTATGCTTTAAGTTCTAAGGTCTTCTAGATTTTAACATGGTCTATTTTTTTTTTGAGACCGATGCTCTCTCTCTCTCTCTTCTTTCTTCTTCTTCCTTTTCTTCTTCTTCCTTTTCTTCTTCTTCCTTTTCTTCTTCTTCTTCTTCTTCTTCTTCTTCTTCTTCTTCTTCTTCTTCTCCTCTTCCTCCTTCTCCTCTTCCCCCTCCTTCTCATGCTCCTCATCCTCCTGCTCCTCCTCTTCCTTCTTCTCTCTCAGACCGAATTGTTTCTTAGGAAGTCTGGTAACCCTCACCCCCAGGGCTTACCTTATTGTTGCCAGGTTGGATTAGCCACTCACAGACCTGATTCTACTGTTGAATACTGAAGCTCTGCTCCCATTTTTGACATGGGAAGGTCCATTGTTCCTTAGGAAATTTAGTTACTCTCACTCCCAGGACTTACCATATTGTTACCAGACTTAGTGGAGATATCTAATCAATCAGTATTGGCCCTACTGTACCTCCAAATTGCCAAGTTCAATGAATCCACCAGCATCAGTCCCCCAAGAAGCTGGGAGTTACAGGTGTGTACCATCCTGCCCAGCAGCCCAGACCCAAGTCACAAGAACAGTTGACTATGCTAGCAGAGATCATGTGACAACTAGAATTTCTGTACCAACCTCTCCCACCCCAGGGGATTTAGAGAATGTGTTTGGGGAACTCTGTGCAGATTAATTCTGGAATCAAGACTTTTTTCCTCTGTTTCTCACCAAGGTATAGCATGATAGGTATCCACATTTGAGGATTAAAAAAATTCTAATTCTTCTTTCCAGATGTCTGCTTCAAAGAGAACAATTTTCCTCTCCACCTGCTGCCTCTTTCCTCAGAATCAATTGCAGGCTATTTTGGAAGCTTGGTGCCTTTATATTGAGATCTCTGTCCCTAAATATAGATGCAAATATTACATTTGCCAAGGCCCCTCCCATGCTCCCATTGTGACTTGCTGTCTCCTCCTCTGTGGTGTCTCATTGTAACTAGGTACCTGGAGGAAATCATCACTCCAGACTTTTCTTAAGGGACAGTCTTAAATTTCACTCTCCCTCTAATCCCTACACCCTCTCCTCTATCCTTGCCCTCGGCAGCTGATTTTGAAGGTGGAAGAACTTTTCCTGACACATGAAATCCAGAATTCTGAGTTTTAAAGACCACTAGTTCCTGTAATAACTTGTTTTGTAGCCTTACTCTTAGAAGCCATAAACCCATTTAAACAGGGGAAGATAGAAACCAAAATTGACAACCATAAACTTAAAGTTGGAAGGGCCAAGCCTTCCCTTTTACAAGTGGGGAAGAGGTTCAGGGAGATTAAGTCAATTGCCCAAAGTTACATAATAAGGTAGCAGAGCCAACATTGAAATTCAGGTCCTCTGATTTCAAATCCAGGGCCTTTTCCTCTGTACTATGTTAGTTCTATATTCAAAGCACTCTCTATACCCCATTTTTTTGTACTTTTAAAAATTTATTTTATGTACATTATTTATTATGTATTATGTTGTATCCCTCCCCCCCAAAAAAATCTTGGTAGTTTAGTGTATTGGAAAGCAATGGAATTGTATACTGTATTGTAAGTATATGTTGGCAGTGTAGTATATTGAAAGCAATGGATTTGAAGTCTATGAATGAGTTCAAATCTCAGTTCTATTAGTGGCTTATTGTAACCTTTGTGTTCTCAAGACAAGTGGTACAATAAAAAGAGCAAAGAATTCAGAGTTGAGAGACTGGGTTCTGAATTATGGCTCTTATAATTATGTGTCTCACCTTAATTAAGGAACTAAAGTTCCCTGGGCCTTAGTTTTTGCTTCCTTAAAATAAGGTGTTTGAGCTGGAAATAATAATAACAAAATTCATCTGGAAAAACAAAAGGTCCAGAATATCAAGGGAATTAATGGAAAGAAATGCAAGGGAAGGTGGCCTAGCCATACCAGATCAAAACTGTATCATAAAGCAGCAGTCCTCAAAACTACCTGGTACTGGCTAAGAAATAGAGTGGTAGCTCAGTGGAACAGGTTAAGTATGCAAGACACAGTAGTCAATGATTATAGTAATCTGTTATTTGATAAAACCGAAGACTCTAGCTTCTGGGATGAGAACTCACTATTTGACAAAAACTGCTGGGAAAACTCAAAAACAGTATGGAAGAAACTAGGTGTGACCAATGTCTTACACTGTATACCAAGGTAAAGTCAAAATGGGTGCCCAATTTGGTTGGTTGTTGTCCTTCATTTTTGAAGAGGACCAAAATGACGTCACTATGCTAGAGTCAAATTACAGTGTGCCTGACTGTGGCTGATCAGACTAATGTTAGCTCAGAATGTTCTACGACACGTCAGGCACAAATAGTCCCTGTGCACATTTGGGATGGATCCTCCAAATTTGTGCATTTCTTGTTTCTTTTGAGCTACTTCAATTCTGCTTTGCTCATAAAGCACAGCACCTTCTCTGACGAAGGCACTCCGTGCTGAGTGGTCCTGTGCCAGTGTCTCCCAAGTCACACAATCAATTCCAAAGTTCAAGAGACCTTGAGAGTATCCTTGTATCTCTTCTTCTACCACCATATGAATGCTTGCCCTGTGTGAGTTCTCCACAAAATAGTCATTTTGGCAAGCATATATTTTGCATTCAAGCAATGTGGCCAGGTCATCGGAATTGTGCTACCTTAAGTAGAGTTTGAAGTACCTCGGTGTCTGGTTTATCATCCTTCCAGGTGATCTTCAGAATCTTCCTAAGACAATTCAAATGGAAGTGATTCAGTTTCCTGGCATGGTACTGGTATACTGTCCAGGTTTCACAGACATATAACAATGAGGTCAGCACAATAGCTCTGTAGACCTTCAGTTTGGTAGTCAGTCTAATACCTCTTCTCACCCACACTTTCCCTTGGAGCCTCCAAAACACTGTGCTAGCTCTGGCAATGCATGCATCAACCTCATTATCAGTGTGTATGTCCCTGGAAAGTACAATACCAAGGTAAGTGAACTTATACACAGCACTCAAAACTTTATTTACTGTAATCAATGGTTCCATGTAGACATAAAGAGTGAAACTATAAGCAAATTAAGAGAGCAAGGAATAGTTTACCTGTCAGATCTATGGAGAAGGGAAGAGTTTATGACCAAATAAGAGATAGAGAACATTATGAAATGCAAAATGGATATTTTTGGTTACATTAAATTAAAAAGGTTTCACACAAACAAAGCCAATGCAACCAAGATTAGAAGGGAAGCAGAAATCTGGGAAACAATTTTTATAGCCAGTGTTTCTGATAAAGGACTCATTTCTCAAATATATAGAGAACTTAGTCAAATTTATAACAATATAAGTCACTCTCTAATTGACAAATGGTCAAAGGATATGAATAGGCAGCTTTTGGATGAAGAAATTAAAGCTATCTATAGTCATGAAAAAATGCTCTAAGTCACTATTGATTAGAGAAATGCAAATTAAAACAACTCTGACGTACCACATCATACCTATCAGATTGGCTAACACTACAAAACAGGAAAATGATAAATGTTGGCAAAGATATGGGAAAATTGGAACACTAATGCATTGTTGGTAGAGTTTTGAACTGATCCAACTATTCTGGAGAACAATTTGGAACTATATAACTATATAATTGTAGCCCCAAAAGGCTACAAAACTGTGCATACCTTTCGATCCAGCAATACCACTACTAGGTCTCTATCTCAAAGAGATCATAAGAAGTGGGGGTGGAAGAGCCCACATGTACAAAAATATTTATAGCAGCTTTTTTTATTGTGGTAAAAAAATTAGAAATTGAGGGGATGCTCATCGATTGAGGAATGGCTGAACACATTGTGCATATGAATGTAATAGAATATTAATTTTCCTTAAGAAATGGTGAGCAGGTAGATTTCAGAAAAAAATCTGGAAAGACTTGCATAGACTTATGCTGAGTGAGAACCAGGAGATGATTGCACACAGCAACAGCAGCACTGTGTGATGAGTGACTTTCTTAGATTTAGCTCTTCCCAGCAATGCAAAGATCTAAGACAACTCCAAAAGACTCATAATGGAAAATGCTAACCACATCCAGAGAAAGAACTATGGAGTCTGAATACATACCAAAACAAATTGTTTTCTCTTTTTTCTGTTGTTTTTTTTTTCTTTCTTGTGTTTTTTTCCTTTTTTCCGGTCCTTCTTCCACAACATGACTAATGTGGAAATATATTTAATATGATTGCACATGCATAGTCTATATCAGATTGCATGCCATCTTGGGGAGGAGAAAGGGAGAGGGAAGGGGAAAATCTAGAACTCACAATCTTGTGAAAGTCAATGTTGAAAACTAAAAAAAAATATTTTTAAAAATAAAATAAGGGGTTTGGAGTAAATGATCTCAGAGGCACTATCCAGCTATAAATCTTTGATTCTATGACTTAATCAGACTTACCTCCCCTCTTTACCAGAACTTGGATCCTACACTTCTTCTAAACTGAATCTCCGTTAGCCTCAGTTTCTTCATCTAGAAAGGGGAAAATAATAATTGTACTATTCACTTGGTATGCTTGCTGTGAAGAAAGTACTCTTCAACTTTAAAGTGCTATATATATGGGATTTATTGTTCTGGCTATCATTGCAATTACTGTTATGACTATTTCCTATGACTTTAAGCAAGCAAGTCCCTTGCTTTCACCAGGCCTTTGTCTCCTCCTCTATAAAACTGTAGTATGAATTGGAGGGGGGAAGGAGGTTTAGAATTACATGACCTCTAAAGTCTCTTCCATGTCTAAATCCTTTAAACCTATGCTCCAACAAAGGATTTCCTGACCTAAATCCTCCCTCCCATCCCTGTCCCTCCCAATACTCCCAATCCCAGGATGTTGTTAGGTTCCATTATGTTCCTAGAACAGCCCTCACAACCTGTCTCCTGAGGTGCGAGTACTGAGAAATGCAGTTTGATATTTGATTTTATTGACTCTAACTCCAAATTATCTAACTTTAAATGTGCTGTTTTCAAAGAGAGAATGGGAAGAAGTGACAGTCCATTGCCCACCACGCCAGACAAATCGTCCAAAATGTCGGTAGCCCTGAAGAAAACTGTTCCTGGAGTTACGGATGTGGAATTAACCTTTACATACATTCTGCAGAGCTGAGAGGCCCAGACACAGGAGACAGGGCTGGGAAATGAAAAGGAGATTCTTCCCTAGTGCACAGAGAGGAAAAAGAAAATGCCAGAGGAATCTATCCTGCAGCCAGGCACCAGGAGGTGTTAGAATAGCTACAAGACCTCTTTTTTCCTTTACACCTTTCATCTGAAAGCACTTTACACTGAACTCTTTTCACTTATAGCTGAAATGTTGCCACCTCTGAGATAGAACGCAACAGCCATTTAGCACTAATATCATGCCTTCCAGCATCCCTATTTTCTTCTTGTTAAAGACTTCAATTGACAGGGATTCCATACATAGCCTTCTCAGGATACTCTTCAAGCACTGCACTTGGAGTTGAGGGACATGGATTTTTAACCCTGGTTCTATCACTAGCTATCTGGATAACTTTGGGTACATCACCAGACCTAAATATTCTGAACTGTAAAATGGGAGAAATACTATTTCACTACCTGCCTTATAGGATTGATGTTTTCAAAGTGTTTTTGGAAAATGTAAAGTACTATGTAAATATGATTTGTTATTATCATCTATTGACATCAAACAGTCTTTCCTTTTCATTATCTTACATTCTGCTTGGCATAGCTAAAGGTTGTTGCTATCTTTGGTACATATAGAGAACAGATATTCTTCAACTAAAGAAGAGGATAAGAATCTTAGAGTTTTCCATTTTTAAGGCACCTCAGAGATCACTTAGTCTAACCCCTCATTTTATTGATGAGGAAACTGAAGCCCATAGTCAGCAAGTGACTTTTCTAAGGTAATTCATCTAGTAAATGTCAGTCAAGATTCAAATACAAGTTACTTTGCTCCAAGTTCAACATTCTTTATAATTCACTGTGCTGACCATGTACACCAAAGTCCCTACCTATTCTTAATCAGCCTACAATCTAGTCTACAATCTAGCATGACATATACACAAATAATGATCTTGGAGTTAAGAGTGAGATGAGTGAAAAGTTCAGCAAGAAACTTAAGGGTCAATAGATCAGGTTCAGCTAGACAGACAAGGAAGACTAATGAATGGCACTAGAGTAGAGCCATGAAGGAGAGAAAGAATTTTAACAATTGGACATATGATTGAAGTCCGTTCTAAGTAAAAAGGGGTATTGTGGGTAAAGACATAAAGGGCAGAGAAAGTTGGAGGATTGAAGAATTGGGTGTTATAGAGTATGTGATATAATGGTGTAAAAAGACTATATGGAAAAATAGAGCAAGATTGTAGATGCCCTTGAATGACAGACTTAGAGGTTTGCACATTGTTTTGTAAGACATAGAGAGACCCTGAAGGTTTTTGGACAAGGAAATAATGTGGCTAGCCCTTTGCTTTAAGATTATGACTCAGGCAGTGGGATGAAGGAGGTATTAAATGGGAGAGAAACTGGAAGCAGGGAGATGCCAGGATTGACTATATTTCAGAACCTTGGACAGCATTTTCAGGCCCAGTTTCCCTATCCATAAAGGGAAGAAAATAAAATGTACATAAGATTAGGCATGGTTTCCTTTGTCTTTATCATAACAATATTCATAGTTCATGGAACATGGCTTTTTCAGTGTTATTTAGTCAATCATTTTAGCAATATAACAAATCATTTGTGCAAATAAAATTGCGAAGAAACCATACAAAAAGACTAGAGATGTTCTTGGTTCTTAATGAATTGAGCAGCCTCATTGAGCTGTGTGTGTGAGGAAAGTGCTATTACAAACCTGATGGGAGTAGAGCAGAGAAGAAAGAAAAGAATAGGGACAGAGACAAAGAGAAAAAAGATGGATGAGGGAGGGTGGTAAGGTGGTAGCAGAGGGAGAGAGAAATGAAAGGAAGAGAGAATAGGGTGAGAGAGAAGAGGAAATATGGAGGGATGCAAAAGGAGAAAAGTGAAAGAGAAAAACTGAAAATAAGGCATGATTGGAGAGAAACAGAGAAAAGAAATATCAGGGGGACAGAAAAATAGAAGAGGAAAAATAGAAGAATCAGGAAAGGGAGAGAGAGAAAGGTGAAAAGGAGAGGGGGAGGGAGATTTAAAAGGAGAGAGCAATGGAAAGGCACAGAAAAGGAGATGATGGTTAGGGGAAAATGAATGACATTCACAGAATGCAAAGAGTGAAGCAAAAAGAGAAATGGTAGAGAGAGAGGAAAACCAGTGAATACAATTATACCCAATCAAATCCGCAGGAAAGGCCTTGAACTAGAAGCAAGAACAGTCTAACTCTTCCCCCAAGGAGGGACAAAAGCATCAGGCTTAGCTGAGGGAGAGAAATTGTTTCTAATTTCTATAAGTGTCACTGGGCCACTAAGAAAAGGAGGCGAAGGCAAAGATTTCAAGGCACTGAGAGAGAAAGGGGAGATTTGAAGGCCACTTGAGTGTAATAGTTCTGATGGATCAGCAGGGCCGCTCACTCCCATTCCACTCTGTCAGCAGGGCCCAGCCTGATTTCTCATTGGTGACCTAATGTCCAGAAGGATGGATAACATTGAGTGAGGCAATCAGAGCGAAGGTGTACATGAGAGAAAGAACATCTTGACCCATACCAAGGGCAAATTCATTTCTATGCAAATTCTCATCTCCCTAAATATCTCATAAAAGGATCAGGAAGAAATGCTTATGAAAGTTCCAGAGGTCTGAATCTTCTCTGAATGAGAGAATATGGTAAGCACGCTAGTGCAGAAATTAAAAGTCTCATAGGATGATTCTTTTAGCCAATTCAACTAATATTTATTAAGTACCTACTATGTGCATTGTGCTGAACATGGCACTGGGTAGTACAAATAAAGAGTAAGTTAAAATCCTTGGTTTTATGGAGCTTACAGTATTAGGCATGGAAATAAAGCATATTCAGAAATAAGTACTATAGAAATTAGATTATAAATACATAAGAGGTATAAAAAGTGTTCCTATTAGAATATGAGCTCCTAAAAGGCAATAACTTTGTTTTCTTTGTATTTCCAAAGCCTAGCATAGAGTCTGGCATATAATTCTTCATAAGCCCTTATAAATACAATATTTTAAAAAAGTTTATTGAGAACATGCTATGTATAGAAGACTGCGACAGATATTAAGGATACAGAAAAAATAGGAAAAGACCATTCCTTGTTCCCAAGAGAGGCAGCTTGAAGTTTAACAGTTGAGTTGGCAAGGATCATAATGTATGCACAAATAAGGTGATAGCAGTTTTAAAATACTAGACTTGAAACAAAAAAGACAAGTTCAAATCTCACCTCAGGCACTAACTTAGCTGTGTGATCCTAGGCAAGTCACTTAACCTCTCTTAGACACCCCAGTTTCCTTATACATGAAAGGGAAGTATTAATAAATCCCTATCCTCAAGGGTTATTGTGAGCATCAAATGAGATAACATGTTTAACATGCTTTGCAAACCTTACAATACTATTGTTGTTGTGTTTGTCCTTCATTCTTGAAGAGGACCATGGCGTCAGGGAAATGATGACATGACTTGCACTTGACTTTGATTTGAATGAGGGAGGACTGTGCAAGGTCACCAGTCTCACTTTCTCCTCAGAGCCATCTGAGTCCAGTGGCCTGATATTCACCAGGGCAACTGGAGATGGCCCAGGAGGCCCTGGCCCTTTCAGGCTAAGGTCTTTTCAGGTTCTCACTTTAAGTGAGGTAATGGCCATTCAGTGAATAGGCCTCTCTAAGAAGTTAATCAAGGGATGGCCCCTTTAATCAAAACTCAAAAAAAAATCAAACTGAAAGGGGAAGACTCCCAGGGCTCCTGCCCGAAAGAGAAACAGTTACTATTTAGAATTGATATTCATTCTGTGCTAGGAGGACAGGGACCTATTGTCCAATTTATGAGCTCTAGAGTGAGGTGGGTTTAAGGCTTGGTTTTTGTGAAAGAAATCTAGCCAGTAAACCCAAAGTAAAGGAAGCAGTCACAATACGCTAGATAATAGAAGCCTATTTAAAAGTTGAATGTAGTAGGAAAAATGGGAGTTAAAGACAAAGTACTCAAGAAAAATTTGAAGAAGAGAAAACTTTCAGCTGGGGAAAAATCAGGGAAGAATTGGTGGAGAAAGCAGCCCCAGAGCAGAGCCTTATAGGATCTCGACAGGTGCTGGTAAAAGGGAAATTAAGGTCAGATACAAAGTCCTTAGAAACATGTCGGATTAGGTTATGTTGCATCTTGGGACAAAAGCTGGCCAGAGGAAGATGATTTTAGAATATGTGATAAAGGAGAATTTTCCTTCATCTTGAGGTTGTTCTTGGCTTCATTGAGAGTGTTCCTCTGTTCTACTACATCAAGACTCCCCAGAACTTTTCATTGTTTGAGTGAAAGTTATTTTGAATCCTCAGAATGATGAGTTTGGGACCAGGGGAAAAGAGAGGAGTCAGGGTGGCCAGGCACATAAAATGAGCTGGAGAAGGAAATGGCAAACCACTCCAGCATCTTTGCCAAGAAAACCCTAAATGGGGCCACAAAAAGTGTCATGAAGACTAAAAAATGATTAAATGACAAAGCAACAAATGGGGATAAAAATAGCAATTACCTTACAGGATTGTTGCAAGGATCAGATGAGATAATATCAAAGTGCTTCACAAACCCTAGTGTTCTATAGAATCATCATCATTATTATTACAGAAATTTGTCGTGATTTGAGGGGTAGGAAGGTGCTAACAACTAGGGAGTATCTGTACAAGTTCCCCATATAAGTTAGCACGTGACCATAGCCTTGAAATAAGACAAGCATTTGAAAAAGTGGCAGTGAGGAAGAAGGGCTTTTCATGCAAAAAACCTTGTAGATCAGATATGAAATACCAAAGTCAGGACCAGCAAGCGGGACAGTTTATCTGGAATATATTACCACTCCAAAGGTAACTTTGAGGTAGGATATGAAAGGATTTAAATTCCAAGGTAAAGTTGGTATTTTTTTCCTAGAGTTAATAAGGAGCTATTGAAGCTTCTTGAATAGGTCAAATGGTCTTGACCTGACCTTGATCAGGAGAAGAAAATCACTCCACATAGGATGCAAAGTGAGAAAGGAAAAGATGCAAGGCGAGGCAACATTTTAGGTGTCTTCCTTGAAGCTTTAGTAGGGTGTCGATAGATCGAGAATAAGAGCCTAGTGGAAATGGGGAATTACAGCGGGAGCCACAGCCAGACCTGAGATTCTGGGACAGATGGAACACTTATTATATAGATGGATGTCTAGTCGCCTATATGCTCAGCAGTGGAGTCAGAGAACTTCAGGCTCAGGCAGAAAAGACCTCGGTGGCATCTAGTCCCACCCATAGCTGAACAAAAACTCCCTGAACAACTTCTTGAACATGTAGTCATCCAATTTTTTCTTGAAGACTTTCAGTCAGACTTGGTGACTGGTTGGAAATGGGGAGGAGTGAATGAGTAATCAAGGATGATGCTGACATTGTGAACCCATTATTTTGGTTCTGATTTCTGGAACCAAGAAAACAAATTTCATGCCTCTTCAACATAACTCTCCTTCAAATACTTGAAGAAAGCCACCATATCAATTAATCAATCAAAATTAATCATTAAGCCTTTCTAAATTTCCTATGTGCAAAACACTGTTATGAGCATTGAGAATATAAAGAAAAAATGAAATAATCCTTGCCCCTAAGAAGCCTGTGTTATATTAGAGAAGATAACCTGTACATATACAAATATGTCTATCATATATGTATGGATGGATGGATGGAGGAGGGAGAGAGAGAGAGAGGCAGAGAAAAAGAGAGAAGGAGAGAGAGAGGGAGAGAAAATGCAAAGTAATTGAAGGGGGGCACCAGCAGCTGGAGTGGTCCGGAAAGGTCTTATGTAGAAGGTGGTATTTGTTCTTCTGATTTGTCTCATCTTCAGGCTAAATAGCCTCAATTTTCTTCAACCAATTGTTATGTGGCTTTATCTCCAGTTTTCTCAGCATCATTCTCATTCCCACGACGTCGTGGACATTTTTCCCCCAAATATCTATGGCTGTACAGCTGAGATTATCAGCTGG
This sequence comes from Phalanger gymnotis, assembly GCA_028646595.1. NCBI lineage: Eukaryota > Metazoa > Chordata > Mammalia > Diprotodontia > Phalangeridae > Phalanger > Phalanger gymnotis. The sequence continues at coordinate 280,817,477 of CM053624.1, forward strand.
TTCAAGGAAGATGTGAATAATATATGGATCGAACCCACTTATATTCCTATGGCATGTCTGGAATCAGAAAACGGTAACAGAGTGATTCGGAGACATTATTGTATCATAGAGGAGAAGCAGAGTGACTGTGCTCCTGAAGGACATCTTGACTTCAATCTAGTCTCCAAGTAGCTTTAGACCCGGAACCAAACTTATTCTCTATCTTTATGGAGCAACTGACAGTAATCATCATAAATCATGTAGAGTTGCAAGGGATCTATGAGATCTCATGATTCCGCCCCCCTTTCCTCCTTTTAGTGTTAAGAAATCTGAATCCCAGAAGTGTAATAACCCAACCAAGGTGGCACAGCTAATTAGTGTTAGAGATAGGAATCCATGTCCTTTGACTCCAAATCCAGCATCCTTTCCTCTATACCATATTGTCCTGTGTCTAGAAGTGTGCTAGTAAATGTTTAACAACCTGCTTGGAGTGGGGGGAGTGGAGGATGGAAAGTGATGCATAAAGGCAGACTTTTACATTTGATCTGTATTATTAACAATTTCTCTTTTGTTTGTTTTTTGGAGGGGAAAAGGGAAAGCAATTGGGGTTAAATGACTTGCCCAAGGTCACACAGCTAGCAAGTGTGTCAAGTGTCTGAGGCTAGATTTGAACTCAGGTCCTCCTGACTCCAGGGCCAGTGCTCTACTCACTGCGCCACCTAGCAGCCCCTAGTGACATTTTCTTAAGTCTAGGCAATCAACGAGATCATAAATCAAGCCATGATTTATAGCATTTTGGGGTTTCTGAAGTGTAAAACGCCACTCTTGTCTGTGGCTTGAAGCTTTAAGGTTTCAAAGTATCTTCTTTATATTGTTTTAATAATAACAAGAAACATTCATACAGCACTTCCTATGTGCCAAGAACTGTTCTAAGCCTTTCACCAACGTTCTTTCATTTGATCCTCAGGGCAACTTTGGGAGATTAAGTGTTACTTTTATCCCCATTTTACAGTTGAGGAAACTGAGGCAGACAGAGGTTACTGATTTGCTCAAAGTCACACAGCTAGTAAGTGTCAGAGGCAGGATTAGAATTCAAGTTGTCCTGACCCCAGGACCAGTTCTCTGTCTACCATACAACCTAGCTGCTTTTAATTCAATCTTTTCCCCTTCTAAGCCCAGCTAGTAACCTCGTGAAGGAGGGAGGGCAAGGATTGTAATCTGCATTTGTCAGAAGACAAAACTGAGGCATAAAGAAGGGGAAAATGACCTGTAATCTTACAGCAATTTAGTAGAAGGGTCATGACTGTTACCCAATCTTTCTGATCTGTACACTTGTCACTCTGATACCTCCTAGACATTTAATAACCTGAATTTGGGACCTCTGTTATTTTCCTTTTGAATTTCTGATTTAATCTCTTAAATGGATTGCTGGATAAATGGGTGGATGGATGGATGGGTGGATGAATGGAAAAAAAATCCTTTAAAGCTGACTGCATGATATCCATAATGTACTAAAAGGTGTGAAAGAGATGTTTCTTATGGATTTCTCACCTTTGAAAGACCAAACCATGGAGAGACAGTGTTCAAGTTCCCCCTTAGACATCCCATCAGAGATAGAAACCAGGGCTTCATCATAGGGCTGACTCAGAAGAGCAGTTATAATACTCACATGTCCATCAATGCACTTGTTTCCAAGTGCCCAGATCAGAATCAGGCAAAGTTGTATCTTTGGTCTCTCAGTTGTATCTCTTTGGCATAAATGTTTTAGGCAGAGATGAAGGGTTAGGATTTTATTTGGATTTAACTAATATTTACCTAGATTTAACTAATCCTGACATTTTTTTCAATACCTCATCATAATGCAGAGGTAACCTGGATTTTCAAAGGCTGTGCTTAGAAGATAATGGATGCAGATTTAGAAGTCATTTGGTCCAGGACAAAAATGTACACAATAAGCACAATATTATAAAGACAAACAACTTTGAAAGACTAAAGAATTCTGATCAACACAATGGTAAACTACAATTCCAGAGGACTCATGGTGAGCCATGCTATACACCTCTACATGGAGAGCTGATGGACTCAGAGTCCAGATTGAGGTCTTTTTTGAGGAGGGGGGACATGGACAATATGAAAATTTGTTTTGCTTGTAATAGAATTTATTTTTTTTACCTTTTCAAGGGGTAAGGAATGGGGAAGTGGGAGAGAGAAAATTTAGAGCTGAGAATAAAATTGAATTAAAAAATTAAAAAAGAAATCATTTATTCCAACCCCCCATTTTAAGTTGATTTTTTTAGTTTTATTGATTATTTTAGCTTTTATATCCCAATTATTTCCAGATATAGCCCTTCTTTCAATGAACCTTCTGTAACAACAGCAAAAAGAAAAATCAACCTATATATTGGGATATACACTATACAACCTATACAACCACAAGGGTGTCCTGGTAAATGTTTAACAAGCAGTTCTCTTGGGGGGGGTATAAACTTTTAAGTTTAATTTCTGTTAATGAAATTTTCTCCATAAGTTTCTTAAGTCTAGACAACAGATAAAACAATAAATCAAGCCTTGATTTGTAGCATTGAGTGATTTCTGAGTTATAAATGCTGACACGGAAAATGTAACGATCAGCTCACTCAGGCTGGCTTGATCTGGCTCCAGCATGCCCCTGGATCTGACATAGTATGCAACGTTCCACATTCATAATCCCTCATACTCTTTGGTGAAAGGAGAGAGGTGCAATTCCTTCTGGGGAAAGATTATTCATTAAAATTACCAAGTTTTTCTATATTTTCTTGTTATTGTTGCTTTCTCGACATTGCTGCAGTCTCTGTAAGTATCGATTATGTATGTATCCTGATTCTGCTTTACTCTGCATCGTTTTATACAAGCTTTCTCATGTAACTCTGAATTCCTCATAATTGATTTTGATGACATTATGACATAATCCCTCATGTTGAGCAGAAGCTCGGAGATGTCAAAGGACTTGTCCAAAATCACAGAGCTGGTAAATGGAAGAACCCTGATTCAAACCAGGTCCCCTTGACATCAAATCTAGTGTTCTTCCCATTGATCCAAATCATTTGTGAAGTCCAAATTCTGAAAAATTGGAAAAGCCTATAAACCTGGGCTCAGTGAAAGATGGTATGGTTGTTGTCTTAGCACTAGGCAAGCCAAGTGTGCCAAATCCAGCAGGATCCTGGGGAAGGGAGTGAAGCAATGGCCAGCTTCTGGGTTTTTAGCCTTGCCATACATGAATCCTGGGAGTAGTACCAGTCAAACTGTTTTTTGCCAGTTCAAATGTTCTTTCCATCTCTGCCACACTGCTCTGGTACCTGGTCTACTTTTCTGGCATCTTAGAACCTCACTCATGATTTCTAAATCTTTTCAAGCATTCTGATCCTTCACACTTGCTAAGTGTCACCCTGCTGTGCCAAAATGACCATTTCTCCAATTCTCTGCTTTTGACTGCAGTTGATTTTTCATGGACTGTGTTATCTCTACTCCTACATGTGATAATTAGTAACTTTCCTCCATTCTTGGCCTCTTAGGCACTACCATGTCTCCAGATACTGACACTTCTCTTACTGAAATATAAATATTAACTCTTTGCAATAATTATCTGGCTCCTTTCCTTTAAGTAGTTGGCAGACTGTACTGCTTTCTTCTCTCTCCCTCTCTCTCTCTCTCTCTCTCTCTCTCTCTCTCTCTCTCTCTCTCTCTCTTTCTCTCTCTCTCTCTCTTTCCCTCCCTCCTTCCCTCCCTCCTTCCCTTCCTCATTCCCCCTCTCTCTGTGTGTTTTGTGAACCTTAGCTGGGCTTTCAGTTTCTTCACTAACTGAGACAGAATTAAAAGAGCAATAGGATAATGAGTCCTGGACCCCTTTAACAATCTGGTAAAGCCTATGGAATCCTCAGAATAAGCTTTTAAAATTCATGAAATAAAATACATAGCACAAAGGAAACCAATTATATTGACTATTTGTTTAAGCTCACAGACATCAGATAAAGATTCCCTAGTCCAGGCAATCATCCCATTTTAAAGATGAAAAAACTGAGGCCCAGAGAGGCCAAGTTTGACACACATAGTAAGTAACAGACATAATTCCACTAACCCAGACATAATCACTTTTATTCTGTCTCACCACAAGGGAACAAAATTCCCCGAGGAATTCTACAAGGAAGCCACCCAATGGAAATATTCAAGAGACCCAGGAAAGCAAGGCATACCTACAGTTTCTGGACCTATAAGGTATCAAATTAGAGTTTCATGGATGATATGGGCTAGACTTATGATTTAATTGGTATAGGGAACTCCCATTGAAATAACTTCCTCTACTAATGTTAATCTGTCCCTTTCCTACAAAAGAAAATCTTTAAGAGTAGCCTGGGATGCTGATCATTTAAGGGGATTGCCCAGTACCATGTAGACCATATGTTTCAGAAGCCAGACTTGAATACAGATCATCTTGACTCTAAGGCTGACTCTCTATAAACTGTACTATGATTGCCTATAACTGATTCCCAATAGATCAGGAAGGGAATTTCATAGCCTATGGAGGTTAATACTGGTGAATATGGCTGACAGCCATGACTTCCCACAAACTGTCTTCTGGTTTCCCCATTAAGACAGAAGCCTGGGCATAATAAAAAGTATTTTATACTTCTATATTTTTCAAGCTTTGCAAAGCCCAGGCAGCATTTCTTAGGTGCTGATCTTGATAAACTAACTGGTTCTCAGAATAAACATTCTCAAGCCATCTCTGGTCCACTCTAAGAACTCTTACAGCAGCCACCTAAAAGCAACTTTCTCTACTAAAGTGGACCCATTAGGCCCTCAACACTGTTTATTAATGTTTGATAACATAATTCCATCCATTTCACTCTCTAAAGGTGGTGAGGCCCTAATACCATAATGACGGCAAATGTTTGGAAATGCAAGTAGCCCATCCAACAGGAAAATTACCTTTACCAATTTATGTGCCCTGGAATATGGCCACCAGGGGCCTTCCCTACCATCTCTGCTGAAGAGATCAGGGGGGTTTTAGCAGCCCTATATAAATAGTTGCAGGTGCCACATGCTGCAAAGCCATTCATAAAACAAACTTCTTAATCCATGAAGGTATCCAGAGACACTGAGCCTTCGAAATATTCAGACTCTCCTTCTACTCAAGAGCCCAATCTAGACTCAGCATCCGTGACTAGACTCAATGAACTTCATTCAAAGTTGAGCTGCAGGTGATATTGGAAAGTGTGCTATTTGAGAAGAAAGCTATCCCTAAGAAAGAACCAAAATGCAATTCAGAGTGAAGGGAGCTGCCGCAAAATCTTGGGTCGTGGCTCTACCCTTGAAAGTTCTGCCAGAACTACTAATTTCATGTCCAAAACTCCCCCATAAATCAGTCATCCTCCATCACCTGCTTGACTCTTCCTTCTCCTTCCCCCCCCCCTCCCCCCCCCATATCCAGTTAATTAGCAAGCTGTTGATTTTTTTCCCCTTCCACAATCCCCTTTCATCTGGCCTCTTTTCTCCATTCATGTGGCTGTCAGCATCATATATCACTTTAAACTCTTCTTATCTAGATGATTATAACGGGCTGGTCTTCTTGCCTCCAGCCTTTCCTTTCTCTGTCCATCCTCCACAGAGTGGTTAAAATACACTTCCTGATGCCTAGGTCTGACTAGGTCCTCCCCTGCTCAGAAAACTTCAGCATCTTCCTATTAATATGTCAACACATCATAGATCTATGATTTTGTCAGTGAATCACAGTAATGTCTAAGATCTAGTAGACAAGTCTCAGAAGGCTGCCTGAAGCTCAGAAAAATTTAAGTGATTTGCCCATGTTCTCTAAGCTAGTAACTCACACAAGTATGATTTTAACCTAAGTTTCTCTCACTCTAGGCTCTACATTATATCCATTTTGCCGTGATTCCTCAAGTTTCCTATTATCTATAAGACAAAAACTCCTTAACCTGACTTTTAATGCTACTACAAACTGATTCCCAGCGATTTTTCTACTCTTATTTCAGTGGTTTTTATCCAAGTACTCTGCATTTTAAACAAATTGCCTTAGTTCCCCAATTTTGTCCTACAACTCTTCCATCTCTACTCATTAAAGCAGGTTCTCCCCCATCCTTAGACTGTGCTACCTCCTCATTTCTGTGCATTGAAATCCTCCTCTTCCTTCAAGTGTTGTTGTTATTCAGTCATTTCAGGCATGTCTGCCTCTTTGTGACCCCATGTGGGGTTTTCTTGGCAAAGAGGCTAGAGTGGTTTGCCATTCCCTTTTCTAGTTCATTTTACAGATGAAGAAACTGAGGTTTATTAAGTGACTTGGCCAGGGTCATATAGATAGTAAGTGTCTGAGGTCAGATTGGAACTCAGGACTTCCTGATTCCAGGCCTGGCACTCTACTACTGTGCCACTTGGTTGCCCCTTCCTTCAAGAGCAAACTCAAATGCCACTTCTTCTGTGAAGCTTGAGCTACTTAGCCAAAAATATTCTCTCTTTCCTCAAATTTTCTCTACTTTGTCTAGCTTTAATGGCTTTCTTTTATCATACCTATTTATGAACATTATCTTGCTCTCTCTATTAGATTATAAATTCCCTTTGGGACAGTTAACTGTGGATTTTCCTTCTTTGTATCCATCCCCAGGCCCCAACACAGTACCTACAATAGTGTATACCGTAAGGACTTGGTGAACGTTGAGCTGAATTCATGGGAATCAGCAACTCATTAGCAACTGCCTCTCAGCACGATCCAATCCAAAGAATGTTCACTTTAGAGTCAGATGTTTTGGCTTCAAATCCTGACTCTGACACAGACTATATGTATGACCTTGAGGAAGTTAAGGAGCAAAGTAAAATGTTGGACATGGAGTTAGGAAGATCTGAGTTAGAATCCTGCCTCAGATGCTAACAATATGACCCTGGACAAATCATTCAATCTCTCTCAGCCTTTATTCCCTCCTCTATTAAAGTAGGATTACAAATGTTAGATGCTATGTGTAAAGCAATTTTCAAAGCCTTATATGAATGCTAGCTGTAAGAGAAAGATAGAAACTAGGAGAGAAACACAGGATTATACAGATGCTGGCTATTATTATTGGACAAATCACTTAACCTCTGCAGACCTCAGTTTCTTCATCTGTAAAAAGGAAGTATGAACTAGATAGATGGCTTCTAAGATCACTTGCCATTCTAAATCTATAATCCCATGACCTATAAAGATGCTTCTAGCTTTAAATCTCTGACTTTATAATTCTTAGCCCCTTGCAATTAAGCCACTCATTTAAAAATATTTGTTTTATTTTTAATTTATGGGATAAAACAAGCATTTCCATAACATAGTATAATTTTAAAAAGCTTGCATATGAAACTGCAAATCTATTATGTACAGCTTGCTATTACTTTTAAAGTCATCATGCAAATTTCTTTTTTCCCCTTTTTTCCCTTCCACCCTCTCACCACGGCTACCATTATACACAAATGTGTGTGTGTGTATGTGTGTGTGTGTATTTCTATATGTAAAATCATTCTACACAAACTTGTATTTATCAGTTCTTTCTCTGGATACAGATGATAGCTTCTTCCTTCATATGTTCTATAATTTGAGTATTTATAATAGTTGAAATGACATTCATTTAAAATTGTTCTTAAAACAATATTGCTGTTACTGTATACAATGTTCTCTTGGTTGTGTTTATTATTTCTTCATTATTTATGTAGTTCTTTCCATGGTTACCTAAGATCATCGAGCTCACCATTTCTTATAGCATGGTAGGATTCCATCATTGTTCAACCATTCCCCAACTCACAGACATCCCCACAGCTTCCACTTCTTTGCCACCACAAAGACAGCTGCTATAAACATTTTAGAACTTAGACTTTTTTTTTTTCCTTTTTCCCTTAATGCCACTCCTTTATAAGGATCATCACTTAACTTTTCTCCCACATTTTCAGATACAAAACTTGAATCTTAGAGAGGTGTTGTGGTTTGCTCAGGTCTACACTTGTGAGTGCAGAGCTGCAATTAAAACCCATATATTCTGATTCCCAAGACAGGGCCAAGGCATTTTAACATTTCATTCTGTCTGGAAATGTGTGTAATGAAGATGCCACTTATTCAGTTTGTGGCCTTCTGGGAATTAAAGGAAAGCTAATAGGATCATGCCATCTAGGAGAGTATTCAGGTTGCAGATTGGCCCCAGAAAGAAGGGTTTTCAAATTTATTTTTCTTTGTTACAAGAAAGGGGAAAAATTAAGTAGAAGGAAAAGGAGAACATATTTCCAGAAATTATTGATTTTTTTAAAAGTAGCATCAATAAAACACTTTTTAAAAGGGATTTGTATTCCCCCTTCATTCTGGCTCTCCAAAGCTTGGGTTTTTCTTCCATAGAAGGCCTTTCTCTGAGTATTAAGAACAGTTTGGGAAAATTGTAGAAAGCTAAGCTTATGGACAGTCAGTGCACCATGACCCAGGCAGCCTCCTGGTTCTACCACCTTGACCTGGCCCCAGTAGAAATGCCAGGCAGTCTCTCCAACTCTATTTGCTCTCCGCTGTGAGTGGGGCTTCCCGAGGTGACAAAGCCTGGTTTTGACAGGATTAAGATTTGATTTGACACTGAAACGGGCCACAGTTCAGGAACTCAATGGCGCCAAGCAATGGAGTAGCGCTTATTGGTTTCGGGAGGAATGGAAAGCAATTTGAGCAGCCTCTGTTCTCTTCAGCCCAGACACACACCATTGCACTGTTGACTTAGGAGCAGCTGCCGACACTGAGCTATGATGGGAGCTGCTGGAGAAATGCCTTGCTCATCTGTCTTGGGCAAATCAGTGAGAAGTTTGAAATCCTGAAACAGAATGGGCATGAAACCCCCAACCCTCCCACTCACCCAAATGCCAACTTCAAGTCAGGGGAGCCAGAATAGGGCTGGGGAAGCTTCCCCAAGCCCTGGAGAGTTTTAGATGGCTTGATGGGATCAGGGCCGGGGTGGGCAGGTAGAGACACTGCCCAGAGGACTGGTACACAAAGAAACTTAACAGGAAAACTTCTGGGCTTCTTGAAAAGCTGATGGGAAAGATTTAACCCCACTCCAACCCTCAATCCCATTAGCCTATCCCCAGAGCAAAAAAAACAAACAAAAAAACAAAAAACAAAAAACAAGCTAGCTGTTTGCCTTTGGGAAGTCAAGTTCCATAATGAACTTTACTTTCAAACTGTTTACTTGTTTGGGCAGGAGTCAGGACCTATGATTTTGTTACTGTCATGAACTCCGAGCAAAAGGGGAATCCCTCCACCAATACAAATTTGCTACTTTTTCATAGGATCTCAAGGTTAGAGCCAGAAGGGACCTAGTCTAACATGCTTATTTTACAGTTGAAGAATCTGAAGCCCAGGTGAATTGACTTGCCCAAAGTCATACCTGTTAGTGGCTGTAGGTAGTAGGATTTTGAACCCAACTCTCCTAACTCCAAAGTTGGGCTTTTTTTTTTCTTACAGTACCAAACATTTTGCAAGTGGTTTGCCCTTGGTCACATGGGCAATAATATGTGTCCAAGCTGAGATTTAAACTAGTGTTTTTGACTCTAAGGCAAGTTTTCTATTTGCTACTTTATTCTGCCTCTCCCAACTATTAAATGGGAATAATTACACCTGCCCTTTCCCCCTCCTGGAGTTGTTAATAGGATCTTCAAGCAAAGAGAAACGTGGGGCTTGGAGAGGTGGGAGGGGGGATACTGGGTGTTACTCAGAATACAAAAGAAGATGAGGGATATGTTAGCTTTTGTTTATGCTTGATAACTCATTGAAATCCATCAGCTCCCCATGTTGTCTATCTGCTGCCATTTTGTCAGTGGGTAAAGGGCCCCATTTCCCTTGACATCAATCCCTACATTCTCTGTGCCATGCAGTGCTTGTAGCCAGCTTTTAGAATAATTGAGCCTGGGCAAACATTCACTTTATAAATATTAATTCTGATATGCTTGGGATACTTTGTTTCTTTTAGATGAATTTTTAACTAGCTTTTTTTAATCTAGCATTTCTTGACAGGGAAAGCTGCATCATCTTTCAGCTTTGGTTTTCTCAGAAGGTGTGATTAACTAGAGGGCCCCAGGGTCTCTCTGGAAGGAGCAGGGGAGCTGCTCTGGCTCACTGCTGTCCATCCCCCTCCTAAAATGTCTCCGTCTTCCTCATCTGACAATAGCTGTTTAGGCTAGCTTTGGTTCTGAGTCAGGAGAAGCAAGACTGTTGCCATTTGGAGCTTGGGATCACACCTGTTGAAATAGGTTCATATGATTATAAATTTAGAGAAAGAAAGGATGACAGAGGCCATCTAATAGAACCTCCTCTCATATTATATTTGAGGAAACTGAGGCCAGGAAGGTTGAATAGCTTGTCCATGATTATGTGCTGCTGGCTATTCAACCAGGCCAAACAAATGTCCTAGGCAACATAGTGATATGACTAGAGCAAAGGACCAGTGGTCAGGAGATATTGGATTAGATTCGGACTCTGACTTACCAGCTGTGTAGCCTTGGGCAGGACCCTTCATTTCTCTGAACCTCGGAGAAGGCTATGTACAATAATAGTTGCGCTACCTATCTAGAAGGGTTGTTGGTAGCAAAGTTGTCTGGAAACTTTAAACGACTGTGGAAATATAAGGTATAATCATGCCTCCCTGGAACAACTGTAGAAAATTGGAACAGCTGGGAACCCCATGCCATGCAAGTGTGACAGTATTGTTGTGGCTATAAAAGACATTAAGAGGTTGAAAGCCTTTGCTGATTATTTCACACTAACCTGCCTTACCCCACCTCCTTCCTGCCTTTGCACCCACCCTCAACCTAATAAGACTGGAAGGTTTCTAACCTTGATTGTTTAAGGAAGGTAAGACAGCTATCATTGGAGCCAAGTTGAGTCAGTCTCTCTCTCTCTCTCTCCCTCCGTGTATATATGATATCTGTGTATATAGTGAGCATATATACATGCATGTATACATATATGCACACATTCATATATATTTATATATGTAATGTACGTATATACATATATGCATGTATGTACACATACATGTGTGCTTACATACATACATACATATTTGGCATTCTAGGAGTCTATTTGTCTTTCTTCTTGGACCACAGTGAGCAGAACTGAAACCAGGTGCAGTGGGAATGACTATCAGATTGGCAGTCAAGGTGTGAGCCCTGATTCCACTGCTAACTTTCTGTGTGACATTGGGCAAGTGTTGCAACAATTCAGCTTGTAGCTGCTGTGGGGGTGAAAGACCAACACAAGCCCAACAACAATGACACTGCCAGCACAGGTTCTTAACAATCTTATTTTAATCCAACATATACATATAAACTCACTTAGTTCAGGAGGAAAAGCCAGCAACCTGAACTTCAGAGCAAATGCAAATACAAACATGCGTTAGAAACAGACCAAATCACAATTCATTGTTACCAAAAAGCATTAACATCAGAGTTCACAAGCCAGGGAGCTAGACAATGGCTGGCCCAGAGTCACATGCCTCTCCTCCTGTGGCTCAGAGCTCCAATGGAGAATGCCAACCTCTGGGTTTATATATCTTGTTCAGGGTCAAAGATGAATCACACATGCGACTCACCCACATGACTTAAATGCGTCACAAAAATGCGACTTAAACCCATGTGGTCTAAAAGCCTCTGATGTCAAAAACATATCACTCAAACCCATGTAAACTAGGCTTTCCCTTGAAACAAGGAGGTCATCAAGGACTCCTAATTTAATCTTAATTACCAATGCAGCAAGTCAAGCCATTTCTCTAGGTCTCAGTTTCCTCAAGTGTAAAATGAAGGTGTTAGACAAGATGGTCTCTAAGGTCCTGTCCAGCTTAGACCTCCTACAGTCTGTGATTCTAAGTTGCTCTGGGGAAAGATATGCTGAGGCAACTGGGTATCTGTCAACATCTGTCACTGTTCATGTGCAGGCCCTGTATCCAGTCCTGCAGGCAGCTACCATCTCCCTCCACCAAAGAAGCAGTTGGTCAGTCAGTCAAATAAACATTTATGAAGCATCTGCTCTGTGCCAAGCACTGTGCTAAGCATGAGACAGTATAAGCAGGGAGTACAGTAATAATATTACCAACAATAATACATTTTTATAGCACATTGTGGTTTATAAAGTGCTTTCCTAAGAATTACCCTGAGAGGTAGGAAGTATGATTATTGTGATCTCCATTTTATAGACTGAGGCTCAGAATGATGAATTTAGGGGGCAGAGCCAAGATGGCAGCTGGAAAACAGTGAGGAATTTAGTGGTCAAACTAGGACTAGAACCTGGGTCTTCTAACTCCAAATCCTATTCTATTTGTGCTCTATCACACTAGCTAAAGGAAATCTCCAACAACATGGCCAATCCATTTATTCCATGATCAATACCAAAAGATGATTTGCAAGGGAAGTCCATCTTTTATGAAGTTCTTGGAATGAGTGGCATGTGAAAAAACATAGGGTAGATTAGCATCAGAAGAGTACCACATTACGGACGTTAGAGCAAGAAAAAACTTGAGAAAGTTTAACTCTCATCAGCACCTTTTTTTCATGGATTAGGAAAGTGAAAATCAGTAACACAGTAAGTCTCAGAAGCAGGATTTGCCCCCAAGTTGTACAGTCAGAAGAGCTTTTAGAATCTTAAGTGTCCTGATGGTAGGGATAGTTTCAACCTCCCTATTTGTATCCTGGTATACAAGTTGTTGTTGTTTTTTTTTAAAATAAATGCTTATTAATTGATTGATACAGACTTGAATACTAGTTCTACCACTTATTTCTTGTATGACCTGTGTAGATGACTTCCCCTCTGTGCCTCAGTTTCCTCATCTATCTAAAAAAGAGGTTACATTAGATCAGAGGTGTCAAGACAAGCAACCTGCAGGCCATGTGAAACCCACATTCCCAAATGCTGTCTGAATCAGGTTAAATGTAGTTCCTATCTGATTTTAATGTCTTCATTAAAAAAAGAAATATAAATGTGTGTTACATGCTACCTTCAGGGATCCTTAAGGATGGTATAGTGGCCCTCATTTCTATTTGAATTTGCCACCATTGAATTATCAGGGGTGGGGAACCTGCAACCTTGAGGCCAAACGTGGCCTTCTAGGTTCTTGGGTGTGACCTTTTGACTAAGTCTAAGTTTTACAGAACAAATCTTTTTATTAAAGGGATTTGTTCTGTGAAGTTTGGATTCAGTCAAAGGGCCTATAGCAGTAAGGCAAAATCCATGACCTCGGAGAGGGCCACAGACATGCCTGAGTGGTTCGGAATCCCAAAGTATAAGGATTCCGGTAAACAGTAGACGTAGTATAACATTTATTTAGACTCCAGAGCATCAGATTAAATGACCAATGGTCCCAATTTGACGCTGTAGCAATAATATTCCAAAACCAATAAGCCCACTTCACTGTAGTAACAAGGGAATTATAACAAAATATTATGGCAAGGAACCAAACCATACCGTAGCTTCCCCTCGATGCTAGGGCCTTCCTATAAAAAGATGACTCACAAATCCTAACTCTCCACTCAGCACTCTCAACTGCAGCTCTGCCGACTCCGAGTTCCTTGCTCTCCAAAACTCTCTCTTGTTCGGCATTCTCTCCATGCTGGCTCTCTGCTTCTGAATCCTGCTGCTCTCTGCTAGGCTGCTCCCAGTTCTGTTCTGCTGCTCCCAGTTGTGGGCTCTCTTTTTACACAGTCATCTGTGTAATTACACAATCAGTCATCTGGTTGAGTTCCCAAGTAGGCCCACCTGAGTCCTATTGAATGGGTGGGGAAGATCTTCACTCAGATTAATACTCCAAGGCCACACTTGAAGACCTACAGGGCCATATATGGCCTTGAGGCCACAGGTTCCCCACCCCTGAACTAGATGATTTCAAAGGTGCCTTCCAAATATAAATCTGATATTTCTAGGGGGGTGATTAGCATCCAGTTTAGGTGGGTGCTGTGTGGGCCAGTGCATCCTAGAAGGCTTCAGAAATGATCCTGGCTAAGTTATTGATGCTCTGGATGGAAGACTCATTGGCTTCATTCAGTATTGCTTGTCAGGACTCCCTGGGCTAACCTGCTATCTCTCTGCTAGTCAAGCTCCTGACCTGCTCTTCATGCTGCCCGCCAATCAGATTTACCCACTCTGGGGGCTGTGGAAATGTGGATAACTCTCCACAGGAAAAGAACTTGGGACCACTGAGCTCACTTCATTTGTGACCTTAGAAAATCATGTCCCCAGTTGCTGGAGAGCCTGATCATTCTAGTCTGGCATATCAACACTGGACAGCCGGGCAGTTTATGACAAGAGAAAATTCTTCCACTCTTTAGAAACCAGGGACAAATTCATCTACTGAGGAGTGGTGGGGGTGGGGGAAAGAGGAGTACAGATATTTTTGTTGTCCAATAGTGTCCTACTCTTCGTGACCTTGTTTTGAGTTTCCTTGGAAAAAATACTGCAGGAGTTTGCCATTTCCCTCTCCAGCTCATTTTACACAGGAGGAAACCGAGCCAAGTAGGGCTAAGTGACTTACCCAGGGTCACACAGCTAGTAAGTGGTTGAGGCTGGTTTTGAACCCAAGTCTTCCTGACTCCAGGCCTGGTACTGTATCCACTGTGCCACCTAGCTGCCAATATGAGTGCACAATTTTTAAACTATCCTAAATTTCTGCAGCTGCTGTTCCATATCATTTCTTTAGAAAGAATTCTGTCACTGTTTTGTCTTGTCCTGCTCAATTACATTAGACATGAATAAAATAATAGCTGATATATATGTATGTATATATGTGTATGTGTATATGTATATGTACACACATATATGTATGTGTATATATGT
>CM053624.1:280832812-280849851 GCA_028646595.1 Phalanger gymnotis
GGGGGCAGTTAGGTGGCGCAGTGAGTAGAGCACTGACCTTGGAGTCAGGAGGACCTGAGTTCAAATCCCGCCTGAGACACTTGACACATGTACTAGCTGTGTGACCTTGGGCAAGTCACTTAACCCCCATTGCCCTGCCAAAAACAAAAAACAAACAAACAAAAAAAGAAACAATGAAACAATTGGAAAAATAATTGACCTGGAAAATAAATTCAGGAGAGATAATTTAAAAATTATTGGACTACTTGAAAGCCATGATAAAAAAAAAAAGAACCCAGACATTATCTTTCAAGAAATTATCAAGAAAAATTGTCTTGATATTCTAGAAACAGGGGGTAAAATAGAAATTAAAAGAATCCACTGATTACCTCCTGAAAGAGATCCTAAAATGAAAACTGCCAGGAATATTATAGCCAAATTTCAGAGCTTCTAGGTCAAGGAGAAAATATCAGAAGCATCCAGAAAGAAACAATTTAAGTATTTGTGGAGCCACATCCAAATAACATGAAATTTAGCAGCTTCTACATTAAAGGATCAGAGAGCTCGGAATGTGATATTCTGGAGAGCAAAGGGTCTCAGATTACAACCAAGAGTCACCTACCCAGCAAAACTGAGTATAATCTTTCAGGGAAAATAGACATTCAGTGAAATAGAGAATTTTCAAGCATTCTTGATGAAAAGACCAGAGCTGAATAGAAATTTTGACTTTCAAATATAAGACACAAGAGAAACATAAAAAGGTAAACAGGAAAGGAAAATCATAAGGACTTAATAAGATTAAATTGTTTACATTCAGGAAGATAATACTTGTAACTCATAAGAACGTTTTCATTATTAGGACAATTAGAAGGAATATATGCAGACAGAGGGCCCAGGTGTGAGTTGAATATCAAGGGATGATATCTAAAAAATTAAGTTAAGGGGTGAGAGAGGAATATACTGGGATAAAGGGAAAGGGAGAGGTAGAATGGGGTAAATTATCTGACATAAAAGAGGCAAGAAAAAGCTTTTAGAGTGGAGGGGAAGGTGGGGAGAGGTGAAGGGAAGCGAGTGAATCTTACTCTCATCAGAATTAGCTCAAAGAGGGAATAACACACACACTCATTTGGGTATAGGAATCTATTTTACCCTACAGGAAAGTAGGAAGGGAAAAGAATAAAGGAAGGGAGGTGGTGATAAATAGGAGGGCAGATTGGGGGAGTGGGTGGTGAGAAGCAAAACACTTTTGAGGAGGGACAGGGTGAAAGGAGAGAGAATAGAATAAATGGGGGGGGTTAGGATAGAGGGAAATACAGTTAGCAAAAATAATTGTGAAAAAAATATGGAATCAAGTTTCTCTGACAAAGGCCTCATTTCTTAAACATATAGAGAACTGAGTAAAATTTATAAAAATAAGAGCCATTTCCCAATTGATAAATGATCAAAAGACGTGATCAGTTTTCAGATGAAGTAATCAAAGCTATCTATAGCCATATGAAAAAATATTATAACTCACTATTTATTGGAGAAATACAAGTTAAAACAATTCTGAGGTACAACCTCATACCTATTAGATTGGCTAATAGGACAGAAAAGGAAAACGACAAATGTCGTAGGGGATGTGGGAAAAATAAGACATTATTCATTAAAGACATAATAAGGGTTGGTAGAGTTATGAACTGATCCAACAATTCTGTAGAGCAATTTGGAACTATGCCTAACCATGCATATCCTTTGACCTAGCAATACCACTACTGGGTCTGTATTCAAAGAGAGATAAAAAAGGGAAAAGGATCTATATGTACAGAAATATTTATAGCAGCTCTTTTCTGGTGGCAGGGAGTTGGAAATTGGGAGGATGGCCATCAATTGGGGAATGGCTAAATACAACTGAGCAATACATTTAAAGGAACACTTTGTAATTGAATCTATATGTCTTTTGTGTGTTTTGGGAGGTTGGTCCCAAGATATTTTATGGACTTTCTAGTTATTTGGAATGGGATTTCATTTCCCTTTCTATTGTTGTTTCTTGCATTTTGTTATTATTATATAGAAATGTTATTTAATTTTTGAGGATTTATTTTGTAGCTTACAACTTTGCTGAAGCTATTGTCTCAATTAATACCTTTGCTGATTTGTTGGGGTTTTCCAAGTAAACTATCATATCATTAGCAAAAAGGGATGGTTTTATCCCCTCTTTGCCTTTCTTTATTTCTGTAATGCTTTTCTCTTTTCTTCTTGCTAGTGCTAACATTTCCAGAACCACATCAAACAATAGGAGGGAGAGTAGCCATCCTTGCCTCTCTTTCATATTTATTCTCTCCCATAAATGGGTTCTAGTCTATCTCCATTGTATATGATGCTTGCTTTTAGCTTTAGATAGATGCTTTTTATGGTATTAAAACAAAGGTCCCTCCATGTGTGTACTTTGTAGGGTTGTCAGTATAAAAGAGTGTTGTACTTTATTAAGGGCTTGGTTTTAGTGTACTGTTTTTTAACATAAATGATCGTGTTGGTAGTTTTCCTAATGTTGAACCATTCTTGCCTCCCTGGTATAAATCGCACTTAATCATAATGCAAGATTTCTTGAATTTATTGCTGTAATCTGTTTGATAGGATTTTGTTTAAAAATTTTGAGACAATATTTATTAATGATATTAGCTTGTTTTCTTTCTGTGTTTTAGGACTATATTTGTTTTATAAAAGAATTCCAGTAGGGTTCTTTCTTTTTCAATTTTTGAGAAAAAAATATGTGAAGCATGAGTACTTCTTTAAAAGTATGATAGAATTCTTCTGACTCCCTTAGATCCAAGAAGTGCCCCCTCCCCTTGCCCTTTGCTAGTTCCTTTACAATTAGATCTATTTCCTTTTCTGAGATTAGTGTATTTAAGATTTCTATTGGGTCTTCTGATAGTTCGGGCATTTTATGTTTTTTAAAGATATTCCTCTATTTCTTTGGGGTTCTCAGTGTTGTTAACATTTAATTGAGCATAATATGTTCTGATCATTCTTTTTATTTCTTCTGGTTTTGCTGCGATTTCATTTATCTCATTCGCTGTTTTATTGATTTGTTTTTCTGCTCTCTTTAGTCACATTACCTAAGGATTTATCAATGTTATTAGTCTTTTCAAAGAACCAGCTTTGGTCTTAGTTATCATTTCCATGTTTATTTCTGTTTTCAAGTTACTTATTTCCTCTCTAGTTTTTATTATTTTTCCTTTTGTGCTTATTTCTTGTTTTTTTATTTTCTAATTTTAAAAGGCATATTCAGCTCACTAATATTCTTTTTCTATTTTGTTCATTTATTATTACAAAAACATGAGCCTCCCTCAAGTATTACTTTAGGTGCACCCTAGAAATTTTGTAATGCTGTTTCATCATTATCATTTTCTTTTACATAATTAGTTTCTATGATTTGTTCTTTGACACACTCATTATTTAAGATTTCATTGTTAGGTTTCCATTTGGGTGTGTATCTTTTGATTTTGTTCCCTGCATCAATTTTTATTTCTATTGTATTATGGATGTATTGATCATTCATTACTTTTTACATTTGTTTGCAATATCTCTGTGCATGGTCAATTTTTATAAAATCTCCACATAGTACAGAAAAATACATATATTCTTTTGCTATCTCATTTAGAAGTTGTCATATGTCTTTTAACTCCAGTTTCTCCAGAAATTTGTTCTATATTATACCATTTATTTCTCTTTCTTCTGAACTTATCCAAAACTGGTCAAAGGATATTGAAGTCTTCTGTCACTGTTGTGTTACAATCTACATCTTCTTAAAACTCAGAGATAATCTTTCCTTAATGAATTAGAATTCTAAAGCATTTGGAACATATAAGTTTATTATTGATATTGATTTGTTTTCTATGGTTCCTTTAAGTATAATAGTTATCTTGTTTATTCTTTTTTTTTTTAGTGTTTTGGTTTTGTCTGATAAAATGATGGAAACTGTTGCTTTTTGGATTCACTTGATACAAAACAATTTTTTTTGTCCCCTCAGTTTTTATTTTTTGTTTTAGGAATGTGTTTCTGGTAAACAACAGATTGTTGGGTTTCATTTTATTATCTTGTCTGTCAGACTTTTTCATTTTTCAGGATTGTTTAATCCATTCACATTTAAAGTTGTGTTAGGTTTATATTTTCCTTCATCTATCTTTAATTTTTTTTCAAGTTATGATCCACCCACCCTAGACCCTCCCCATCTTTCTGCTGTATCATCTTCCTTTGGTCACTTTTCTTAAGAACCATCTTTTTAAAAAATGGCTCTCTTCCCTTCCCTCTTCTCATTTGCTACCATTTTCCCTTTTAAATTTTATTAGTTCCCCTCTCCTGCTTTTTTCTGGTTCTGTAGTTCTGCCTTCCTCTTTTTCTCTCAGTCATGTAGATTATCCTTTGCTCTCCTCCCCTTCACCTAGTCCTGATTCATTAGGGTTTTTTTTTTTAATTTCAATTTTTAAAAAATTTTGTACCTGTTTCCAAAAGGATTTCTCTCACTCTCTTCATTAACCATATTCTCTTTCTGTTTACTCTAGAATTCCGTTCTCTTTGATACATAGCTATTATAATCATTTGCTCTCTCTCTTCTCTTCATATAATCCAAGCTTCCAAAGTATCCATTTTAGGCTTTGCCCTCTAGGTCCCTTCAGCCACTGCTTTGTAGAGCTTACTCCATGGATTCCCCTTTTCCATTGTGCATTACTTTCAGAACAATGCCAATAATTGCAGGTGTCAAAGAGGGTACTACCTCATATTAGGGTTCTTTCACCCTACCCCTCCCACTCCCCCTTTCCTTATCTATACCCTCCTGTGATGACAGTTCCCTTCTGTATTTGCCTGGAAATATCTTCCCTGTGTCCATGCTTTCCCACTCTTCCAAGTTCTAGTTGCCTTGAGGAGTTCTAACACTCCCTCTTCTAGGAGAAGTAAATTTTTAAGCACTCAATCTCACAGGTTCATCTTGTGTAAGATTCTCGTCTCCCTTTGCTAGTTAAGAGCATTTTGCAATAGAACTCCCTCCCTCCTTCAAAGTAAGGCCTCCTTCCTTTCCTCCCTTTTTCAGTCTCCCCATATCTTCCTCACCCACTCCCCTGTAGGCTCTTCTTTGAATCCACAGAGATTATCTTCCCCTCATTGCTAGCCCTTGATTTGGCCCTGGTCTACTCCCCTGCACTTTCCCACCTTTCATATACCTCCCAGAAAAGATGCATTCACTTATAGGCAGGCTATTGCCAGGTTCCATCCATAATGCCCCCTGACTGCCTTTTCACTGTTACCTCAACAAGATTTCTGCCTTTGTTCTTGTCTCCTTGTGTATATTTAGAAAGAAGTTTCTTACTCTTCTCTCTGTTGTCATTCTGTTGATATTGCTGTCAGCATTTTTGTACTCCTCCTACATTTCTGTTGTTTAGGGTACTTGAGAAATAAATAATCTCTTTAGTTCTGGTTTTCTTTCTAAAAATGTTTCAAACTTTTCTTTATTATTGAATGTCCATCTCCACCAGAGATTTGCAGGATAGGTCACCCTGTACTGCATGGTAAGCTTCATTATCATCAGAATACATTATGCCATTCCCCCTTCCTTTTTCTCCTAGGCATAAAATAGCCTTTTGTTTTTGGAATATCCTTTCCTTTGTATTTGAAGGTATTTTTCCTAATGGCTTACAGGAGTTATTGTTTCTAAACTGAATTGTTGAATTTTAACACTATGTGTCTTGGAGTTTGTAGCTTTTGTTTTGTTTTGTTTTGTTTTTCCTGGAGGTGATCTGTGAATTCTTTCAAATGGAATTTCATTTTCTATGTTCAAGAGTTCCAGGTAATTTTCTTTTGGTCAGTTTCCTTCATTATAATGTTAAGGAGTTTTGTCCTGTTGTGTCCTTCTGGTAAAACTATGATACTTGTATTGTATCTATTCATTCTATCCTCAAGATCTCTATGTTTTTCTTGCAGAATGAGAATATTTTCTTTTAGTGTTCTTTTTTTTCTTTTTTCTTTTTTTTTGGCTTCTCTTCTTTTAGGTTGTCTTTGACTTCTGTGTATTTGCATTTTTGATCTAGTATTCTTTTGTTTGTCAGATTGTTTCTTTGCTGTAGCTTGGCATTGCAGATTCAACTTTTTCTATTCTCATTTTTCTAGTATACAGTACATAAATTGCTCTCACAATTCTCATTTCTCTTTCAAATAACTTGGGAACAGTGAATTGTGGTTCCATGTTTTCCTCAAATTCCAGAGGATCCTCTGTCTCATCAAGGGCTCGATAATTTCCCTTCATTTTTGCCATATTTACTCATAGATGCCTCAATTCATTTATTAGATATTAGAGGCCTTTATTTCCTTCTGTTGTTATTGTTTTTCCTATTGATTTATCTGTTTACATGCTCTTTGAGACTTCTTCCTGAAATCTTTGGTATTTTCAAACTTTCCTCTCTCCACCATATTATTATTTTTTCATTACTCACTTCATGACTCTCTTTTCTCTGTTGTTTTCCTAGGGGCTGAATCTCAAAAATATCTCAGTCTCCTCCCAGTCTTGGAGTAGTTCACCAGCCTATATCTCTACCCCAAGTGACTTTTGGGTAGTTCAAACTGGCATAGCTGGATATTATACCCGTATGACACTGTGTTCTGTCCAGGTGTCCTGTCCCACTCCCTCTGTTTTTCAGATCTTTGGCCTAACACTAGCAGTTCAGTGCCTACTTTCTCTGGCATGAGCAGAGCTTGCTTTACCTACTACCAGGAGTATGGGGTTTTGTACCACTTGTGCCTCTGGGCTGCAGCCCTTGGTAGGCTTATGCTCATGAAATACTGTGGCCAAGTTGGCTCTCAAGACTTGAGAAAAATTCTATAGCCTGGAGCCAGGGTCTTTATAGCACTGAAAATTGGGAGGGAGAAGAGAGTGTAGAGGAGGCTGGGCTGATGTAAGTCTGTGGCATATCCTTGGATCTGTCAATGTGGTCTCACTCTCAGTGGCATGAGTGTTGAGGGAAGGATGCTGAATGATCTCAAGGTCAGTGAGTGTCATTTCCTGGTTTTTTTTAACTTTCTTTTAAATTCTGGGTACCCTACACCATGGAAAGAGCCAAAGTTGCTTTATCCTTGTCGCATAATTTCTGTTTTGGAAGGATTTGAAAAGTCATGGGGATTAAGAAAATGTCTAATCTACCATCTTGTTGCTCACCTCACACAGCCCAGATTTTTAATATCCACTGGGGTCTTCTGTTCTAACTAAACTTTTCAATCTTGGCTTCCATGATCTGTCTCTGGAAGCCACCACCTGCATTCTAGTGCTGGCAAAAACATTTTGTACACAGAGAAGAGACTCAGGTACAACAGGTTTTAAAACTACTTTTTAAAATTTCCCTCCGGTGTGCTCCATACTATCTTAGAATTTAAAATTAGCAGGAGCCTTAAAGACAATCTGCTACCAACCCCTTGTCTTACAAATAAAGAAACTGAAGATAGGTGAATTGGCCAAGGGCGTATGAGTAGCAGACCCTGGATAGAAGCCCAGGCTTCTGGCTCCAAATCCTTCCAATGTCACATCAGAGAAATAATTAACTCAATTCAAAAACTGAGCACCTGTTATATGCAATACACTATGCTAAAAAACTAGGGATATAAAGATCACCAACATGGTATAAGTCCTGCCCTCAAGGTATTTACTAGCAATAGTGGAATGGGAAATATGGGCAGATAACTATAATAAAGGTTAGAATATGATGACAATCATAAGAAGAATCAAACAGAGAAGCAAGAGAAATTGGAAAAGGAAGACATCACTTCAAGTTAGGGAGACCAGGAAAGATTTCATGGAAAAGGTGACACCTGAGCTGTTACTAGAGTGATAGAAAGATTTCATCCAATGCAATGCAATCCATTAAGAATTTATTAAACACTTACTATATGCAAGGCATGATGCTTTGACAAAGACAAAATTTAAAATGGTTCCTGATCTTTAAAATGGTTCCCGTGTGTGTGTGTGTGTGTGTGTGTGTGTGTGTGTGTGTGTGCATGTGATTTGAAAAAGGAGAGAACACTAACAATGTAGGGATCAGGAAAAATTTCCCATGGGGGTGGGGAGGGAAGGGAGTGCTGGTAAATGTTCAATAACCAGTCGTCCAAAAAAAATACGTAGGACACACTTTGAAGTTTAATCTGCATTATTAACATTTCCTCCATCACTTTCTTAAGTCTACACAATCAATAAAACAATAAATCAAGCCCTGATTTGTAATCTGTGCCAATTTTTGAGGTGTAAATGATCACATTGAAAATTTAACATTCGGCTTTTGGGAGCCAGTTTGAGCTACACTACAGGTGACAATACATTAATCCTTGCCTTAAAGGAAACTAGGAATTCCAAGAAGTAGAGACTGAGAAGGCATTCCAGTCATGGGGTAATCTGTAAATACAAATTTGGCCAATTTGACAGAAATGCAGAGAAAGGGAATTTTGGATATGAGAGTCATTATGAGCCAATGAATAGAGGCTGGAGAGGGCAAGACAAGATCAGGGAATGATTAGCAGACCATTGGGTTGAAAGTAAGACTTAACAGATGGCAATAACATGATATAGTAATAGAAAGGTAGATTTAAAGGACCTTGGATTCCAGGCTATAAATTTTGTACCTGTCTCAATGCTTATAGACAATTGGGAGTTTTTGAACAGAGGAGTATTAAATCAGGACTCTGTATTAGTAAGCTGATACTGGCAACTATGTGAATGGGAGATTGGTGAAGGTAGAAAATGCAGGCATGGAGACTAGTTAAGAGACTATTTTGATAGCATGATGTAGGGCTGAAAATCTGAACTAAAGGTAGTGATAGCATAAATAGAAGGAGGACATGTATATAGATGTTGTGGGGTTAGATTGAACTGGTTGGTAGTCAGATATCAGAGGAAAGGATTAAGAGTCAAAGACTGTAAATGTCATCTATGTTACTATTTCTTTAAAATTGTGAGGAATAATAGTGAGGGAGGTAGAATTGGGAAGTGATAAGAGCACTGTTCTAGCAGTCAGAAGACATAGATTCCAGTCTCATATCCAACACTTCCTAGCTGAATGAACCATCATAAGTTGCCACCTCTGAGCCTCAGTTTTTTCATCTGTCAGATGGGGATAATGATACCTGTAAAAGATAGTACTAATTTATGATATGGACAGTTTGGTTGAAAGAAAGGACGATTGTGAGAGACACTAAAAAAGTAGCATCTAAGAGAAATGTCCCTCACACAGAGTAAAGATGGCCAAAGTATCCAGTTTCCCAGTCTCTAATTTACATTTGATTTATATGAAAACTTGAAGTTTGTTATCTGGGAAATCTGGGAAACACAGGAGAGATGTGACAATATATAGAGAAGAACAGAGGTTGGGTTCCATTCCCACTCCAAATCTGTGCTATCCTTGTATCACTGATCTTCTCTGCTTTTTGTGAAAATCAGGTGAAATGTAATCACATAAGCTCTCTGTGGGGGATACTTTCACCCACAGAGGTATAGAGACTCTTCCTCAGAGTTACTGACTCCAAGTTACTCAACTGAAACTGGAAGAGAAAGAGCGATTAGGGCTATAGGTCATAGGGGCTTTGAGGAAAAGAAGAAAGAGACAGAGAATTCTATTTCCATAACTACAACAAAGGATAGAATGGTGGGCCAAGTGGCAGAGTAGAAACAGCATTGGCTTTCTAATCAAAGGGCCTGGGTTCAAATTCCATATCTGGCACTTGTTACCACTCTGACCTTGGGCAAATCCCTGTACCTATACACAGGCTTTAGTTTAGTTATCTATAAAATTACGTAGTTGTGTTAGATAACCTCGGAGTTTCCTTTCAGCTCTAAATCTATGATCCAGTCACGTTCCCCCGCCCAACTGCACCTCCTTTCCTAACCTCCCTGAGCTCACAATTGCATTTATCCCAGGTGCTATGGTTCCTATTCAGCCTTGAAGTCAGCTATGCTATTATTTCTTTTAAAAGATTTGTGAAATATAGAGTTTACGGTTTTCACAGAGTCTACTGATAGAAGGCACTTTGTTAACCTTAATATATTACATAAATATAAACTACTATAATTACATGATATTGTTAATAAAAACAAAACAAAACAGAAAGGTGCCATTTTCTTCCCATTCCTAGATGGAAAAATAGAAGGGAGAAAATAATCCTTTCTGATTGGCCAATCAAATGAACAGTACAACATCCTGCCTCTCCAACTCCAAACCTCCCATATTGGGAGAGCTAGGCCCTCAGGTGCTCATCAATGTGCCTCTGAAATCTTCTGAAATCTTTCCATTTGATCTGATGGGGTGGGGAGAGGGTAGTAGAAAGGGAAAAAGAGAGTTATTCTCCATCTCTCCCCACCCCTGTACCCCAGCCAAGTGGGCTCCACTGTTTAACATTGCAGGCAGTGCTTGGGATTCCCTGGCTTCATCAGATGGTTGAAAAAATTTTGTGGGAGCTGCAGCAAAAACAAACAGACTGTAGTGTGTCAGATTTTGTTAGGGGCTCATGGAGACAGGCTGTCAGAGTAGACAAACAAGAGGCAGGGGAAAAGGAAATCCACACCAACAGGTTTGATTTCCATGGTAAGTGCCAGTCTGAAGTTGGCCATGATGGCCTCTTCCCTTCCTGCTCAATTGAAGAGAAAACTATGGAGGAGTCACTAAAGCTTATGGAAGTGTATTTATTTAAATTGTCAAGATAAATTAACTTTTAAAGCCCCGATTAGAAGGTCCTGCAAGTCTGTATTGTCAATTGGGAGCCATGAATACACAAGTACATGCAGCCATTGAACTAGCTGGTTGCAAACATATTTGGAGGCATCTGTTCATTTAATAATCCAAAGGAAAAAAGAGGATGGGTTTACTTTATCTAATTTGCATGGTTAGAAGAATCATTGTAGAACAATATTGGAGTAGTTAACTCTACACCCTGAAACAAGCTAGGGAAATGTAATTGGGGGAAAATTTTGGGCCCTAAGACATTTAGATCAAGAACCATAGAAACGGCCTGTTCTAGGGGTTCTTCACCCTTGTTGTTGTTGCTTCATGGACCCCTTTGGCAGTATAGTGAGGCCTCTGAACCTCAGAATAACTTTTTATAAAAAAAATTCATAATTGAAGGAAATACCAAATTTCACTTAGAGCTTACTGAAAATATAGATGTACCCCACTCTGAAATCTCCTTGGGGCTATGGGAACCCCAGGTTAAGAATCCTTGTCCTAGTCTAATCCTCTCATTTTATAGATGATAACATGAAGGCCCAGTGAGAGTCTTGTGCAAGATTGTACAGGTAGAAAAGAGCAGGACTGGATTTCAAATTCCAATTTGATGCTATTTCCATTCACACTGGCTGTTCCAGCCACAGAAGCCTAGTAGCTATTCCTCATTAGTAAAAAGGGTCAGTGGCACTCGCAAATGCCAAAAACCTCTCATGGAACCCATTCAACACTTATATGGCCTTGGAAGAATGGGTGTTCTTGAGGGTGTCAATCAACTCTGATTGGTTAACAATTAATGAGAAGAATGAATATTATAATGAGAGGTTGGCTTATTCTAACAAGGGGCTGGGGGGTGTGACTCAGATCACTTTGTTTTGAGTATCAAAGAGACTTAACTTTTATCCAGACTTTCTCTGCCCATCTAGGGCGAACTAGACTAAAGGGGGTCCATCTCTACTGAGTGGAACACAATGGACCTGAATTTACATTAGATTAAATTTTTTGTAAGGTTCTCTAGTTAAGTGAGGTAGAAACTCAATTTAGATAAGATGGTCTAGATGGAGGAAATTTGGGGGTTAGTACAGAAATTTCCTTTAAAAGGAAATGGATCTCCTTAATAATTAATTATTTAATAATCACTTCTCTCACTTGTATTATGCCTTATCCATAATAGATGGTTCATAAACATGGGGGCAACAAGGGAAGCATCAGAGTTAAATCTTCTAGTTTAGAAAGTCTCTGGTTCTTACCAATGTCTGTGTAAATAATAGACAAAGCAGCAGGACCAGAAAGCTGTGGAATGCTTGAGGATTTATAGATTGCCAAGTCCTTCTCATGCAATGTCAGAACAGAAAGAAACCTTAGAACACAGAATATTAGATCTAGAAAGGACCTTGGAACACACAACACAGAATTTCAGAACCGGAAGGGAATTTAGAAGATTATCAAGCCCAATACCTGGAGGTGTTGAAAACTCACAAAACTGAGAGCTGGTATGTATAAATGATTCATTCCAGGTCACAAGGCAAAACTGGAATGAAAACCTAGGGCTGAATACTTCCAGTACAGAGACTCTCTCTCCTGCACCTCATGGTGTGAAGGAGTAGTCAACCATACCAGTGATATAAATTTACATCTGGAAAAAATCTTAGTAAATAATGAATCCAATCTCCTCCTTTTACTCTCTATTCTCTATCTTCTTTCCAGCTGCCTTGCCACAAGGACTACAGTCCATGCACTCAAAGTTTTTTCCTTTTCATCTCTGGAACTTCTGCCCTGGGCTCTGCTGATCCGATGAGTGAGTACTACACCTGGCTCACTGTTTACGGCAGGTACAACCATGTTTTGCTTGCTCCTTGTTCCCTCATCCTCTATTTGCCAGCTGCTGCATGTGTATCCTCAACCTCTCCCATCCTCCTTATTCTGGAACCATGATCAAATCAATTCTGAGGTTACTGCAGGAAGGGGTGCAACCTTCCAGTGCTCTATGGTCCCATTTACTATCCCTACGATTTTCCAGACCAAAGTGCCCTTCCCTGGCTACTCCTCCCCCACACATGTTGTCTCCCCCTATTAGAATGTAAGCTAATTGAGGGAAAAGGCTGGATTTTTGTTTCATATTATATCCCTAACAGTGCTTGGTTCACAGTAAGTACTTAATAAATGATTTTTCATTCATTCATTCATTTTTTTTCATTTATTTTACAACTGGGGAAACCAAGGCCCAAAGGGCAACATAACTTGCCCAAGTAATTCAGCGGAATTTATTTCTGCTTGTAATATTTGTCCAGAAGAGAAATAAATTAATCTCCTTCTTATGGTCCTCCTGGTTCTTTGGCAGAAGAAAGTGTACCACAGGCCGATAATGTGCACTCTGTTCCCTGAATTATTGGTGTGCCATATGCTGTAAAAATCAGACTCTCTCAGGACCACACACTCAGTATCCAACCCTGGAAGTTATAAACAACCCAAATCACCTCCTTTTTTTTAGCTTCCAAGAGGGTTAATCCCCTGTCTAGTGCTTTATCAGTCTCATGAAGAACAGGCAGAGAAACCCAACAATCTGAGCAGAGTACAGTGAGGCAAGGAGGAGGAAATCACATTATTCCAGCACTGCACCTCACTGTAATTCACCAAACATCTCAGGCAGTAAAACTCTAATGCTGTCCCTGATTCTTTTATTGAAATGAGATGCAACATCAATCCATTCTTATTGCAATGTTAAGATTCTCCTAAAATACTGCCTACTGTTCCAACTCTGGGGAAATACTCAATGAACCTATTCATAGCCACCTCACCAGTAGTCTTAGATTGCCCAGGATTATAAGAGCCACTAACCAGTAACACTGAAAGAAGCTAGCATCCTGCCTCTTTTTTCCCCTCTCTACCACCACCTATCTGGAGCTGACAATCAGTGAACATGGAGTATTGCTGTTCTTTGAAACTACCTGTGAAAATTAAATTGTCTGATCACTCCCACTCTCCCAAGTCAATCAGAGCACAAACAAGTTCTGGAACAATACATTGCCTTTTGGTCCCAGTTAGGCTTTGTTCCTTCTTGAATGAAAACTAGGATATAGTCTCATAACTCGGCTGGCAGTTGCTGTATAGGCAGCTAGGCAGCTAGGAAACTTACATTTGTGGAAAGAGTGATGTCTGTGAACTCAGATGATCTGGATTCAAATCCTGGTTCTACCATGTCCTACTTCTGTGACCTTGGGCAACCCACTGAATCTCCATGGACTTCAGGTTCTTCATCTGTAAAATAAAGGGGATGCAGAAGATGCCAGAAGTACCAAGCATTTCCTAGAGCTCTTAGCCCTATGAAGTGAGTCACACAAATGTTATTACTAAGGAGACAGAATAGTAAGATGGAAATGGCACTCACTCTGAAATCAGAGGATCTTGGTTTAAATCCCACATTTGATGCTTGTTACCTACATGACTTTTGGCAAGCTGCTTAAAATCCCTGGGCCTCAGTTTCTTCTGTAAAGGAATCTATAACATTAAGGCATTGGACTAGATCAAGGGTTCTTATTTGAGGGGCCACAGAGCACCTGGAGTGATAAATTTAAGGGAGGGTCTAGGAATTCCAGATGGGAAAAAGTGTTTTTTCATTATTTCAATAGATGTGGTTTCTTTTGTAACCTCATGTATTTTTCTCTCCCTCTCTCTCTTTCTCTTTCTCTCTCTCTCTCTTCTGCTTTCTATGTTACATTCTTGATATGGTATCTTAGTAAGAACCCTGACAAACTGAAGTCCATATAGAGTAGGGTGCTGGTGAGGAGAAGAGAACTGGAGCCCATGCCATATGATTATCAGCAGAGTGAAAAAATAATACTTAGACTGGAGAAGCGAGAATGCAGAGCGGGGCAGGAGAGCTTTCAAGTACTTGAATAATTGAAAGACTGGCAACAGGGCAGGGAGTGATCACAAAGAAACAGGATAAGTCTTCACCAGTACCAGATCATTCCACACCTCATTTCTTTTTTGACAGGACAGCTAGACTGCTAGATCATGGGGACATCATAGATATAGTTTACCTAGGGTTTAGCTAAGCATTTGAAAGTCTCATGCGCTGTTTTTGCCAGAGTTGGAGATTCATGGGCTAGATGATGGAGCACTTAAGGTAAATTCAGAAGTACTTGAGCAGCCCAGACAAAAGAGCAGCAATTAATGGTTCAATAATGGCTTAGAAGGAGGTCTCTAATGAAGTACCCCAGGGATCTGTGATTTTTAATATTTTCTCTGACTTAGAAAAAAAGTTACAGATACATAGCTATAACAAGGAATTGTTTTACATGGGGCAAAAGAAATGGAAGAAGCTATGCAGAAGAAAGGCCACAGAGGAAACTATGCCAAGGGACAAGGTGGGGTAGCTCTCGCCCTCATCCCCATTACATTGTTGATTCATGTTGAACTTGGAATCTACTAAAACTCAGAGATTTTTCAAGCTACTCTCTATCCATGACTCCCAAATGTTATATTTTTGAAGTCAATTTTTTTGAACCCATATGTAAGAATTTACATTTATTGCTTAAATTTCATTTCATTCAGATTAGGCCCAGTGTTCAAGGTCATGAAGTTTATTTTGAATCCTGGCTCTGTCATGTACCATGTAAGCTAAACACAGCTGGGTGGGATAGTGGATAGAGCACTGGGCCTAGACTTAGGAAGATCTGGGTTCAAATCCAAACTCAGACACTTACTGGCTATGTGACCTGGACAAGTCACTTAACTATGCTGCCTCAGTTTCTTAATCTGTAAAAAAGGGATTATAATAGCCCCTACCTCACAGAGTTGTTGTGACAATAAAATGAGATATTTGCAAAGCATTTAGTACAATGCCTAGTATATAGTAGGTACTATATAAATGCTTATCTCCTACCTAGCTCCTACCCTCCCAAGCTATTCCTCTCCGCTTTCTGTCATCTACAAATTTGATAAACATAGCTCCTGTGGTTTTAACCAAATCATTGATAAGAATGTTTAATGGTACAGAAGCTAACAGAGATCCTCAGTCACTCCTCTGGACACTTCCTT
Organism: Phalanger gymnotis; assembly: GCA_028646595.1. NCBI lineage: Eukaryota > Metazoa > Chordata > Mammalia > Diprotodontia > Phalangeridae > Phalanger > Phalanger gymnotis. The sequence continues at coordinate 280,848,562 of CM053624.1, forward strand.
CTAAGTAGATTGAACCATTAGACTTTTCTTTGGGTTTATCCACTCATCCTATTCTGAATTCACTTAATTGTATTTTAGTCTAGTCCATATCACTAAATTTTTTTCCACAATATTAATAATAGCTAGTATTGAGGTAGAGCTTTAAGGTTTACTAAGTGCTTTTCACAAATATAATCTCAGTTTATTTTTACAAAAACCTTGGGAGGCAGGTGCTATTATTATGCCCATTTTACAGATGAGGAAATAGAGGCTGACATAGGCTATGTTATTTGCTCAGTCACTCAGCTAGATAAGTGTCTGAGGCAGGATATGAACTCGGGTCTTCCTGACTCCAGGTCCCATACTCTATTCATCCTACCACCTAGCTACCTATAAAATGAGAGACTTAATCAGAATCTTTGCTAATATTTCATAAAGTACCCATTGGTCTAGTAACTATGTCAAAAGAAGGAAATAACAGTAGTCATGCAAGATTAGTTCTTGATTAAAGTATGAAGGCTATTTCTAATTTCTGCTTCCTTTATGATATTCGCTAACTAGCTTATCATTATAATCTTCCTTACCATTAATATCATTAATGACATTGATGTATTATATCATAATAATAACAATTTGTTATCATTAATAGTATTATTATTAATGATGTTATACTCATTAATAATAATAATAACACATTCTTAAATTTTGCCAGTAATCCAAGTCAAATTCAATGAACTAAAAGCTGCAGGCTCCAGTCTCTTTTCTTTTTAAAAGATTGGGACAACATTTGCCCTTCTTTAGTTTTTTACTATTCCTCTCTCATCCTTTCTATTCAAAGATCATTGACAATGGCTTAGCAATCACATCTGCCAGTTCCCTAAGGAGCCAAGGATGCAGTTCACTTGGACTCATCAAGGGCAGCCAGGTGCTCTTTAACCATGTTCCTACTTATTGTGGGTATTAGCTTCATATTACCATATTTGTTCTCTCCTTTCCAGTACAAAAATCATTTTCCTTGGCAAAGAAAACAGAAATGAGATTTCCATTTTTCTCCTTGTTGAAATTGTTTCTCTTATGTCTTCTGAACTTTATTCTTAAGAATATCTCCTCCTAGGGGGCGGAGCCAAGATGGCGACTGGAAAGCAGTAACTGGCGTGAGCTCCCCTCCAAGTCCCTCCAAAAACCTATGAAAAAATGGCTCTGAACCAATTCTAGAACTACAGAACCCACAAAGGGGCAGAGGGAAGCAGGAATCCAGCCCAGGTCTGCCTGGATGGTCTCGGGGTAAGGTCTGTCCCGAACAGAACTCCC
>CM053624.1:280850351-280875751 GCA_028646595.1 Phalanger gymnotis
GATTTGGCTAAATACTATCTTGTTTTTCTGTGGCCTCCTGGTTACTCTTGTAAGGCGGGCTTTCTGGGCCTGGAGTCTTTTTGTCAAGATGTCGGAATGGGGAGGCTGTTTCACGGATCTGCTGCGGTGGGACCTAAATAAATTTTTTGTTATTTTCTACTTAGAGAATCTCTCATACCTTGCGATTTCAAACCATTCAAACATATACATGATTATATCTGAGATTATAAATTCGGCCTTCCTACTACACTGGGAACCAGATCCACACACCATTTCCCAGTCATCTCCTCAGCAATGCTGCCTGCACTCTGGTCATGATTCTCACCTCCTCTTTTCCACACCCTCTCTAACTGTGGACTCTGCCCCTCAGATGCTGGGCTCTGATAGATAAGCCTTCACCTTACTTTGCATGGCACCAGGTCTCTCCACCACTTCCCCACTATCTCCACACCACCTCCCCTTCCCCACTCCACTTTCTATGCTGTCTTTCTCTATGAGAATAAAAGTTCCTTGAGGGCAGGGACTATCTTGCTTCCTTGTAGTTGTAGCCCAAATTCTCAGTAGAGCTCCTGGCATATATTTTATTAAATAAAAGTTCTAACTATCTGGGTCTATAGACAACTATAAGACTATAAGTTGAAGAAAAGGTGCCAACCTGCTTGGTAGAGGAAATTCCCTTACATAGATTGTTCCCTTTATCAATAAAATCATGGGTCCATTCTTTACCCCTGTCCTTGACAATTGTAATAATAAACTATTTTTAGAATAGATTGAGTTTGAAGCAAAAAGTTTTGAAATTAAATCTCATTTAAGTCTCACAATAGCTCTTTGAGGCAGGTACTGAAGGTCTATTGTTCTTATTTGAGGAAACTGAGGCTTAAAAGACGAAATTACTTTCCCAAGATCAAAGAGCTAGCAAGACTTGAACTCAAATCTCCCTGACTCCGGGTCCACTATGCAATACATTATGCAATGCTGCTTTTTATTCTTTGTATGTGCCTGCCTTCCTTGTGAGCAATTGAAGAGCCTTGTATCTCCAGAGACATATCAAGTTTGTTCATCCATTATCAGTCAATTATCATTTATTAAGCATTTTTTAATGTGTCAGGCACTGTGTGATGTTCTGGGAATACAAAGACAAAAAAAATTCCACAATTACTCTCAAGGAATTCATTTTTTCTCAGGGGATCGAGTAAGTGACTATATAAATATAAGACATAGGAACTAGCCTTATAATTTCATCAGTACAATGAATTCTCAGATGAGCAAACTCTCTCTACCAAAGCAGGTCAGCATCTTCTCTCAACCGAAGGTCTTATAGGGTTTCCTAGAACACTGGGAGTTTACATGACTTATCCTAGGTCACACCACTAGAACGTTAGAAGTGAGTCTTGACCCCAGGTCTTCCTCTCTATATGTAGCCATACATACAGTGAGAGAAATGATTATTTCTCTCTCATATTAATAGCCAATTATTATTATTATTAAAATTGGCTGGAACATATTAAACATGAAAAAGCTAGAACATATTCAGATTTTCCCCGTCCTGTTTCCCTGTCCAATCTCTCAAAAACAGGGCCGATGAAAGATAGGATCAACATTCTCCTCATTGTATGTATTGCTAGTTCAACCAACTAGATCAGACTCCTAATGTAAGCTGAAACTCCCTTTCTGCTCAGGCTTGGTTGGGGATAAATTCTTTGAATAGATTGCCCAAGGCTGGTGGTAACTTAGAAATAAATGACATAATCAAAGTTCACTAGAACAGGTTCAGCCCCTCACTGTAATATTCATTCTCTCATTAATTGTTAACTTCAAAGCTGATTGTCATCCTTGGGAACACCCATTTTCCAAGGGCATACAAACATGAGCCTACAGCCATGATTGTCTTTGGTCTAACAGAGAAACGGACAAATGACCATCTTTTTATTAATAAACATACTGGCATTATTAATAAAGTGATTAAATTACCCAGAAATTATGTCTCTTAAACTTTCCAAATGTCACAACAAAATGCACATACACACATATTTATATTTAGTAGACATATAAACATGCACACCTAAATCTACATATGTAAACACAATTGTATATACACACATACATGTGTATACGTACATACATATCATACATACGCAAAATATATAGAAGGTATTTAGAGAGGGGGGGAAACAACAGTTGGAGGGATCAGGAAAGGCTTTGTGTCAAAGGTGGAGCCTAAATTCTGTCTAAACAGGAATTAGTGATTCTATGAGGTCAAGGGGAAGATTCAGTACATTCCAGATAGGGGGATGGTCCATAAAAAGGCACAAAAACAGGAGATGAAGCATCATTTGTGAGGAGCAAGGTAACTTAAGACTTTCAATGCTGTAAGCAGTAGACCACCAAAGACCCTTCCTTACTGGGGGATGCACCTGCTTGGATTATTTAATGCCCAGGGATTGGCTCTCGGTTGGACAGTCTGCATGGTCATACCTTGTCTTTTCTCCTAACTTCCCTACATAACTCTTAAATACCTCCTTCACACAGCAAAAGAAAAGAGACAGAGAGACTTTGTGAAAAAAATGAATTTTCCCTCAAGGCTAGTGGCAAGGATCACCCATGTCTATTTCTTTGGCTTTAATATTGAATAAGTCAATCATTAAACATCTATTAAGTGCCTACTGTGTACCAAGGACTGTGCTAAAACACAACACAAACAAAGAAAGACATGAGGCAGTTTGTGCCCTCAAGAAGCTCAGTCTAATAGGGGAAAGTCAACACAAAAAAGAAACTAAGGCAGGTAGAGAAGGGGGGTACCTGGCCTGATGGAGCATAATGAAGTCCTACAACTTGGTGGGAAATGATGAGATGGCTACACAGTGTACTCTCCTTAAAAGGAAGATCTGTGAGTAGCTCTCTAATGTCTCTAATCTCCACCCTGTCAAGCAGAAGGAGGAAATGGCCCCAGGGATAGGAAGTACTGAGGACCTGTGAGTTTCAGAGTTGATGTGACCTTGCAAGAAGGTAAATTTCTGGAAACAAGAAATGAAGTCCAGGAGAACAGCAAGGTGAGAAATGAAGTCCCTGCATATTGGTGTATATGGGGTAATACAGCATGCCTATGTATTATGGAGTTACCCTCAGGAAAGGGACTCCCCTAGAATCACTTTGGGGAATTTCTCACAGCCTTGCCCCTACCTAGGAAAAAAAAAAACAGAAACAAAACTGGGAACCTCACTAAATAATACCAGTAAGTTGTTACCATTTCTCCTTCTAAGCACATGGTTCACAAAGTGCAGAGGCAGGGAGAAAATCTGTATATTTACATTTTGAATAAAACAAATGGAGGTTTTTATTATAAATCATGGAAAAATGTTGATACCTCCCCCTCCATGTCTCTCTCCATCTTTCTGTCTCTGTCTCTTTCTCTCTTTCTCTCTGTCTCTGTCTCTCTCTCTGTCTGTCTTTCTGTGTCCATCTCTGTCTTTGTCTGTCTGTCTGTCTGTCTGTCTGTCGGTCTGTCGGTCTGTCTGTCTGTCTGTCTGTCTGTCTCTCTCTCTCTCTCTCTCTCTCTCTCTGTCCTCTAAATCACAGTCAATCACTATATAGGGTCCTCAGCATATATTGCCTCTTAAAGATCTAAGCATGCAGTGTCTATTGCATTTCTCCATAATTCTCAGCAGTGGGCACCCATCCCTCTGCCTGTAACTCTCCACAGTCACTAGAAAATGGTATCAATCAATCACTCTTCCTGAATTTCTCCAGCTATTTTCTAGCTCCTGAGCTTTGCTATGCCTACAGTTCATGCCAGTTCCTGCCAGTTCATGCTAGCAGGTGGCACCACTAGCTCTTTTTTCAGAACAAAAACCATTATGGAAAAGCCTGCTCTTTGTGACAGAGGGAAATTTCAGGGGTGTCATTTCAGCTCAAGTACCAAGTTAAAGGTTCTTGCATCCTAAGGCCTTGTGTTACAGTTCTTGTTGACCTTTGGGCTTCACACAAAAGTCTACTCAGCAGTCAGGAACACAAACTGACCACTCTCCATTCCAGAGGAGTCTCTGTTATTGGCATTGAAGCAGATCAGAGTGAATCCAGTTAGATGTGCCCTTCTCCCCTACCACCTGATTAATTTGCAGCAGATCCCATAAACCTAAAAGTTTGTCAACTTCACACCCCACCCCCCGTCCTCTTCAATTTCTCCCTAGTTATGTCTCAAAATTCCCAAGGTCAGGAGTCTTCAAATTACACTGGGTGGCTTCCTTTGACTCTTGTATACTATAATAGGTCCAAACCCTCCTTATGTCCAAAGACTAAAAGAAGGAAAACAATAAAATTTTAGTCCCAGGCATCTCCTTATTATGTTGCCTGCATTCTGATCATCATTTTTATCTCCTACTCCTTCCCCTCCCTCCAACCATGGTCTGCCCCTGAAATCCTGGGCTCCAGCAGTCATGCCTTTGCCTTATCTGCCCTAGAACCAGGCCTTTAATCACTTCCTGGCCCCCTCAACACCATACAGCTTCTCACATACCACCTTGCCCACTTACATCTCCCTTTTATATGTCATTTTGTCAGACTAGAATATAAGCTTTTTGAAGGCAACACCCTTTTGCTCACTCAGCAAATTGCCCAGCACATGGTAAGTACTTAATAAATGCTTTAGCATCTATCTATCTATCTATCTATCTATCTATCTATCTATCTATCTATCTATCTATCTATCTTATCTCTCTTTATGTTGTAAACCTGTAAATATTTCCTTGGGGCAATATGGCATAATTAAAAGCATTCTGAACATGAGGTCAGGACATATTTGTTTAAATTCCAGCCTTGCCAGTCACTGACTCTGTGACCATGAGCTGGTCACCTCACATTTTACTGTCAGTTCCCTTAGCACTCCAGACTTAGAATCAGGAAATGTTTCCATTCTCTCTGTACTATTTACTACCTGGTTGACCTGGTGCAAACCCCTTAACCTCTCTTGTCTTAATTTTGCTCATCTGAAAAACTGAAGTCTTGGACTAAATAGTCTCTGAGGTCCTTTCTCTAAGGCGGCAAGGTGACACAATGGGTAGAGTGCTGCACTTGGGGCCAATCAGACCTGATAATCCTGACTTGGACACTAGTTTCATGACCCCAGGCAAGTCATTTAACCTCAGCCTCAGTTTTCTAATCTGTAAAGTGGGGATAACAACAGCATTTATCTTCCAGGGTTGTTGGAATGAAATGAGATATTTGTAATGTGTTTTGCAAACCATAAACCATTATGTAAATGCTAGTGATGGTGATGATGATGTCAATGATGATTTTCATATATAAATCCTATTCCTAGAAATGAGAATAATAATATTCTCATATCTTATCTCTCAGGTTGCTTGTGAAGAAAGTACTTTGTAAACTTTAAAGTTTGATAAAAAAATATGAGTTTATTATTGTAATTAGCATTTATTCAAGTATATAGAGGATGTGTTTGCTAGAAGCGATATTATTATGAAGAAATTGAGAGGCTGATTAATAAAAAGACATCTGCAGGAAAAGAAGATTCCAAAGGCTTGGAAAAACATTAAATTTTATTAAAACCAAAAAAAAGATAACTGAGCAAATGTCAGTGACTGCCAATCTATATGCATACTCTTCCATCTGGGCAAAATCTTTTTCAAGGTCATTTATACATGAATTGAGGGCATCCTCTAAGAGGGAATTACTAGCAAATAAGCAAGCTTTCACAACATTTACTCAACTACATCTTTACCATATCACAATTGTCTGTAACATGTAGACAGTAGAAGATCCATTGTGCTTATTTTTTGTTGGTTATTTTTTAAAGACATTTTTAGAACAAAGTATCTACTAATTCCATATCAGGATCATTGGATGATATAAAAACAGAAATAGCTCTGTTAAATGATTTTCTGACAATAAACATTAGGCAAGGGAAGTAACAAACATGAGCTTAGACTCTGACAGATAGTGGAGGCTAGAATGGCCTATTGTGTTATGGTCCATAGGGTCACAGGGAGTTGGACATGACTAAATGACTTGTCAGGACCCACAACTGAAGACCACTCCTTTTTTTACTCCTCTCTTTTCTTACTATTAGGAGATGCCTTTGTTTTCCAGAGCTAAGGCCCAGCAAGCAACCTGTACCCCGAGTTTGGCATAACAACAATCCTTTGCGCTCATCTTCTGGATGAACTCTACTCCAGCCAAATAACGGAATTGGTTCAAACCAGTCCCAGATAGTCCCTGAACTTGGACAAGCACCTGCAGGAACCACATTCTGGTCACGAGACCCTGGTGTGAATAGACTTTTTGTCACTAGGCAAACTTGCCTCATTGTTGCTATTAAATTTTACTGCTATGGTTACACCTCACCACCTGGTTCTTTGTCTAGCCACAACAATACATATCAAGGCTTAGCCTCACTGCCTTGGTTTTCCTCAGTCTTAGAGGAAATCCTGGCATGTACGTCTAGTTTCCCTCTTCAAATGGAATAAAGAAGACTTTTTGCCTATAACATCTGTGAGCTCTTTGGTTTTATTTTAGGTTATTTTTTTCAGAGTTAACAGTTGGTGTATAACCTCTGTGAGCAATCTGGCAATTTCAGAGTTTACAATTGATACGTATTCTCTGTGGCACATTGGACATTTATTTTCAGGGTTTGACAGTCTAAACAAAAACAACAGAAGGGATAAAACACAGCTCACCTGTGAAGACTACTGTAATGGAAGATATCTAGTATAGAGTCCAGAACAAGTGCACATTGTTGTGAATGATATAGTAAGGTCCTCCAGACGCTCTTATTTTCAGATGTCATCATGTTGATTCTATCAATCCCCAAAGACACTGCGGAGTCTCCTGATTACAAAACACTCAAAAAAACTTGACCTGTCCAACCACACTGGAAAGACCAAGTGGATGAAGAATGTCTATTTGGCAGATTTCAATTTGTATCTGAAACAGACACTCAAAAAAGTTTGGGTAAGATAAGAGACAGACAATGCACATAAACAATTATCTGGTCCTAGAGGAGGAAAGGAGAGGAAAAGTCTGCATAGCTTCCAGGAAACTGAAAAACATTTTTACTGATGCCCCAAGCTTCCCACATATTTCAGCAGAGACATTTGATTGGTATTATTGCACGGTATTCTAGCCAGAACTGAAAGAGCATTGCCCCCAAAGACCTGAAGATGAATCTTATATGGAAAATAAGAGAAAGGTACATGGTGGTGAAGAGGTTTAAGCAAAATGAATGATGATAGGGAACCATATGCCTCTAGGGGTACTCGAGACCCCAAAATACCTACACTTCGGGTTCTGCCGAAAGAATTCGACTCAAGTCTTCTCAGCCAAGGGAAAAGACAAAGTTTATTAGGGATTCACCATGATGGGTTGTCTTAAGAAATGCCACCCTTTGTGAAGCCTTTTTTCACAAGTGGGCCAGATTCAATCTACTCAGCTAGATTGAATCTGAGCACCTTCATGGAGGCAAGATGGAGATTATATACACACAGATTGTAGGAGGGATTGAGGGGTAGTCTGGGGTGACTAGAAGAGGGGTTTAGGGAGGGTCTTGAGGAGGAGTCTAAGGAGGACAAGATGAGGTCAGACTCCAGGAATCAGGAGAATGGGATTAAGGGTGGGAAGTAGCTGAAGGCATGGATATTGATAGCATCAAGGGTGGGAAGTAGCTGGACAATAAAGGGCAAGGCTAGGTAGAGATTTGGGCCTAATGATAAGGTAAAGCTTATGGCCTTAAGGGAAGGCCAGATCTAGTTGGAAGATTCACGGAGAGTTCAAGGGGGCTCCCAGAGACTGTATTCCAGATTCAAAGGGGTTCCCAGAGACTGTGCCCTCATCAGTGGGTTTAAGCAGGATGTGACATATTGCCAGTGAGGAACTCCATAGAGATTAAGGAATAAAGAACATCATCAAGGAATTGTATGACTGAAAGAACAGATATTCTGGCCAGGGGATGAGAGCAAGGGATAACAAGTAGAGATGGTCAGTGTGCTCCACATATCTCTTTATTTTGGGAGAAAGTGAAGAAGGACCCCAGAATATTGGATAGATCCCAAATGTTCTACTTTTGGAAGGACATGGACAAGAGTCACGCAGCATTGTCACAGATTGGATTTTGTTCTACATCCTGGAGGGAACTCTCAAATCAATAAGATCATCCAACCATTTGAATATTTATGTTACAATTAGAGCCATTCAAAAGTGCAATATGCTTTTCTAGGGGTGAGGGAGATCCCCATCCTTGGAGGTCTTCAAGTAAAAGCTGTATGACCATGAATAAAATGAATAGAGACATATGAGAAAGCTTATATGAACTGATGCAAAATGAAGCAAACAGAACCAGAAAAGCAGTATACATAATGACTGCAGTAGTATAAATGGAAAGAACAACGACCAGATCCCAAAGAAGAGATTTGGGAAGGCACCATCTCCTCTACAATCCTTGCCTAACTGTTTCCCTCCCTTTTATATTGTTGTAGTGAATGGCTCTCTGGAAGAGGGAGGGAGGGAAGAAATATAGGTAATATAAAAGCAAAAATCATTAATAAAATTCATTTAAAAAAAATAAAGAAAATGGTATGACCACTTGTTAGGGATGTTATGGAAGAGATTCTTGACCAGGATCCAGTTGGAGGAGATAACCTCTGAGACTCTTCCCTGCTCTGAAGAGTTTCTACAATACCATTCCTATAAGCAGTTTAATCAGCCCCTCGATATGATACTGAGCTTTGTTTTCTGGGTTAGGGTTCAGGGCAATCCACTCCCAGATTCTTCCCCTTTACTTTGAACAAATGTGAAAGGGGGGCGGGGAGTTTGCAAGAAAGCAAATTTAGAAGACTTGGTGGGAATCCTGATTCTAAGCCTTAAGAATATTGTGATTTTTCCCTCCCTGGGCCTCAGATCCCTTAGCACTTTTCTCGTTGTTGTTGTTGGGTCATTGCTATCCTGTCCTGTTGCTTACCAAAGACCTGCAATCCCAAGGTAGGACGGAGTATTTGGGGAGGGGGGAAGCTATCCAACCTTTTACCCACAGGGAGAACTAGCAGTACATGGGGCTTGGACACATTTCTTTGTCACTAGCCAGTTAATATGACAGGCTTTGTAGAACTAATACAGCACTATGGGTAAGATTTATGATCATTACAGACCCATTTCCCTATCCCATGGGCCAAATCAGGACTTCACCAAAGGATAACATGTCCATAAATAAAATGGGCATTAATATTACCATTTTACAGCACTGTGGCACTTAACCAAATGCCTACTAATGACGTATCATCAGCACCTTCCCATGCACCACTAATAGCAATTCCCTGAAAACAAATACGCTATTTCCCGAGCCCTAAGAAGCCATTTGCTATACTATGCTGTAACCCTCTTAAGTGAGTGCCTGATAAATTAATGGACCTGTTAAAAACCATTCATTGCAAATTTCCACTCACATCCATTTTACCTTGGTCACAGTGATACAAGTTAAACAGCTTACAGGACATATGGGAGAACAGAGTGTTCGTGGGTATGGACGCATGTGAAAGAATGCGGCTCTGTATGAGCATGCGCATGAATGTGTGAGAGGCTACATAAATGTGGGTAAGAACCCAGGACTCTCAACTTCTAGTCTAAGGTTCCTTCTAACAGTCAGAACAGTAGAACAGAAAGATCCCTGGGCCCAGGTTTGGGAGGGCTGGGTTCAAATTCCAGCCTTGCCATTTACTAGCTTTGTCACTCTGGGGAAATTCCTTTGCCTTTCTGAGCCTTCCTTTTCTTTTTTTTCCATCTGAAAAGTAAGGATAGAGACAGCATAGTATAGTGGAGAAAGCACTGGATTTGGAATCAAAAGACCTGGACTTTACTCTTTAAAAAACTACAGTTAGGTGGCATCATAGCACAGAGAGTGCTGGGCATAGAGTCAGGAAAACTCATCTTCCTGAGTTCAAATCTAGCCTCTGACACTTACTAGCTGTGTAACCTTGGGCAAATCACTTAACCATGTTTGCCTCGGCTTCCTCATCTGTAAAATGAGCTGGAGAAGGAAATGGCAAACCACTCAGTATCTTTGCCAAGAAAATGCTAAATGGGAAGACAAAGGATCAGGCATGACTGAACAACGTAAGATGAGACAGTTCCAAAATTCATGGTGGAGATGTTGGTGAAGCTAATATCTTGTGTTGAGTTCCTGGAAAAAGCCACTATCTCCCTTTGGGGGGATTTAAAAATTGTATTGTTTAAGAATTAGAAGGCATTTTAGACACGATTTTTATCTCATGTCCCATAAACCCCCAGTCCTGTCATGTTGTCATCCAGACACTTTTTCAACATTTCTAGTGACCTGGATGTCACTCCTTCTGGAGGCAGCCAGTTCCATTGTTGAATAGCTCTGACAACTGGAAAGTTCTCGGATTAACTTGAGCCTATATTGGTCCTATCCTATGACAACATATTGGCAGCTACACCAAAAAAGACTATTTTCTCTTCCCCATGGCAGGCCTTCAGATATCTGGAGACATTCTCATGTTTACTCTTACATCTTCTTTCTTCAAGCCAAACATCTCCAGTTCCTTCAGCAGTGCCTCATATAACATGTGATCCAGACTTCAACCAACAGAATGAATTGAACATCATAAAGGCAGCTTGGTGGCCGAGTATATGAGTGCTGACCTTGCAATGGTAATCAGGGCAGGATTTTTTGTTGTCCTTTCCTTTTGGGATGCTAAGACTATCAAATGCCTTTGATGAATCTGGCCTTTGTTTGAATGGGGCAGGTAAAGTGGGATCTTTTGCCTTGGAATATTTCTTAGCACTGGGGCAGTAGAGAGGCATTGATTTTTGGTGCTGATGTTTGAGAAGCTTTCCCACATTCTGGTTTTCCACACCCTAAATGCTAAGCTGGCCTCAGCCCTCAGGGTCCTCAGGGTATGTGTTGGAAGGTTATCCTTTCACTTTTGGGAGCATACTCATTGAAAGAGTGACAAGACTCTGGGCAAGCCATTGAAAAAGCACACACACACACACACACACACACACACACACACACACACATACACACACACCAGCTTTGATAACCCAGACAGATGTTGGTGCTTCTCTGGTAACTATGTATTGCTAGATATTGATAAACTGGTTTGTGTTATTTGCTCTGTTTATAACATATGCTTGTAATTTCTGTTTGTATTTGCCCTGAAGTTCAGGGGGCTGATCTTTTCCCCCTGAACTAAGTGAATGATATATGTATGTTTAATTAAACTGAGATTGTTAACTTCTTAAAGTTGCTTTCCTTAGAAAAGCAGATCAAAGAACCTGTGTTAGCAGCCCTTCTGTGTGCTCTTGTTGTTGGTCTTACACAGCCACAGTAGCTGCTAGCAACGTTGTTGTTACAGACCTGGAGTTGGAAAGACCTGAGTTCAAATCCTACCTAATATATACTTGCTAGCTGTGTGACCCTGGGCACATCACTTTACTATTGTCTGTCCCAGTTTCCTCACCTATTCAATGGGGGTAATAATAGTACCTACCTCCCAGGGTTTCTGTAAGGATAATGAGGTAATATATGGAATATGTGCTATATGTTCAGTTCCATCTGAGAATTTTCCAACTGTCAGAGTCATTCAACAATGGAACTGGGTTTATAAACCTTAAAGCAGCTAGGGACAGCTAGGTGGAGCAGTGGACAGAGCACTGACACTGGAGTCAGAAGGTCCTGAGTTAAATCCAGCCTCAGACACAAGTTGTGTAACACTGAGCAAGTAACTTAACCCTGTTTGCCTCAGTTTCCTCATCTATAAAATAAGCTGAAGAAAGAAATGGCAAACTACTCCAGGATTTTTGCCAAGAAGATCCCAAAAAGGGTCACAAAGAATTGTAAATGATTGAACAGCAATGACAAAATTAAAAACCTTAAAGCACTATAGAGATGTTAGCTATTATTATTATTATTAATTAGTGTGCAGATCCTTAACCTAGAGATAAAGAAGGAAAGCAAAGCCCCATTCTTACCCTCAGGAAGCTTGTAATCTATTGGGAAGATAGAAGTAACACTCAAAAACATTACTTTCTTATCAATGTTTGAGCAATTTTTTCAAGGGCTTAAATAAAAGGGAAAAACATCTTTGCATTCTTAGTAAAATCAGAAAAGACATAAAACTATCAAGGTCAGCTAAGACATGGACAGGATAGAATCAAAAATCAGAATTAAAAAAATTCTTGATGTAGGAAGATGAAATATAATAGGAATAAACAGAAAGTCTTATACCTGGGCTCAAAAACTCAGTTTCAAAAAACATGCACGAGGTAGGTGAAATGTACCTAGACAGCAATTTCATTATAAAAGATCATATGGTTCTAGCAAACTTCAAGCTCTATATGGATCAATGGTATAATTTCCCAACCCCCAAAAGGCTCCAACAATATAAGGCTGAATTGAGAAGCTAGGTGTCCAAAATGAAGGAGATGACTGCTCTACTCTACTCTACTCTGGTCTTATCACGGCTAGAGTCTTGTGTTTGGTTCTAGATGCAACATTTTAGGAAAGCCACTGATTAGATGGAGAACGTGTAGATAAATCAGGATAGTACATGGCCTCCAGATTATCCAATAGAATCTGTGATGTTTGGGTAAAGTAAAACATAAGAAAGCATCTGATAGCAGTCTTCTAGTATATGAAAGAAAAGAACAGAAAAGTATAAGAAAATCTCTTTTGGCCTGCTTGGCTCCAGAGGGCAAACTAGCAAAAATGTGAAGAATTTGCAAAGGGGTTCTCTGGATAGAAAAAAAAAAGGTTAGAGATATACTTAGGAAGGTATCTGATTTTAAAACAAAATCACAGGAGATACAAAAAAAGGCAAAAGGCAGTCCCCGTTTCACAAATAACTCACAGTCTAATGGAGGATATAACATGTAAAAAACTCTGTACAAACAACTTATGCACAGGATAAATTGGAAATAATCTATAGAGGGAAGGCATTAATATTAAGGAGGACTAGGAAAGACTTCCTGCAGAAAGTGAAATTTCAGATGAAACTTGAGGAAGCTAGGGAAGCCTGGAGGTGAAGATGAAGAGTGAGAGCATTCTAGGCATGGGGGCCACTCAGAGAAAAAGCTCAGACACACAGAATGGAATGTCATATGCAGGAAGAGATCAGTGTCTCCAGATACAGAGTATGGGCAGGGAAGCAATGTGTAAGAAGGTTAGAAGAATAGAAAGGTTATGAAAGGCTTTGAAAGCCAAACATAGGATTTTATATTTGATTTAAGAGGTCATGGGGAATCACTGGAGTTTATTGAATGGGGGGAGGGTGGGGAATGATATAATCAGATCTGTGTTTTAGGAAGACCAATTTGAAGAAAAGCTGGATTAGAGTGGAGAGATAGTTAAGGCAGGGAGACCAACTGCCTAGATAAATGGATAGATAGATGATAGATAAGAGAGTTATGTTTGTACCCATATACACATTTATCTATCTATCTATCTATCTATCTATCTATCTATCTATCTATCTATCTATCTATTTATCTATCTATCACCAGAGACAAAATGAATTCTAAAGTGCCAGGCCTGGGAAGCATCTTAACCATAGAACTTCAGGAAGGGATCTCAGGGCAGAGACCATGGAATCACACAGTTAGAAGGCAAGGTAGAATGTTTAATACAGCATACATGAACTGAAAGAGGCCTTAGGGCTTAGAATATAGAATGTCAGAGACAGCAGGGCCATAGAACAGATCATGTAGAATCTCAGAGGTGAAAGGGAACGCAAAACATTAAACTCAGAATGTCAGAGCTAGAAGGAGGACTGTTACTGGCTCCCTCATTTTATTTTTTTTTTAGATTTGCAATCTATTATTTAATCCTCATAACAACCTTGTGAATATATAACATTTATCAAATTGCTTACCATCTTTGGGAGAGGGGAGGAGTGGGTGGAGGGAGAGGGAGGGAGAAAATTTGGAAGTCAAAATGTTATTTAAAAATGAATTTAAAAATTGTCATCACGAATAATTGGGAAAAAATACTATTAAAGCAACAGCAATAACACCAACCTTGTGAGATCACTGCCATTTTATTATCTTCATTTTACAGATGAGGAAACTGAGGCTGAGAGACGTTAAATAACTTACCCAATGTTATGCAGATTATACCTGATGAGAAATTCAAACCCAGGTCTTCCTGACTCAAAGGCCATAGCTCTACCACACTGCCTCCAGCTGTTTCTCTTCCACAGAATGATAGAATTGTGGCTCCCTCATTTTACAGTGAGTCCAAGTGACTTCCTTGATAGAGGCCACCTAGGCTAATCCAAAGCAGAACCTTGACTAGAACTCCTGGTCTCTTGATTCTCTTTCCTAGGCTCTTTCCACCCCACTTTGCATCCAAGCCTGTCTTTTTTGTGTGTGTTTTCGAGACCCTGGTTATTTCCATGACTTATTTGAAGCCTTTTTATTCTAAGCTCCCTCTCCAGCTGTCAATCGGCCTATACAGTGTACTCATGTGCTTTTACTCCCTCTCCCTTGGAGCTGCAGATTCAAATGAAACTTGGGCCTTTGGGTCTTTGATTCCTTGGGCAACAATGACAGCTCTTTCCCATTCACTCTGACTGGAGAAATCAAGTGAACAATAAATGTTCAATGCTGACTGATTAGCTGCTCAGGCCTGGAATTGTTCTCTCTCAGTTAGAATATGGAGCCCCAGTGGTGTCCTGAGGCACAGAACTAACACAAGGCAACTTCTGGTGCTGGCTAGTGATCCATGGAACCACAGGATAGAAATTAACTCTTCTCTTCCCTAAAGGAGCAGGACAAAATGAAAAGAAAACCAAGCTCAGAGTCTGGAAGACTTAGGGTTCCACTTCTGTCCCTGCCTCACTAAGTATCTGTTTCCTTAACTATAAAATGGGAATAATAAGTCTCTTACTTCTCACTTCAGTGAGTTAAAGTGAAGAAAGTGGTTTGTTCTGGTTAGTCTTCTGTTCCAAGTCTCTTCTCACTCTAGTCCATCTTTCACTTAACTGCAAAGGGATCTTCCTAAAACTCTGATTATGTCATCAACCCTTGACACAATGAACTCAAGGACCTCCCTATTACCTCCAGGATCAAATATACAATCTACTGCTTGGTTTCCAAAACCTTTTACACCTTGGTCCCTATCTACCAGTCTGCTTATATTTTAGTCCACAATTCAGTGACATTGACCTTTTTGCTGGTCCTTGAACATGACATTCCATTTCTTGGCTCTGTGCCTTTCCAGTGTCCATGCCCCATACCTGGAAAGCTCTCCTTCATTACCTTGGCCTCCCAGTTTCCCTGGCTTACTTTAAATATATGTTTAAATCCCATATTCTTCAAGAGGTCTTTTCTGCACTCCACCCTCACTCCAATGTTTTCCCTCTAAGAGTACCTTCCATGTCTGTTGTATATATCTTGTATAGTTTATTTGCATGCTGTCTATCTAACAACTTTGATTTTCTTCAGGACCAAGTTTTTGCCTTTCTTTTCATCCCTAGTACTTAGTATGTTGTCTGGAACATGCAAATACTTAATAAATTTCTAATTGATTAATTTACAAACTTTGAGATATTGTAAAAATTAAAATTGTTTTTATTATTACTAGAATCATATTCAATTCAAAACCAGGCTTTGCTGTTTACTAACTGGTGACCTTGGGTAGGTCACAAGAGCTTTGAGAATCTGTTTCATTCTCTACCCAATAAAGGGGTTGAACTAGATCCCTTCCATTTTTAAATCTCTGATTTTATGGTACTATCATGCCATAATGGAGAGTTGTTGCTCAGTTGTTCAGTTGTGTCTGACTCTTTGAGACCTCATGAACCATATAGCATGCCAGGCCCTTCATCCTCCACTATCTCCTGAAGTCTGTCCAAGCTCATGTTAATTTCTTCCATGACATTATCTATCCATCTCATCCTCTGCTGTCCCCTTCTCCTTTTGCTCTCAGTATTTCTCAATATCAGGGTCTTTTCAACAAGTCCTGTCTTCTCATTATGTGGCCAAAGTATTTTAAGCTTTAGCTTTAGTATTTGACCTTCCAGTGAATAGTCTGAATTAATTTCTTTATGTATTGACTGATTTGATCTCCTTGCTATCCTAGGGAGTCTCAAAAATCTTCTCCAAGACCATAATTCCAAAGCATCGATTCTGTGTTGCTCAGTTTTCCTTAATGTCCAACTCTCACAGTCATTCATTACTTCTGGAAAAACCATAGCTCTGACTATATGGACCTTTGTCGGCTAGGCATTGTCTCTGCTACTTAGTATGCTGCCCAGATTTCCCATAGCTTTCCTTCTAAGGAGCAAGCATCTTTTAATTTCATGGCTGAAGTTGCCACCTGCAGTGATCTTCAAGCCCAAGAATATAGAATCGGACACTGCTTCCATTTCTTTTCTCTCTATTGGCCAGGAAGTGATTAAGACCAGTAGCCAAGATCTTGGGTTTTTTTGTTTTGTTTTTTTATGTTAATGGAGTGGATCTTAAGCAAAAACAAAATAGTAAGAAAAAGTAGTCTTTCTCTCCATCAACTTCTCACTCTTCACATACTAACCACCCCAAAAGTTTACGGGACTTGATGCTAAAGCTACTATTTCCTACTGTCTAGTTAGGAACCTGACTATTTTCCTTCTTGAGGAGATAGTCTCATATTCATCCCTACCCAACACCCTCTGAATTCCAAATTTAAGGCTGAATTATTACCTAGTATGCGGCTCAAAGAAAGACCTAAGGAAACCCAGGCCAACAATTGTCTTGCTGAGCAGACAAGAAGAAAATGCATCCAATAAGAATAAGATTGTGGTAAATTGTGAGCCACTTTTTTCAATTTACATATCAAGAAGCCATTTAAGAATCAACAAAATGTTCTTCTCTACAATTCCTTTGCAAGGGGTCAGCAGAGAGCCAGATATTAAAACCCCCACATATCTAATGCTTTGTGCTTCATGCACATGGGAATGTTTAGAAATTATTTCAAGTTCATCACACAAAAAATGCCAGACTTTGAGTGAAGCTGGAGATTGGGATACAAGGAGAATGAAACCTATGGGGCTATGAATCAGTAAAGAGAAACTCCTCCTTCGTGCTGCCTGGAGAGTTAACTGAAAGGCATTTGAGCAGAGGCTGGTTGGCCACTTGTTAGAGCCGAATTAGAAAAGATTCATTATTCAAGTAGGGATTGAACTATATGACCTCTGAGATTCCTTCCAAATCTAAGATTCTATGATTTTAAGTTTCTGTGATTCTAACTTTCTGTAATTCTGAGGGCTTAAAACACTAACATTCTATTGGTTTAAGATTCTGTATTTAATAACAGAAATCTCAGATTTAGTGCTAGCAACTTGTTTATTCCCCTCAGTTTATAAAAAAGGGAGTTGAAGTTCAGAGAGGATGTGACTTGTGAGCTTTCTTAACCAATAAGGGCCATAGCCAAGTCTTCTGGCTAAGCCATCATCATGCTTTCCTCTAACATGTTGAAGGGTCAGATTTATGCCATGGGAAACTATTTTGGTACATGTGTTGCAGATAGGTTGTAGACAGGTGAGATTGGAAACAAGTTTTGTTTTTTTGTTTTTTTTTCCCCTGGACAGAGAGTAAGAATACAAGATAATTTGGGGGTGGGGGGCAATGATTTTATAAAATCTGTTAAAATTTTATGAAAATGTTTCTTGCGAACTTTGGCTCTTTCCTCCACAATTTTATCTTCATGAGATTATATTTATAAAGTACTTAGCACAGTGCCTGGCTGTTGTTCAGTCACTTCAGTCATGTCTGAATCTTCACGAACCCATTTGGGGTTTTCTTAGAAAAGATATTGGAGCGTTCTGCTATTTCCTTCTCCAGCTCATTTTATACATAAGGAAACTGAGGCAAACAGGATTAAGCGACTTACTCAGGGTCACATAGCTAGTAATGTCTGAGGTCAGAGTAGAATTCACAAAGAGAAGTCTTCCTGTCTCCTGGCCTGGCATTCTAGCCACTGTGCCACCTAGCTTCCCCCTAGCACATAATAGTCACTTAATAAATGCTTGTTTTTACTTAATAAATGATAGTCATTTAATAAATGCTTGTTTCCACTTAATAAATGCTTCCTTCTGCCAGTTCCATGCCTACCTGAAGATTAAAAAAATTCAATAAAGTTTCTCATGCTGTGCTAATGAGCAAAATGGAGAGACATAGATTAGATAACAGAACAGATAGGTGTGGATTTGGAATTGTTTGAATTCCAGGGACCCAGAACAGTCTAGGGCATTGGCAACAAAATCAAATAGAAACAAGACCATTAAACCACACATAAGTATCCCTATGGGCTGCATATTGACTTAGAAAACCACATATTAACATTATTTACATTCCATTATATTGTTATTTATTTTGTTAAATATTTCCCAATTACATTTAATCTGGTTCAGCTGCATGTTTGACACCTCTGCTCTAGGACATAGAAGCATTTTGATAGGTCATTTAGTCCAGTCCTTTGCCTAAAGACAAGACTCCAAAATTAATTAGCTTCAAACACACAACAATTTTTATATTTTTCAAGCTCTTGTTTTCTCTTTTCCTAAATGGAAATTGGACCGGACAGATCCTCCTCTCTCTTTGGTGCAGGAAGAAGATGAGGATTTATAGAGATAATGTTATCTAACTGCTTTTGTGGTCCCCAGAGGGAGGTATTAGGTGAATATTATTGGAGAGTTGCTAGCTGGTATAGGGTTAGGTTAAGATTGGATTGTTACTTATTTGCTGAAAGCCTTCTCACATCCACATGCTCAGAGCATGTTGAACACAATAAAAACAGCCAATTATATAGAAAACAAACAGGTAGGGCAGCAAGAATTCCTCTGCCTGTCAAGCTCTCTGGAGTAGGAAGTGACAGGGACAGCATGACATTAGGTTCCCATCCTGGAAATGAGCAACCTGGGGCTCAGTTAGGTCAGGCAAAAAAAGTTGGAGTGTGTTAAAGGAATGGGACAAAGATCCAATTTAGCTAGAACATAAGGTATATACAGAGAAATCCTTGGCCAGGAGGAAGAAGGGATAAAGGAACAAGCATTGATATATACCTACTGTGTGCTGGGTACTGTGCTATGTCCTTTACCAATATTATTTTATCTGATCCTTACAATAACTCTGTGAGGTAGGTACTATTATTATCCCCATTTTCAAGTTGAGGAAACCAAAGTTAAGTGACTTGCCCAGGGTCATACAACTAGTATCCAAGGCTGGATTTGATCTTAAGTCTTCCTGACTCCAGGTCCACTCATTTATCTACTGTGACAGTTTGCTGGGTCATAGCAAGAAGGCTTTGAATTTGGGCTAAGAAGTTTGGGCTTTACCCTGTGATCAAGGGAAAGCCAATGAATAGTTTTGGTCGGTGATATTACTCTAGGACGACTAACCTGGCAGCAAGTATGAGAGACATTGAGTTGGGTGATGTTAAATCTCCCTGGAGATAGAGATAGCAATTATAATACTAATATAGTAATTCAAAGGAGAATGAGGTCCCAGACTAAGGAGGTAATTTATTTCTTTTTTTTCTCTGATTTTTGAAGCTATGTATAGAATTTTACTTTTATCACCATTAAATTTCATATATCAGGGTCCTTGAAGGCCAAACAAATAAAATGCAAGCTCTGGAGGATCCTACCATGCAAGAAAGACATTGAGCAACATTGGAGCAACAGACAGTCTGCTTTCTGAGGACCAGCTTTTCTAAGTGTGATGAAGCTATTGTTGTTCAACCTTCATTCTCCAAGAGGCCCAATGACATCGGGAGGGTAATGTCTTGACTTGGATTTAAGTGAATTGGATTTATCCATAAATCCATAATCCATAAATAAATAAATAAATAAAGTGAATTGGATTTAAATGAAGCAGAGCTATGCAACGTTGTTAACTCATTCTCTCCTCCAGAGTCACGAGAGTCCAGTGGCCAAAAAGAAAAAAAATAGGTCAAGATGATTGGTGATGGCCCTGAATGCAGAGGGAGACCTTGTCCTTTTTAAATCAAGGTCTTTCCCAGGTGTCAGCCATTCTGAGGCAACACCTATTCAATGATTAAAGGCTAGGTATGAATTGAAGTAAAGGATGGCCTAGTTTGCTTTCACAAAGAATCAATCTGGGAGGGGATGACTCTCAGAGTTTCTGGTCAGAACAGAAACAATTGCTATTTTATTCACTCTGAGCCATCAAAACCAAAACAATGAGGCAAGGTGAGGCTGACTCATCACCAGAAGGATGGCCATTTGATTATGAATACTTTGTCCATAGCAATCCACAAAGATGAACGTTTTAAAATGGCCTCCAGTCCTATACAAGCCCTTTCTGCTTTTGCTGGGATGATAGCAGAGTGGCAGAAGAGAGAAGAGAGGGTGTTAAGATTCTTATAACTTTTAGATCACCAGCATTAACAGTTGATGGTACTTTTAAATGTGAGATTGATCCAGTGACCAACAAGTTGACATACTATTCAAGGAAATAAATCATAACAATACTGTATTGGCATTTTTCACTTTCCATGAACCAAGTAGACAAAAGAAAGTTGTAGCCAAATAGAAATATGATGTCCTTTTATAAGGAAATAAGGGAACTGTTGGACTTTCTTTTATTAGGCATCCAGAGAGGCAACAAGAATAATACTTCATATTATACTACTTACGATGTATTACAATGTTTATTATTTATATTTGCTAAAATCCTACCACAAAGATAATTGTAGCTTACATACCAACACTAGCTGCATAGGATAGGGCCATAAAGAAATTCTACGAAACCACTTATAAAACTCTCAAAATTGAATTAGCGTGTATATTAATAACTGATTTTAATGCAAAAATGGGCACAGTGCAAAACAACAAAAATATATTCAAAAATATGTTTCAAAAATTAGAAATGAAAGATATAAAAAGCTTTATTATTATATATCATAAATATTTTCTTTGGGAAAAGAGCTGGCATACTGCAAGAATGAAATAATGTCATAAAAATGAACAGATTCTAATCAGGGAATAATGGGTTACTGATGTGGGAGTTATTTTTGTATCATCTGCCTAGTCAAAACACTGACCTATCCAAGCAAAGATTCAATAAAAAAATTAGAAGACATTATGTGCAGTTGAGGCAACTTATTCTGAGCTAACTAAACAAATCATTGTATCTTAATAGTAGGAAAGGATAAAAGGACAGATATTAAAACAGACTCTTACCATTTCATTAAAAAGTCTAACCAGTGCATAACCAGTCTCTATAACGAAGAGACAAAAACAGCCTAGAAACTACCTTGTAGAATAAATACTTGAACTCCTTGATAAGCAAAGAAATGTGGCATCTAAAAACAACCCTGCTCTAGAATATAAATTGATTTACAAAATTGAATGGGGGGAACCTGATGGAACATCATGAACAGTATCACTTCATAAGACAAGGTGTATTAGAAGGGAAAACAAAAGGCTTGGCCAGTGACACAGTTAAGCCACAGTAATCTGAAAGCATTTAAGGAAGAAACTAAAAGGAAGAAAATAGAAAAAAACAGATGGTATTAAGGCTGATTCTGCTAGCCTATTAGTTGAAGGTCAATATTGAAATGAAATGAACCACTTGTAAGTCATTTTGCCATTAACAAAAAATTAATTAGCCATAAAGAATCAAGGCTGTAAGATAAGGATCTGGTAGCATTTAGCTTTGGTAGATGTTCCTCCCCACCCCTACCATCTCTATACTAAAAATAAATAAATTAATCTTAAAAAATAAAGAACCTATCTTCAAAAGGGCAGGATGTGGCGACCCATACTGTCTTCAGATATTTACCAAATGTGAAGAATGCTGATCCCACATGCCCCTAGGTGACTAGAGAGCTACTGTCAATACAGACAAAAGGAAGTAATTATGCTACACAAGGAAGTAAAAATGATACTTAAGGAAATATCTAAGAGCAGCAGAACTAGACCAAGTATATTAAGAGGAGGTCCATTGTAGAGGCAACAGAATTTTTAGGATTTCGAGGAGTTGATTCTAAAAATATCTGAAGGAGAGTAGGATGCCAAATGCTTGATCTCATCATTACAGTAAAAAAAAAAAAAGATTTTAAAATATCAATAACTATGCCTCTTTTCTCACCTCCACTAGATATGAGAATGATCTACACACATATTGAGGGCATCCTTGATGAAGATAAAAGTGTTGGACAGCAGATTTCACAAATTATATTCAGCAGTAGATTGCATCTTAAAGTCACACAACTGAATGAAGGGTGCAAAAGAGTGAAAGGTGCTAGAGTAATTTTTGTTCATTGGCTATTAAAAAGCATTACCTTTGGTAGAGCAAAAGGCTACTCCAACAAGATGCCCCTCCCATGCATATAGTATCATATAAGATCCCTTAAAAATATAACAATATACATAATTCTTACCATGATTCTCTGATTATTAATATCTAGATAGGTAAAATGAAGGGAGATATAGGCTTGCCACTTGGTTTTCCACTGTGATAGAGCATGCCCATCACATAGCCTAAATCAAATAAAAATGTCTCGTACTGGAGTATTCCAAATGCTCTCGTTGGAAGATATCATGCTTGTTATATCAAGTCCCAAAACATTACTTTCCTAAATGGATCCATCCTTTCTCAAAAATAACTATCTACACAGAGGGGGGAAAAAAAAAACCCACACTTGGAAGAAGACTGTCTGTTATCCAGACTTTGCTAAGTAGTCGGATGAATAGGCCACAGTACTAATCCATCACTAAGTATATCTTAGACACACAGTATGGATGGACAATCAGTTAGGCGCAGAATTAAATAAGAGGTGAGCAATTTAGATTACATTTAGGAAACTGCCCAGTGCTTTTATTGACCCTCAGTTACTTCCAGAAACCAAAGTCTTTATTTTTAATACCAATTTTCTTCCAGTAATTCTGTATAACTGTGTTTCATACATCAAAGTTTTTAAATAACTAAAATTGCAAGCCACCAGACAGGCAGTGGAATGGTGTATGTTTGGCCTAAGGAGGCTATAGCATGTTGCCAACAAAGAATGGTATGGGAAAACAATATTACTAGACAAATGTATGACCGCAAAAGGGCACAGGTTGGTCATGTAGCAAAAGCATGAAATAACAAATGGATAGCTCATATTCTTCATTCATATCCACTCAGTATCAAGAGGAAAAGAGAAAGGTGCTTTGATCTTTGGGCAGGATCCCTGTGAAGAATTTATCTAAGGACATGAGCAAAAATCACAAAATGAGAAGGTGGTGATATGATTTGTACCTTTGAAAGAAGTCCCCATATTAATGATATCACAAATTCATCTTTCAGTTTCTTGGATTCAGACTGATCCCATTAAGAGCTTTATGGATACTGATTCTATCATACAATGTATTAGCAATCTCTCCTAGCTTCCTGTCAATCGTAAATTCAATCAGCATTTCTTCTATGCCTTCATCCAAGTGATTTGTAAAAATATTGAGTAGAAGAAGTCAAGGATAAGTCCCTGGAGCACTTCCCTGGAAACCTCCCTCCATGTTGCCAAAAAAAACCCATTTTTGACTGTCTATTACACTTTGATCCTGTGATCTCAGGCAATCCAATGAATGTAAGAGTTGGAAGAGACTTAAGGTGTCATTTAATTGAACAGAAAGTGAATAGGAATCCCCTCTAAAACATCACAATAAATTATCATTGTGCATTTGTTTGAAGATTTCCATTGATTGGAATCATGACTTCATTTTCTAAGAACTCATAAACTCCTTTTTCATTTTGCATTTTCAAATTTTGTCAGGAGTCCAAATTAAGCTCAGCAGACTACAATTTAGACAATGACTGTGGAGTGCTAAATATCACCCTCCTGAATGAGAAGGATATGGAAGGGTTGAAGAAAATCTTTTGGACAAACCAAATTATTTCATGTGCATACAGCTCTAGTTGTTTGGAAGATTTTTTCTCCTGTGGTGAGCAGAAATACTCAACTTTTATACACTGTTCCTACTTTTATGCTCAGTAGTCAAGCAAGCAAGACAAGCTTAGTCCTTCTTCCACATAAAATCTCTTCCCATTAAATCTTATTTTTTTAAGATGAAATGTTCCTGATTCCTTCAACCAATCCTCAAGGTTCCAACTTATCTTAACATCTTACTGTCTTTCTTTGTTATGTCTATTTGTATCCCTAGTGGTTAGTATTGTGTCAGGTACATAATAAGCATTTACTAAATGCTTGTGGATTTGATATGACTTAATATATTAGTTTTCCTTCATTGGATGCACTCCAGGTTGTCAATATTCATCCTAAAATGTAATGCTCAAAACAGAACAATTACTCCATTTATTTAATCCCTGACCTGCTAGTTTTGTTACCCTAAAAAACAGAAAGTGGGAGAGGATTCTGGGAAGATGGTTGAGTAGGTCAGAAAATTCCAAGCTCCAGATTTTCCCCCACAAAAGAGATAAAATAGCACCTTAGGGCAAAGAAAGTATGAGTGGAAATGAAGAAGAACAGGGGCACAACTGAGGTCTTCCTAGGACAATTTGAGAATATCTGAAGAAAAATCCAAGGACCTGGTTTGGCCCCACAAAGAGAAAACACCTCCAGGCTAGGTTCCCTTTTAACAACAAGCAGCAAGTCCTGAGATTAGTTGGTTTGAGAGGCTGCCTCAGCCCCAGCAACAGAAACTTTTCACCCTTGAATAATGAGGAGAGTTGGGTGTTTGAGCCAAGAAAGATTGAGAGAACCTCTGCTGATAAGGAACACTGATCTAGCTGTGCTTCGAAGATCAGTGGGGGCAAGAAGGAACCACCACAGGCCTAGTGAGTGCAGAAGCAGTGGCACAGAAAGCTGTGGGCACTTACAGGAGGATGGAAGTTTGGCTTTGGTTCTAGACTAGAGTGCAGAACTGAAGATCTGGGGCAAGAGGAGCTATTTCCTATACTCCAAGGCTAGAGGTGAATACAAAAATTAAGTTATTACCACAACAATGCACAGGCAAAGGAGAAAGAATCCAACTATAGAAAGCTATTATGGGAATAGAAATGACTGGGGTTCATCTTCATAGAAGGGTATTGAAGCAAAGAAACCTCCAAAGAGTAATGTCAAATGGTCACCTGCTCAAAAAGAATTTATAGAAGATCTTAAAAAAGACTTTAAAATCAAATGACAGAGATGGAGGAAAAAGTAAAAAAAAAAATAAGAATAATGCAAGAAAAACAAGATGGTTATGAGAGGAAAGTTAACCAATTAGAAAAGGATATCCAGAATCTTAAGGAGGAAAATGACACATCGAAAATTAGAATTGGGCAAAGTGGGGGTGGAGCCAAGATGGCGACTGGAAAGCAGTAACTGGCATGAGCTCCCCACCAAGTCCCTCCAAAAACCTATGAAAAAATGGCTCTGAACCAGTTCTAGAAAT
>CM053624.1:280876251-280895396 GCA_028646595.1 Phalanger gymnotis
AAAAATAGATGTTCAAAAGTAAAAAAGTTTTTTTTTTTCATGCAACTAGAAAATAAGATTCACAGGCAATGGGGCATGGAGATTTATCTTGCCCTACAAGAAAGGAAGGGAAAGGGGAATGGGAGGGGAGTAGGGTGACGGAGGGGAGGGCAGACTGGGGAACAGGGCAACCAGAGTGTATGCCATCTTGGAGTGGGGTAGGTGGAAATGGGGAGAAAGTTTGTAATTCAAATGCCTGTGAAAACCAATGCTGAAAACTAAACATATTAAAAATAAATTAAAAAAAAAGAAATCATAATGAAGGCCTACTGCTCTAAAAAAAAAAAAAAGAAAAGAAAAGGGACAGGATCGATGGAGAAAACTGAATAAAGGGGGATAGGATAGGAAGGAGCAAAATATAGTTAGTCTTTCACAGCATGAGTACTGTGGAAGGGTTTTGCATAATGATACACATGTGGCCTATGTTTAATTGCTTGCCTTCTTAGGAGAGTGGTTGGGAAGGAAAGAGGGGAGAGAACTTGGAACTCAAAGTTTTAAGAGCAGATGTTGCAGATGTTCAAAAGACAGTTTTTACATGCAACTAGGAAATAAGATATACAGGAAATGGGGGTATAGAAATCTATCTTGCTCTACAAGAAAGTAAGGGAAAAGGGGATGGGGGGGAGTAGGGTGACAGAAGGTAGGGCTGACTAGAGAATGGGGCAATCAGAATATATGCCATCTTGGAGTCGGGGGGGAGGGTAGAAATGGGGACAAAATTTGTAATTCAAATTCTTGTGGAAATCAATGCTGAAAACTAAAAACAATAAATAAATTAATAATAATTTAAAAACTACTTGAAATAATAAACAACTTTAGCAAAGTTGCAGGACATAAAATAAACCCACATAAATCTTCCGCATTCCTATGTATTATTAACAAAGCCCAACAGCAAGAGATAGAAAGAGAAATTCCATTTAAAGTTACTGTAGACATTATAAAATACTTGGGAATCTACCTGCCAAGACAAACCCAGGGCCTATGTGAACACAATTATGAAACACTTCTCATACAAATAAAGTCAGATCTAAGTAAATGGAGTAACATCAGTAGTTCATGGTTTGTTTATATAAAATATTTTCAATTTAACATAATGAAAATTATCCATTTTGCATTTTGTAATGCTCTCTGTCTCTCGTTGTGTCATGAATTCTTTGATTTCCCATGAATCTGATAGGTAAGCTATTCCTTGCTCTCCCAAATTCCTTATAGTATCAGCCTTTATTCCTAAATCATGAACCCATTTTGATGTTATTTTGGTATATGGTGTAAGATATTATGGTCTATGCCCATTTTCCAGTTTTCCAGGCAGTTTTTGTGAAATAGTGAATTCTTAGCCCAGAAGCTAGATTCTTTGGGTTTATCAAATAGTAGATGGCTATAGTAGGTGACTACTCCGTCTTGTGTATGTAACCTATTCTACTGATCCACAACTCTGTTTCTTAGCCAGGAAGGAATCTGTGAAGGAACCAGGTAGTTTTGATGACTGCTGCTTTATAGTACAGTTTAATATTTGGTATGGCTAGGCCACCATCTCTAACATTTCTTTTCATTAATTCCCTAGATATTCTAGACCTCTTGTTCTTCCAGATGAATTTTGTTATTATTTTATCCAGCTCTGTAAAATAATTTTTTGGTATTTCGATTGGTATGGCACTGAAAAAATAAATTAATTTAGGTAAAATTGTCATTTCTATTATGCTAGCTCAGTCTAATCATGACCAACTGATATTTTTCCATTTATTTAAATCTGACTTTATTTGTGGGAAAAGTGCTTTGTAATTGTGTTCATATAGGCCCTGAATTTGTCTTGGCAGATAGACTCCAAAATATTTTATAGTGTCTACAGTAACTTTAAATGAATGTCTCTTTCTATCTCCTGCTGTTGGCCTTTGTTAGTAATGTATAGGAATGCCGAGAATTTATGTGGGTTTATTTTATATCCTGCAACTTTGCTAAAGTTGTTTATTATTTCAAGTGGTATTTTACTTGATTCTCTAGGATTCTCTAAGTAAATCATCATATCATCTGTGAAAAGTGATAATTTAGTTTCTTATTTGCCTATTCTAATTCCTTCAATTTCTTTTTCTTCTCTTATTGCTACAGCTAACATTTCTAGTACCAAATTGAATAACAGGGGTGCTTCACCCCTGATCTTATTGGGAATGCATCTAGCTTATCCCCATTACAAATAATGCTTGTTGATGGTTTTAGGTAGATGCTAGTTATAATTTTAAGGAAGGCTCCATTTATTCCTGTGCTTTCTAGTGTTTTCAATAGGAATGGGTGTTGTATTTTGTCAAAGGCTTTTTCTGCATCTATTGAGATGATCACATGGTTTCTATTAGTTTTGTTGTTGATATGATTAATTATGCAGATAGTTTTCCTAATATTGAACCAGCTTTGCATTCCTGGAGTAAATCCTACCTAATCGTAGTGTATTATTCTTGCAATGCAACAAAGATTAGGAGGGAAGCAGAAAATTCGGAGAAAATCTTTATAACCAGTGTCTCTGATAAAGGCCTCATCTCTAAAATATAAAGGGAACTGAACCAAATTTATAGGAATACAATTCATTCCCCAATTAAATAATGGTCAAAGGATATGAACAAGCAGTTTTCAGAGGAAGAAATTAAAGATATCTATAGGCATATAAAAATGCTCTAAATCACTACTGATTAAAGAAATGCAAATCGAAACAGCTCTCCTGTCAGATTAGCTAAAATGACAAGACAGGAAAATGATAAATGCTGTAGAGGACGTGGGAAAATTGCAACACTGTTACATTGCTGGTGGAGTTGTGAACTGATGCAGCCATTCTGAAGAGCAATTGAGAACTATGCCCAAAGGGCTATAAAAATATGTATACTCTTTGACTAGCAATACCACTTCTAGGGCTGTATCCCAAAGAGATCACACAATTGGGGAAAGGACCCACATGTACAAAAATATTTACTTTTCATGGTAGCAAAGTATTGGAAACTGAAGGGATGCCCATCAATTGGGGAACGGCTGGACAAGTTGTGGTATGTGAAGGTAATGGAACACTATTGTGCTGGAAGAAAAGGCAAGTATATGGACTTCATAATAACCTGGAAAAACCCACATAATATAATGCTGAGTGAGTGGAGCAGAACTAGGAAAACATTATACACAACCACAGATATATTGATTCTGTGATGCCTAACCTTGGTAGACTTCACTCTTCTCAGCAATACAAAGTTCAAAGACAACTCCAAAGGACTCATGATGGAGAGAGCTATCTAAATCCAGCGAAAGAACTATGGAGTCTGAAAGCAGATTGAGGCAATCTATTTGCACTCCTTT
This sequence comes from Phalanger gymnotis, assembly GCA_028646595.1. Classification (NCBI taxonomy): domain Eukaryota; kingdom Metazoa; phylum Chordata; class Mammalia; order Diprotodontia; family Phalangeridae; genus Phalanger; species Phalanger gymnotis. The sequence goes on from CM053624.1 coordinate 280,879,618, forward strand.
TTTTTTCTTTTGTTTTTGTTTCTGGCTTTTTTTTTTGGTTTTGTTTCTTCTTTCTCAAGATTCATTCCATTGGTCATAATTCTTCTTTACAACTTGACTATTGTGTAAATAAGTTTAATGCAAAGTTATATGTAGAAGATATATTAGATTCCATGCCACCTTGGGGAGGGAGGAGGGTAGAGGGGGGAAGAAAATCTGGAACTCAAAATCATGCAAAACTGAGTGTTGTAAACTAAAAATAAAAAAAATCTTAATTAAAATAAATAAAAAATCTTAATTAAAATGTGATAATAATAACTATGTCTCAGATTATTATGAGGATCAACTCATATACCACTGATTTTTAAATTAATTGATTGTTTTTAGTTTTCAACATTCACTTTTATAAGATTTTGAATTCTAAAATTTCCCCTCTATTTCCATGTTAGTCACGTTGTGAAAGAAGAATCAGAAGAAAAGGGAAAAAACTATGAGAAATAGAAAATAATATGATTTGATCTGAATTCAGACTCCATAGCTCTTTCTCTGGATGTGGATAGCAATTTCCATCATAAGTCTTTTGGAATTGTCTTAGATCATTTCATTGCTGAGAAGAGCTAAGTCTAATAAAGTTGGTCTGAGATACTATTTGTAAATCACTTAGCACAGAGCCTGGTACATTGTAAGGATTTAATAAATGCTTCTTGCTTCCTTCCTCCCTCAGTGAAGTATGTCTCAATGCATCCTCCCCCCATTAGTTGTTCATGCTTGCTTCCTCTTGAAATATTGTTATTACTTTTGGTATTTGGTATTACTTTTTTTTTTGCTTTTTGGCAGGGCAATTGGAGTTAAGTGACTTGCCCAAGGTCACACAGCTAACACATGTGTCAAGTGTCTGAGGTCGCATTTGAACTCAGGTCCTCTTGACTCCAGGGCCGGTGCTCTACTCACTGTGTCACCTAGCTGCCCCCTGGTATTACTTTTAACATACATCTTATTTGCTTATTTGTATACATCTTGTATCTTTCCTCCTAATAGAATGTAAACTGCTTGAGAGCAGAGGTTATTTTGTTTTTGTCTTTGAATCCCCAGGCCTAGTGGAGTGTTCTGTAAATCATAGGTGCTTGATAAATCTTTGCTGAATTGAATTGAAGTTAATTAAATCATCATCACTCTGATCTTGGACACAATGCAGCCTGAGATCCACGTTAATTTTTTGGCAGCTATATCATGCTGTTGACTCATATTAAGCTTAAGTAGTCCATTAAAAATACCCATCTTTTTCAGACTGTCTAGTCCTTCCTCCCCCATATTGTACTTGTGAGGATGATTTTTTTAGCTTAATTGTAAAACTTTGCATTTAGCCCTATTGAATTCCATCTCATTAAGTTCAGCTTTAATGTTCAAGCCTGGTAAGATGTTTTTGGATCCTCACTCTATCAGTCAGTGTAATAGCTATTCCTTCTAGGTTTATGCCATTTACAAATTTGAAAAGTATGCCATCTATGCCTTTATTCAAGTTATTGAGAAAATTTTCAACTAGCCTCAGGCTGATTGAAATCTTTGAGGCACTCCACTAGAGACTTCCCTCCAATGTGAAACCAGACCGTTAATGAGTATTTGGGGGTCCAACATTTCAATCAGTTTCTATATCTATTCAACCATCATCTAGCCACAACTCTACATTTTTTGCATAAGAAGCTCACTCAAATGCTTTCCTTGTTCTGGGTAACCTTGTCAAAAAAGTCTGGCATGTTTTGCTCATCCTGTTTTTGTTCATTTCTGTTATCATTGCTTCCTTTTTCGAAGGTACAATATCCCTTTAATAAAATATTCTAAGACTTATCTATGAGTCAAAGTCAAGCTAACTGCTCTATATTTTGCTTAATCCACCCTCTTCTTTGGAAAAGAAGGTGAGAGTGAGTTTGTGGAGGTGTTAAAATGACATGACAAGGAGTTAGTATTTTCTCTAACAGCCACTGAAGATTGGGGGGTGGGCAACAGAGTATCTTTATTGTTTTTATTTTGTTGCTGTTGAGTCCTCTTTAGTCGTGTCCAATTTTTTTGTGACTTCTTTTGAGGATTTCTTTGCAAAAATACTGGGGTAGTTTACCATTTCCTTCTCCAAATCATTTTACAGATGAGGAAACTGAGGCAAACATAGTTAACTAACTTGCCCAGGGTCACTAGTAAGAATCTGAATCCAGATTTGAACTCAGACCTTCCTGACTCCAGGCCCCCTGCTCTATCCACTGTGCCACTAAGCTACCTCAGAGTAATGTTGACAGACCAACATTTCAAGAGGAAAAACAATGAAATGAGGTAGCTAAAAGAGCTTTGGACTGAGAGTCAGGAGTTCTGAGTTCTAGTTCCTTCCCTGCCAATAATCTATTGTGTAAGCTTGGGCAATTTATTTCACCAATTTGGGGAATCTTTTTGTTACAATAATAACAATAATAAATTATTCCAATTGCAACGAATAGATTCCCTGCCCCCCAACACCAAACATTCAGGGTCAGAAGCCAATGTAAACTCATTAAGCTATAATGCACCTTAGAGATCACAAGGTCATAGATTTATCAACCTTCAGATCTATTAGCATCACCATTTTAGAAATGAGAAAACTAAATTCCAAAAAGCAAATATGATTAAACCAAGATCTGAGAGCAAGTTAATGGCAGATCTAGCTAATACTTCACTCCTTTGCTAGAATTCTTTCTATTATTCTGGGAATACCCTTCACTCTTCAGTTTTCTCTACCTCTGCACCAGATGCCTTGCCCACCTAAGGATGACTCCACATTAAGGGGTCCTCGCTGATCAGTGAGCCTCTGCCTGGGACCAAATTACCTTGAGGAATCCCAGCAATGCTCTTCATTTCATTTCTTGCTCACTTTCCGTTCTGTTCTACTTCCACACTAGCTAACTTGCTTTCAAGTGCCTATCTTTCTCCCTTTTTCCAGCTCCTCATTATCTTTTGTCTTTATTAGAATATGAACTCCTTGAAAGTAGGGACTATCTTGCTTTCTTGTTTTTGTTTTATTTTTTAACTCTAGTGCTTAGAACAATGCCAGGTACATAGTGACTGCTTTATAAAAGCTCTATGTTCCCTCTAACTATCTATTTATCTATCTATCTATCATCTATCTATCTATCTATCTATCTATCTATCTATCTATCTATCTATCTATCATCTATCTCTCTATCTATCTGTCTTTCTGTCTTGCTTCCTCTAACCCCTTTATTTTTAAGATGAGGGAACTGAGATCCAGAAAAATAAAATAACTTGCCTAACAACACACAGTGAGCTAGTGGAAGAGCTGGCACATAGATTCAGGTCATCTCTTGCCATGCAATAGCCTTTCTCTTTGCTTAGCACAGTGCCAGGTGCATAGCAAGTGCTTAGTAAATATTTGTTGGTTTATTGATTCATGTATTTATATGGCTGTCTCTTAATAACACCAACCCCTTAAATCTGCATAACAGTTTTACATTTTATAAAGTACTTTCACAGACTTTACCTCACTTGATCCTTCTGCTAGCCCTGCCAGACAAGTGGTACAAGAATTAGCTTTTACAGATTAGTAAACTGAGACTGAAAGAGGTGATATGACTTTGCTAAAGCAACATAATTAGCATGGAGAAGAGCTGCCACCTGAAGACGGATCTCTTGCCTCTGAGTCTAGGGTCATTTCTATTTCACCATGCCGCCTTTCCCCACTGAACTTGTCTGAGTTTCAGCCTGGAAGAAAAGAGCCGATGATGAAGCCAGCTAGATTCTTGATGGATCAAATGGTTCTCTCTTTGATCAGAGCCTGACGTCTTTTGGCATTCCCACCCACGTTTTCCCACTGGAATAAGTGCCATGTAGATCAATAGACAGATAAATAGACAGAGAGATAGACGGACAGACAGACAGACAGACAGACAGACAGACAGACAGACAGATAGATAGATAGATAGATAGATAGATAGACAGAAAAAAATTAAAATATTTAAACCACTCAGTTAAAAAGGACTGATATCCAAAGTCAGAAATGTCACTAGTTAGGCGTTATGGAATCCTTATATTCCCATTTTGGAGCTAAGACCTACAGAGAATATTTTAAAGATTCAAATGCAACTTACAATGTAACTCACTCCCCCCTTTGTATCTTGGCCTTAGGAGGAAAAGACTGCCTTGATGGTTTTCAAAGGATCTCCCAGGGTGGAAATATTTATTGTCCTGGAAAAGAACCAAGGTAATGGCCCTCAAAGTGTTTCTTCCGGATAAACACAGTAATGATACCACATCTTGAGTTTATGTACCAGAGATCCTTGTGGAGAAACTTACAGCTAATTAGACATGAAGGAGACATCCAGCATATTAGCAGGTTAGTGGGATGAGGGGAAGAAAAGGTTACATTTCAATTAGTTAAATCTCATTGCCCTAATCTCCTCTCATTGAACTCCAAGTCACCAAAGATTATGGAGTTTATTCAGACCACTACTGCAAACAGAAATCCTCCTAATATCCACAAGCCTAGGGGGCATTATAGCATCAATGAGCCAGAAGGGACTTTAGGGATCTTGAAGTTGTAGCACCACTGAATTTCCAAGGGGAAAGGAACCTTATATATTATCTAGTACAGAAGTTCTTAAACTGGGATTTATGAACTATATGTGTAAATGTCATATATGTTATAAACATCATAAATATTGCATATGTATATATAAAAACCACACAGTAACTGAATTTCAGTGTGATTTGTTTTTTTATAATCTTAAGTATTTTATTTTATTTATTTAAAAATATTATTCTGAGAAAGGGTTCATAGGCTCCACCAGATAGCCAAAAGGGTCTATGTCACAAAAAAGAGTATGGACCTTGGTCTAGTCTACTGTAATCTCTTCATTTTTTCCAGATGAGGATACTGAGTCCCATGGAGGGGACATGACTTGTTGTTTGTCTTTTGTTTTTGAAGAGGACCAATGACATCGCAGGGTAATATCCTGACTCATGCACAAATTGGATTTAAGTGAGGCAGAGTTGCACAAAGTTGTCAGCCTCACTCTCTCTACCAAAGTCACTGAAGTCCAGTGGCAAGACAGAAGTCAGGTCATCTGGAGGTGGCCTGGGATGTAGTGGATAAACTTGGCATCTTTGATGTTTGACCAAGCTCTAAAGACTCCACAGCACCTGCCTCAGCTGCCTTCATGGCCATTGGAACAAACTGTACTCATCACCCATTCCACTGGGGGAAGGCTTTACATGCTTAGATTAGATCTTCCCCTAACTCACAAACCCACCAGTTGTCCTCAACTTGGCTTAGCCCATCTGTTGAGATGGTTTACCAGGTTGTGGCTGCATGCCACAGCTTTTTGGAGTCACAAGTTGAGAGTTGAGGGTCAGGTAGACACCAAAGGTGAATGAACAACCCTGAAAAGGGCTCAGAAAGCCTTCACACCAGGAATACTGTTCCTCCTTGAACACCCATATACCCCAGGGACATGATTCATAAGATAAGTGAATTTAGAGCTGAAACATGTCACCAATAAGCAGCACATAAGAGCAAGGAGATCTTGAATCTCCGGTCTTGTGTTTGTTATTGGCTGGCCCATTTGTCCAACTACTTCATTTTACAAATGGGGAAACTAAAGCCTAGGAAGAGGGAGTAATTTAGAGTTTCTTATCATTTAAGAACTGATAGAAAGCGTAGATAGATATTATTTATTTCAACACCCTCCCCAACTTTATTAAAGAAGAAAGTAAGACTTGAGAAGGTTCAGACTTAACCTAATATTGCACACTTAGTATGCAGGATCACACTATGATTTGAAACCAGTTCTTCTGATTTATCCAAGGTCTCACAAAAAGTCAGTGACAAAGGCAGGTGGAAAAATTAGATGTCTTGACTAATTTTCCCTGCATCTACCCTGCCTCTCTAACCTCTTTGTCTGATAGTTAAAGAAATCAAGGCCCAGAGAAAGAAAGTAGCCTTCCCATGGTCACTTAGTACTTTAGTGGTGTAAGTGCTTTGGGGAGAATAGCGACCCATTCACACATAGCAGAGAACAGAACCCACATATCCTGGTTCTTAGTCAATTATACACCTACTTCATTATTTCCATATTCTCCCTCCAAAGCACAATGGACTGAAGCAATTGTGTCTCCTCCTTCAAGAGGCTGCCACTTACCAACATGCAAACTTGACATTTTCTACTTTATAGGAAAGGCAGTGGGGAGAGTGGTATGTACTAAAAGAATCTCTGGGGCCAAGAGTGCAGATGGAAAGCAGGGATTTGTTTAAGCTCTCCCCCAAATCCCTCCAAACACCTGTAAAATGGCTCTGAACAAATTATAGAGCTGCAGAACCTACCAAATAGCAGAAGGAAGCAGGTCTCCAGCCCAGGACAGCCTGGATGGTCACTGGGAATGGTCTATCAACACAGTGCTAGAGCAGAGCGCAGCCTAGTGTGGGCCATGGCAGGATAGACCAGACTGGAAGTCAGCCCAGAGCAGGTCTTCAGGCCATGAATCATTGATCTGTGGGAGTTACCAGATTTCCCAACCCACAAACACCAAAGACGACAGAGCAGGTTAGTGGGAAAACTGCTAGATCTGGTTAGAAAGCAGTCCAGTCTTCCCCATAGGGGCGGTAGAGGTCGTGCTGCACAGCATCTGTGGCTGCTTCCAGAGCTCTAGTATCATCTGCTTCCACAATCCCTGGCTCACACAGTGGGAGGAATCAAGCAACAGACCAGAGTGGGAGTGCAGGGCTTGCTTTGCCCTGCTTCGATCTGGATTGCAATCCTGGTTGGCAGTTCTTGGAGGAGGAGGAGTGCTGCTGTGGCAGTGACAGTGGAGTAGAAGTAGCTCTGAAAACAGCAGCACAGCCCCTCAAGCTTGGGACAAAGCATTCTCTATTCTACTATCAGTCATACCCTGACAAATAACTCAAAGGTTAAGTAATTGGCTGGGAACATGGCCAGGCAGTGAGAAATGATGCAGACTCAGACTCAGACTTTGGAATCTTTCTTTGGTGACAAAGAAGACCAAAACATACAGCCAGAAGAAGTCAAAAAAGTCGAAGAGCCTACATTAAAAGCCTCCAAGAAAAACATCAACTGGTCTCAGGCCATGGGAGAGCTCAAAAAGGATTTGGAAAAGCAAGTAAGAGAAGTAGAGGAAAAATTGGAAAGAGAAATGAGAGCGATGTGAGAAAACCATGAAAAACAAGTCAATGACTTGCTAAAGGAGACTCAAAAATACTGAAGAAAATAACGCCATAAAAAATAGACAAACCCAAAATGGCAAAATGGTTCCAAAAAGCCAATGAGGAGAAGAATGCCTTGAAAAGCAGAATTACCCAAATGGAAAAGGAGGTCTAAAAGACCACTGAAGAAAATAGTACCTTAAAAATTAGATTGGAGCAAGTGGAAGCTAGTGACTTGATGAGAAGTCAAGATATTATCAAACAGAACCAAAGGAATGTAAAAATGGAAGACAATGTGAAATATTTCATTGGAAAAATCAGTGATCTAGAGAATAGATCCAGGACATATAATTTAAAAATTATTGGACTACCTGAAAGCCACGATAAAAAAAAAAGCCTAGACATCATCTCTCAAGAAATTATCAAGGAGAACTGCCCTGATATTCTAGAGCCAGAGGGTAAAATAAAAATTGAAAAAATCCACCAATCACCTCCTGAAAAAGATCCCAAAAGGAAAACTCCTAGGAATATTGTCGACAAATTCCAGAGTTTCCAGGTCAAGGAGAAAATATTGCAAGCAGCCAGAAAGAAACAATTTGAGTGTCGTGGAAACACAATCAGGATAACACAAAATCTAGCAGCTTCTCCATTAAGGCATCGAAGGACTTGGAATATGATATTCTGGAGGTCAAAGGAGCTAGGATTAAAACCAAGAATCACCTACCCAGCAAAACTGAGTATCATACTCCAAGGCAAAATATGGATTTTCAATAAAATAGAGGACTTTCAAGCTTTCTCAGTGAAAAGACCAGAGCTGAATAAAAAATTTGACTTTCAAACACAAGAATCAAGAGAAACATGAAAAGGTAAACAAGAAAGAAAAATCGTAAGGGACTTACTAAAATTGAACTGTTCTTTTCTTTTTACATTCCTACATGGAAAGATGATATGTGTAATTCATGAGACCTTTATCAGTATTAAGGTAGTTGAAGGGAATATACATATATATAGACAGAAGGCACAGGGTGAGTTGAATATGAAGAGATGATATATAAAAAAATAAAATCAAATTAAGGGATGAGAGAGGAATATATTGAGAGAGGGAGAAAGGGGGAGATAGAATGGGGTAAATTATCTCACAGAAAAGTGGCAAGAAAAAGCAGTTTGTTGGAAGAAAAGAGAGGACGGGTGAGGGGGAATGTTGGAATCTTGCTCTCATTGGATTTGACTTGAGGAGGGAATAATGTACACATTCAATTGTGTGTCTTACCCCACAGAAAAGTAGGGAGAAGGGGATAAAAAAAGGGAGACAATAGAAGGGAGGTCAGATGGGGGAGGAGGTAATCAAAAGCAAACACTTTTGAAAAGGACAGGGTCGAGGGAGAAAATTGAATAAAGGGGGACAGGATAGGATGGAGGGAAATAGAATTAGCCTTTCATATCATGAATATTGTGGAAGTGTTTTACAAAGACACATGTGTGGCCTATGTTGAATTGCTTGCCTTCTTAGAGAGGGTGGGTGGGAAGGAAGAGGGGAGAGAATTTAGAACTCAAAGTTTTAAAATCAGATGCTCAAAAGAAAAAGTTGTTTTAGCATGCAACTGAGAAATAAGATATAGAGGCAATGAGGCATAGAACTCTATCTTGCCCTACAAGAAAGTAAGGGAAAAGGGGATGGCGGTGGGAGTGTGGTGACAGAAGGGATAGCTGACTGGGAATGGGGTAATCAGAATATATCCCATTATGGAGTAGGGGGGGAGGGTAGAAATTGGGAGAAAATTTGCAACTCAGAATCATATGGAAATCAATGTTAAAAACTATGATATTAAATAAATAATAAAATTTTCAAAAAGCGATCTCTGACTTGAAGACAGCTAATGTGATGTTCACTGCAACCAACTATGTGACCTTGGGAAAGTCACTTAACATTTTTGAGTCTTTGTTTGCCCTTCTATCACCTGGAAAAAGGAATACTTGTGTGAGATAACCATTGTTATACTCATACTACCTACTTCATGGGTTTGCTGTGAGGAATCTGCTTTAGGAACCTCGAACTACTAAGGAATCATCAATTCCAGGTGTATGGCCTGCCAAAGTTTGGTGACATAAGAGGTCAACTGTTTATAAAGAAACAGATAAGAGTGATTTAGGAAGGATCAGACAGAATGAAAAGTGATGGGCAAGGGAGAGATGAGTTGGAGCTTTGAATCCCAAGGCCAAAGCCCCATACCTATTTTCTAAGAGCAATAACCAGGTTCTAAACTGGCCTTAGCAGCTCCCATTTTGACAGAACTTTCCTCACAGAACTGTTAGGGGAGTAAAACTGTATCAGCAAGGCAATGTTCATCCCGCTTTGCTTGCCATTACAAATGCCAGGAATATTGTCTGAACTTTACAGATCAGGAAACTGAGACTCAGAGAATCCAGGCCATGGATACACAGCTAAGAAGTGACAGACTTCTTAGCAAGAGGAAAATCACTCTGCCATCTCCAGAGGGCTCCCGGATTGCAGCCTTGGATGGGGAAGAGAGCTTTGATCCCTTTCTTAGCACTGGAGGTCAGAGTGAAAGATTTTATTCTGTAGACTCTCCTTGGTCTATTGCAGATTTCAAACTGTCATTTCCTTTCCTCCATGGCCACCAGGCTGCGTGAGCCATGCATGCAGGCAAAAGTATTTTGAACCTACTCTGCTGGTAAGAAAAACAAGGCATCCAGGATCTGTAAATTTGTCTGCATTTCTTTCTCTCTCTTCCTTCTTGTCACGGACCGAGTTGGTGTCTTCCTCCTCCCCCTTCTCCCTTACTGCCTGATTCATGTGTTGATTTCTCAATTCCAAGACAGCTGCTGTGTTGAACTGTGATATTACAGGAGAGATTAGCAGTAAATGAACCTGTCAGAACCAAATTGGGGAGCTTGGGGAAACTGATAATGAGAAGAGATATTTGGGGCAGAAGAAAAGTGTGCAGAAACTGGTTAACTTTATGACCTTGGATAAGTCCTTTGCTCTTTCTGACTCTGATTTTCCTCAACTATTAAACTGCAATAATACCATTTGTGCTTCTTTCACACAGTCATGCCAAGAAGGGTAGTTTGTAAAACATTAAAGTAGCATAAAAACAAAATAACTATGATGATGATGATTGCTATTATTATCAATATTTCATATTGTTACTGGAAGAACTGTCGCTTCCAGAATCTTATTTCTCTTGCAATTCAAAACTCAGTTGTCGTGACTTGTAGCCAGATTCTGAAAAGAGATGATATGAAAGGATTGTTTAGAACATGCAAGGTCCACCAGAACCAGCAGGGGGCAAGAGATTCCTTGTTGTGTCCCAGATAAGTATACCCCTTCAAGACAGGGCAAAAGGAGCACAGATCCCAGAATCATAGATTTAGAACTAGAAGAGATCTTAAGATGTAGTCAAACCCTTTCAATTACAAATGATCAGAGGCCCATTGAGGTTAAGTGACTTGCTCAAAGTTACACAGTCAGTAAGTGACCAAGCTAGGATTAAAATCCAAGTTGCTGGTTCCAAATTCAGTACTCATACTATATCATGTCACTTTCCAAATGCACAATCCACAGTTATGGGTCCCAGATCAGAGAATTAAGTCAAATACAGGATCAGGAAAAGCAAATTGTTGGGTCATAAAGGTGGAAAAGAACATATATGTGGGACATTTGTTAATTGGACAGTGTTCACATAATCAGAGAGACAGAAGCAATTGACCTGTAAGAGCAGGGAGGGAGCTGCTGCTGTCATCAAACTTAATGAGGGCACCAGCCTCTTTTCTACTCTGAATCTTCCCATAAGCAGCATATAAACACAAGAAGATTCTAAAACTCTAGGCTTGTGGGGTTTTTTTTTAATAGACTTGCACTGTAGTACAGTAGAGTCCAAGAAAGCCAGGTTAAGATTCTTTTCGCTTTTTGTGACAGTTCCAGGGGCTTGTATTCCTGGTTGGTTGCGTATTTCTCTCTGTCTCTCTCTGTCTCTGTCTCTGTCTCTGTCTCTGTCTCTCTCTCTCTCTCTCTGTCTCTCTCTGTCTCTCTCTGTTTCTGTCCAAGGTCTTAGACAGATAAGCCACAGGAAGATTTTGGCAACAACAATTCTTTGGCCTAAGGTCAGCAATAGCTGCCCCTTAGTTTGCTCATGTCCTATAAAATGAGAGGATTAAACAAGAAAGCTTTTGAGGTTCCTTTTAGCTCTAGATCAGTAATCCTATGATCTATGATATTTGTGTTCTAGATTCTAGGGTCTCTTCTTAACATTCAATGTTCCCAGGTCCCTTAGAGTTTTAAAGTACCTTTCAGATCTAACAATTTAGCTTTGTAGGTATTTCGTTCTAGGGTTCCTTTAAGGATTAACAGCATATGGTTCTGTAGTTCTGGAACTGCTGGGCAATTGCTTTCACTTCCAAGATCACACAATAAAGTAGTAGTAGTGCCAAGAGAAGAAGTCACTAGTCTCGTGCTTGGTTAACTATTCTACGTTGGCTGTCCACCTAAGAGATAAAAATGGTGGGATCTCAGTCAAGACAGAAATAAATAAGAAGGTTTTCCCATATTATATTTATGGAAAGAAAGCTCATATATTTAACTCTCTCTCTCTCTCTCTCTCTCTCTCTCTCTCTCTCTCTCTCTCTCTCTGTGTGTGTGTGTGTGTGTGTGTGTGTGTGTGTGTGTGTTTAAAAGAACAAACAGGAAAAAGTAGTCAAAGAAACTCCACCTCTAGACTGGGCAAGGTAAGGAAAAAATAGCAATTCTTTCTCTGATAAATTTAGAAAGACTTCATGGAAGAGTGGTAACCTTAAGCTACTTAACGGATTATGTTGTATGAGGTCAGAGGACTTGGGCTTGAATCTTGACTCTACCTACATTTCTTAATGGGGTCTCAGTTTCATGATAACGAAAGGAACAGAGAAGTTTGTTCAGGGTCACACAGCTAGTAGGTATCTGAGATCATATTTGAACTCAGGTCTTCCTAACTCCTAGTCCAGCACTTTTTACTCTTCAATACTGCCTTTCATACAGAGCAAGCCATTTTGGTCAAGATTGTCTCTTAAACTGGGCAAACCTATATTCTATAGTTATAGTAAGAACCTATAAAAAGAGCCTAACTCCCTGCACTAAGAGTCAGTTCATGCTTTCTAGTGATATTTCTGCTACCAGGTTACAATATGTGTCTTAGGGTATCATGTGCCTTTTTATAGGCCTATATTTCTTCATCTGTGAAATGGGGGTATTGTACTAGGTGATTTAAGGACCCTTCCAGTTCCTAATTCTTGTTCCATGTTTTTATTAACTGATCCATCCATAATCTGTGCTCTAAATAAACTTTATTTGGATATATTCAACCAAATTTGGAGTAGTATAAACATTTGAACAAGTTTAGAGTAGTATGGATTCATGGAATACTGGGACTAGAAGGGACTTCTGAGGCATTCTTTTCCAGTATGTATCTGAACAATCCTCTATGAAGTCACCATGTTACTATGAGTCATTCAATCTTTACCTGAAGACCTACAGGAATAGGGAATTCACTACATTGCTGGCCTGTGAGAAACAGTTAGGAAGTTCCTTCTTAAGTTGAGGTATATTAGCTCCTCTGTACTCCACCCATTGCTCCCAATTCTATTATGTGGGGCCAAGTAGAGTAAGTTTCATCCCTTCCACATAACAATTTGTTACAGGTTTGAAGACAGCTATCATACTGCACTTTGTCTTTTGCAGGCTAAATGTCTGTTTCTTTACATAATCTTTCTCAGGAATAGTCTGGCATTATCTCCTCACCACCCTGACGACTCTCCTCTGGATATACTCCAGCTTAAAATCCTAAGATGTGATGCCCAGAAGTGAACACAATACTGCAAATATAATTAGACCAGAGGAAAGTATAATTGTTTCCATCCTTTTTTCTCCTGGGTGACATATTTATATTAATAAACTTGTTGTTTTCATTCATGTCCAACTCGTCATGACTGCTTTTTGGGGTTTACTCAGCATAAATATTAGAATCATTTGCCATTTCCTTCTCCAGTTCATTTTAAAGATGAAGAAACTGAGGTGAATAGGGTTAAGTGACTTGCACAGGGTCACACAGCTAGTTAGCATCTAAATCCAGATTTGAATTCAGGTCTTGATGACCCCAGACCCAGAGCTCTGTCCACTGTACCACCTAGCCTCCTAATTAATGAACTTAACTAGAGTTAGTTTCTGATTGCCAAAGTCACATCTTTGCCTGTCTTATATTTATTTTACAATCCAATAGAACTTGGGGCCATTTAATAATATGAATTGCTGTATCCCTCCCTCATGCTCAATGAGTTGATTTTTTGAAGCTGAGTACATTTATCTCTGTTAAATTTTACCTTGTTAGATGCTGGTTCACTTTAAAATGCTGGCCTGAAATTGTATTGTGGTTATTATTAAGCCTCATTGAAAAGATAGTGATTATAAAAAGATGAAATGAATCATCAAGGCCAGAACCACTAAGTGATGGCCCCCAAGTTCCCAAGTGGTGGTGATGATGATTATAGGAAGGGAGGTGTTCATGTAGTAACCTCCTAATTGTTCTGTCTACTTTTAGCTCTGTGCTAGGCCCAGACTGCAGTGAGTAGGGGTTATATTTTAAAAGCATATACATACATACAGTAAGATACCATCTAGAACATTACCTTTGGTTTTGGGCATTGCATTTTAGGATGTATGTCAACAAGTTAAAACACCTTCTGCAAAGGGTGACCAAGTAAGTGAAGGGCCTGGACACTTTGTCATACAAGTATTGCTTGAAGAGCCAATGATGTTTACTCAAGAAAAAAAGGAGAGAAAGCAGTTGTCTTCATATATGGAAAGGGTTATAAGGGGTTTATACTCTAGACAGGGGATGGGGGGGGAACCTGCAGCCTCAGGGCCACATTTGGCCTTCTAGGTCCTCAAGTGCAGCCCTTTGACTGAATCCAAACTTATCTGCTTAATAAAAGGATTTGTTCTGTAAAGCTTGGAGTCAGTCAAAAGGTCTCACCTGAGGACCTAGAAGACCACATGTAGCCTCAAGGTTGCAGGTTCCCCATCCATGCGCTAGAACATGGGCCTATATTTTATTTAATATATTTAAAAACATTACCCAGAGAAGAGATCCATAGGATCCATTACATACACATGCAAAAGATTAAGATGTCTGCCCTTGAAAATAGAATCAGTACTAGTGAACAGAACTATGATTTTGACCCCCTACAGGGCATCTCAAAAGTCTTAGGGCAGTTTTAAACCTTACAAAGCTTGTACAGTCTATAAAGGGAGCTTTGCAGAAGAACTGTCCAACAATGGAATGGACTGGCTCAGGAGGTAACAATCTTTTCAGTTCTATAAATATTAAAGGAGAGCCTGAATGGGTATTTTTGAAGGATTTGCTCCTTCCTTCTAATCTCTTAAGTTTATAACATCAGAGTCATCCTTGATTCTTTCTTCTCTTTCTCCCACTCACTATATTCAAACAATTGACAAATCCTGTCCATTAGACTTTCACATGAATCTCATCTCTCCCTACCACTCACACAGCCACTCAGGTTAAAGCTTTGGTCACTTTTCCCCTGCATTATTGTAACCACCTACTAATTGGACTCTGTGCTCCCAACTTATGTCCTTGCCAATTCAAACTCTACATAACTTCCTGAAAAAAAATATACAGTGGTTTTTATTGTCTCTAGTGTAAAGCAAGTTCCACATCAAAAAGAGGAGTTTGCATTTAAACCTAAAAGTCATAGGGAGCCACTAGAATTTAAAAATCAAAGGAGTGACACAGATATTCCTGTACTTAAGGGGCAGTTAGGTGGCACAGTGGATAGAGCCCAGGGCCTGGAATCAGGAGCATGAATATTCTTGAGTTCAAATCTGACCTCAGACACCTTCTAGCTATGTGACACTGGACAAATCACTCAACCCTGTTTGCTTCAGTTTCCTCAGAAGAGCTGGAGAAGGAAATGGCAAACCACTTAAGTATTTTTGCCAAGAAAACCCTCCATGCAAGATGGCATCTGGAAAGCAGGGACTAGGGTGAGCTACCCGCCATGTCCCTCCAAATGGCTTTGAACCAATTCTAGAACTTCAGAAGCCACAGGGTAGCAGAGGGAAGCAGGGCTGTAGCCCAGGACAGCCTGGATAGTCTCTGGGTAAGGTCTATCCCGCATGGAGCTGGGAGCAGAGGAGAGCAGAGCTGAGTGGAGCAGAGCCCAGCATGGGTGGTGCAGACCAACGAGACGAGGAGCTGGGCTGAGCGTGCCCTAGCACCCTGAATCAGTGAGCTGCAGCAGTTACCAGACTTCTCAACCCACAAACACCAAAGACAACAGAGTAGGTTAGTGGGAAAAGCTGCTGGGGTCAGGGGGTTTGCGGTTCAGCCACCACCCAGGGGCAGTGGAGGTGGGGTAGCTACAGAACTACAGCTGCAGTTGCTTCTGGCCCCAGGCCCACCTGGTGGGAGGAATTAAGTGGCAGATCAGAGTAGGAGTGAAGAGCCTGCTGAAGATCTAAGTCCAGTCTGGGTTGGGGGTTCTTGGGGAAGGAGGAGCGCTGGTGAGGCAGAGCTGGCACATCCCCCCAAGC
>CM053624.1:280895896-280912443 GCA_028646595.1 Phalanger gymnotis
TCAAAAACAAACACTTTTGAAAAGGCACAGGGTCAAGGGAGAAAATTCAATAAAGGGGGACAGGTTAGGAAGAAGCAAAATATAGTTAGTCTTTCACAACATGAGTGTTGTGGAAGGGTTATACATAATGATATGCATGTGGCCCATGTTGAATTGCTTGACTTCTTAGGGAGGGTGGGTGGGAAGGGAAGAGGGGAGAGAATTTGGAAGTCAAAGTTTTAAAAAATAGATGTTCAAAAACAAAAACAAAAAAGTTTCTGCAGGCAACAAGAAAATAAGATACATAGTCAATGGGGCATAGAAATTTATCTTGCCCTGCAAGAAAGGGAGGGAAAAGGGGATGGGAGGGTAGTGGGGTGACAGATGGGAGGGCAGACTGGGCAACAGAGCAACCAGAATATACACCATCTTGGAGTGAGGGGAGGGAGGGTAGAAATGAGGAGAAAATTTGTAATTCAAACTCCTGTGAAAATCAATGCTGAAAACTAAATATATTAAAGAAAATTTATTAAAAAAAAAAAAGAAAACCCTCCATGGGGGCATAAAGAGTCAGATAGGACTGAAACAACGGAATAAGAAATATCACTCTGGTGGCTGGAGAAGAGCTTGGAAATAGGAGTAACTTGAGTGAGATGGAACAATTAGAAGGTGATGGTAATAGATAAGGCAGGGGTGCTAAGAGCATGAACTATTGCAGGGCTGACACCTACAAGCATAGAAATTTGCATAAATGGTTTAATAAACAAAGCTGAGCTACTCCAGAGCTCCCACTAAAATGGCAAATCAAAATATGTTGTCTATTGTTTCAATGAAAACCTAAGGTTGGACAGCCCTCAACTAGGGTTATGGTTATGTGAAGAGAAAGGAATGAAGGAGAGAGATGTACAGGAAGTAAAACTGACAAGACTAGGCAATATGTTTTCATAGTCTATGAGTTGTGATACTTAAGAAGTTAATACTCTAACTGGTGGGACAAGATTTATATCCATAGCACACCTAGAAAAGAAGTTACTATCAGGACTGATGAAATTTCAAGTGAGGGAAAGATTACAATGAGCAACTGCAACCCTACGAACTGTTATTTAGCAATTTTTGGCACTGAGGGAAATTCAGTCAGGGTAGAGAGAAAGAGAGAGATCCAGGGGACATGACAGGGCCAAATGTAGGGATGCAGAGAGCAGAGCGGTGAGAACACATTTGTAGTGTGGACATGGAGAAAGAAGTAGAGTCATCTGCTAACTTCATATTTTAACGAAATATTTTCACTAAGTACTTTTTAAGCTATTTCTGCAGAAGGAGAGTGAGAGTTTTTTATGCATTCTATATTTTAGCACCCTGGGGCAAAGTCCTGGTTGCCCCAGTTTAGTTATAGCTCTTACAACAACTTTTTCAAATGTAATTCTGTTACCAGATCAAAAACCAGTCAAAAGACAGAACAAAAATGCAAGTCAAATACCTTACTGGCAGGAGATTTTCTTTGCAATCCCTTGAATATCTTCTGAGCCACCCTCCTGAACTGCTGCTGAACCCCTGTATGTCTTTTAATTATGCCTGTTTCCTTTGATGGTCTATTATCAAAAGAAGAAAGAAAAAAGTCTCAATTAAGGAGCTCAAAAGATGCTGAGCTAAAGAACTATCCAGAAATCCTCTTTTTGTTTCCTGTTCTGAATGTGCTAGGCCTGTTCATGTTGGGCCACTGTTTTTCAGCCAATTTGGAAAATGGAGCTTATGTTCATTAGCCTTGAAGTCAAGACCCCTTCTACCTGCTGTAATGTTATCTGTCAAATCTCTCTCCAGTGGGGGTTTCCTGCCATGAAACCTAGTGCTGTGTGACCCAAGAATTTTGCCTGGAATTAGTCATGCTTCCCTACATCAATATCTGACCTAGCCTGGGCCATTTCTTTCCTGGCCATAGCAAGGACCTTGTATTGGCAGCTGAGAGGACTTTGTTTAAATACTTTCATTTTAGTTGGCAGGGCTCTTCCCTTGCTAGGCCACTTTTTTTTTCCTCTTTCTTTTTCTTTGCCAAAGGTTTATATTCCTTGAGGTTTGCCCTGATTTAAGCTGTTGGATTGTAAAATACAGCTTGCTCTGATGCCTCAAGGGAACTTGGTGGAGAGACTGCTGGCAGCTGATTAGGTCAGAAATGCAGACATCTCAAACATACCTATTGACAATCCTTCTTGAAAGCAAAGAGCTTCCAGGCTTATTAGGGCTGCTGGAGTTTTCCTTATAGCTGTCTGTGTCTAATGAGGAAATAGAGAGAGAGAGTTCAGGAAAGGACAGTATTTCTCCATAAACCAGAAACCAAATTCTCTCTAGCATAAAGGAGTGGCTGGTTTTCCCCTCTGGAAGCAAAGTTGGTACTCAGCCTGCTGCAGAATTTATGAAAAAGGGATTGTAGATGCTTCATTCCAAAGATTAGCTTGTGAGACTATAATGACTGACAGGACCTTGAAGAGAGCTCCTTGCTGGGCAGCCCAGCTTCTTAAAACTCCCAAAAAGGCATGTGCAATAGTAAATGTTCCCAGTGGTTTGTCCCCTCACTTCTTGCTCCTAGTTTGTCTGTCTTATTGACTCAGCTTAAATCCCAATTTCTTCGGGAGACCTTTCCCCTCCCACCTAGTAACTAATGCTTTCCTCTCTCAGATTAACTTCCATTTATTGTTAATAATATTTTATTTTTCCCCAATTATGTGAAAAGATAATTTAGCATTTTTTTAAATTTTATTTTTAATTTATGGAATAAAACAGGACATTTCCATAACACAGTACAATAAAAAGATGATTGTACATGAAACTGCACATCTACTATGTACAACTTGCTATTCCTTTCAAATATACAACAAAATAATCATGTAAATTTCTTTTTTTTCCCTTTTTTTCTTTTCCCTCCCCTGCCCTGGAGATGGTTATCATTAAACACAAATAGGTGTGTATATACACATATATGTGTGTATGCATGTATGTATACATGAATATGTAAAATTATTCTCTCTATACATACATATATATGTATACACACACTTCTTTTGTCATTTCTTTCTCTGGATGCAGATAGCATCTTTCTTCACATGTCCTTTATAGTTAATTTGGGTATTTATACTAGACAAAATAACTTATTCCCCCAAAGTCATTCTTAAAACAATATTACTATTACTGTATACAAAATTCCCTTGCTTGTGTTCATTTCACTTTTTATTATTTTGTACAAGTCTTTCCATGATTCCCCAAAAATCACTGAGCTTATCATTTCTTATAGCACAGTAGTATTCCATAACAACCATATACCACAACTTGTTCAGCCATTCCAATTGATAGGCATCCCTGAAATTTCCCAGTTCTTTGCCACCACAAAGAGAGCTGCTATAAACATTCTAGAATATATAGGTTTAACATTAATGGTAGCGTTCATTTTTAAAAAAAAATTTTGAGTTCCAAATTTTCTCCCTCTCTCCCTCAGCTCCCCCCTCTTTCAGATGGTAAATAAGCTGATATAGGCTATTCGTGTTCGATCATGCAAACATATCACCATATTAGTCATGTGAAAGATGAGAGACTCAAAGGGAAAAAAAAACATGGAAAAAAGTGAAAATAGTGAAAATAAATAGTGAAAAAATGTGAAAAAAACTTCAGTCTGCATTCAGACTCCATCAGTTCTTTTTCTGGAGGTGGATAGCATTTTTAGTCATGAGTCCTTTTTTCCCATTTATTTTGTATGTAGCTTGTATATACCTTTACATGTTACAGTTTATAATTATTTACACCAAGGGTGTCAAACTCAGTAAGAATGGGGCCCATTATACTACATAAGGATCTTTATGGGCCTCATATTTTCTTAGAAAATCACATGTTAACATTATCTATGTTCTATTGTATTTGTATTTATTTTGTTAAATATTTCCCAATTACATTTTAATCTGGAAGTGTTGAGAGCTGCCTGTTTGATGCCTCTGATTTATACATTGTGTTTCCCAATAACATGTATAGTTCTTCAAGTTGGGGAATATTTTTGCCTTTTTTGTATTCTGAATGTAGTACTTGGAACATGTTATTTATTCAGATCAGTCATGTTTGACACTGTGATCCCATTTCGGGTTTGTTGGCAAAGATACTGGAATGGTTTGCCATTTCCTTCTCCATCTCATTTTACAGATGAGGAAACTGAGGGAAACAGGGTTAGGTGACATGCCCAGGGTCACATACCTAGTAAGTGCCTGAGGCTGGATTTGAACTCCAGTCTTCCTGACTCTAAGTCCAGTATTCTGTCCACTGCACTACCTAGCCACCAACTTGAACAAAGTGCTTAGTAAATGCTTGCTGATCGGTTGACTGAAGGTTATACCTTCATTTTGCCCATTTAATGGAATTCAATAAACATTTACTAAATGCCTGATTTACAAAGCTTTTTGCTCAGAGCTAGTCATACAGCAGTGTTCTGGAACAACAAGAATAGTGTCAGAAGACACAAACTTTAATCATGATTCTGTTACTTATTACACACACAACATTGGGAAAGTATTTTTGTCTTTTATAGCTGTCAGTTTCCATGGCTGTAAAATGAGCAGGTTAGGCTAGTAGAGGGGTTCCTGACATTTTTTGTGTCCTGGATTTCTTTGGTGGTCTGGTGAAGCCTATGGACCCCTTTTCAGAATTTTTGAATATTTTTTGAATGTATAAAGTAAGTATTGAATAGTTTTGAATGTATAAAGTAAGATACATAAGATTATAAATGAACCCAAGTATGTGAAACATAGTTATCAATTTAAAAAAAATTTAGAAAAGCAAGTTCACAGACCCTAGTTAAGAATCCTTGGTTAGATATTCTCTAACATTCCTTCCACATCTAGATTCCAGGAAGATGAAACTCCACATAACTTTTCCGATCCCTGAAGACTACTCTAATGTAACCTTATGTAGGAGAGACAAATATGGTGTAGCAGATGGATTTGGAATCAAGAGGAACAGATTTGAATACCACTTCAAATACTTCCCAGCTGTGTAACCCTGTGAAAGCCAATAAACTTTGTTTCTTTGTTTTGAAAATAAATGAGTGATGGATTTCACAACCTCTAAGATCCCTCCCATAAGTCTATGCTTTTATAAAGATCACACAAGGTAAAGTATGATAGGAGCAAAGGGGACTCAGGCAATCTTGAGAAGAGAAAGAATACTTTTCAGCTTGGGGCATGAGGAAAAGCTTCAAAAAGAAAATGACACATGAACTGGACTTTGAAAGGAGAGATAGGTTTCTGCAGGCAGTGAATTTGAAGAACTGTGTTTGTGGCAGACAGCCTGTACAAAGGCACAAAATGAAAGACAGTAGGGTGAGGAGGAGGGATGGAGAGTAATCCAGGGGAGAGGATTCTGGGGAAATGGCAGAGTAGGTCAGAAAATTCCAAACTCTCAAGATTTTCCCCCAGAAAAGAGTTAAAATAGCACCTTAGGGTGAACAAAGTGTGGGTGGAGACAAAGAACAGGGGCATAACCAGGATCTTCCTGGGAAAATTTGAGAAGATCTGAATAAAAATCCCAGGACAAGGTTTGATCCCAGCAAAGAGTAAACACCTCCAAACTAGGTTCCATTCTAATAAGCAGCAAGCAGCTTAAACAACTAGTGTCAAGCCCTGGGGTTAGTTGGTTAGAGAGGCTGTCTCAGTCCCAGCAACAGGAACTTTTCACCCTGGAATACTGAGGGGAGTCAGGTGTTTGAGCCCAGGAAGCCCAGGGAACCTCCGCTGATGAGGAATGCCAGACCCAGCTGTACTGTGAACAGCGGTGGGGGTGAGAAGGAACCAGCACACACCTGGTGAGTGAAGAAGCAGTGGGCCAGAAAGCCCCTGGCTGTGGACACTTACAGGAGGTTGGAGATTTGGCTTTGGTTCCAGGCTAGAAGGGAGAACTGAAGATCTTGGGCAAGAGGCACTATTTCCCATGTCCAGGGCTAGAGGTGATTGCAAAAATCAAGTAATTACCACAAAAATGCACAAGCAAAGGAGAAAAAAATCTAACCATAGAAAGTTATCATGGGAATAGAGATGACCAGGGTTCATCTTTAAAGGAAGATGTTGAAGTAAAGAAACCCCCCAAGAGTAATGTCAAATGGTCACCGGCCCAAAAAGAATTTATTAAAGATCTTTAAAAAGACTTAAAAAACCAAATGACAGAGATGGAAGAAAAACTAAAAAAAATTAAAATAATCCAAGAAAAACAAGAAGGTTATGAAAGGAAAATCAACCAATTAGAAAAGGAGATTCAGAATCTTAAGGAGAAAAATGACACCTTGAAAATTAGAATTGGGCGAAGTGAAGCCAGTGAAATTATAAGAGATCAAGAAATAACTAAAGAAAACATGAATAATGAAAAAATAGAAGAGAAAGTGAAACCTTTTATAAGAAAAACAACACATTTGGAGAAGAGATCAAGAAGAAAAAACATAAGGATAATTGGACTAATTGAAAGTTAAGATAAAAAAAAAGAATCTTGGTACACTAATATAAGAAATAATTAAAGAAAATTGTCCTGAAGGCAGGGAAGTAGAAAAAGAAAAAAAAATCCATCAAACACCACTTAAAAGATATCCTATGTGGAAAACCTATAGGAATATCATAGTCAAGTTCGGAAGCCCCCAGCTCCAGAATAAAATATTAAAAGCATCAAGATGAAAACAATTTAAATATGATGGTGCCACAATTAGAATTACACAAGACCTAGCAGCAGAGACATTAAAGGACCACAGGTCTTGGAACACAATATATTGAAGAGCAAAAGACTTGGGGATCTGGCTGAAAATATCATACCCTTCAAATTTAAGTATCATCTTGAATGAAAAAAAATGGACATTTGATAAACTCTCATAAGGTACCTACCAAAGACTGACTATAAGGGATTCATAAGGACAGACTGTTTACCTTTTATATAATGTAAAATGCATGTCTAAGATTCTTATTAATAATTGGCAAGCTCACAAGAAAGAGGGGGATAAACCTGACTATGATATGAATTTAAAAAGTAAAACTATTAAGAAACAGCTAAAAAGACTTATTATTTTATACAAATGAGGTGCAAGAGGAAGAAAGGATACAGAGGAATTATGTGTGGGAAGAGGGCTGGTAGTTCTGGTAACCTACTTTCATGTGGAATGGGTTTAAGAGGGAACAATACATATATATTTAGAAGAGCATAAAAGTCTTCTAAAATTAGAAGAAATAAAATGGTAGTGGTATAAAGATGGGAGAGAGGACAAGGGAAGGATTTTTAGAGGGGAGAATGAGGGAATAAGTAAAAGGGGGATATACCAGGGTGTTTAGATTTATGGGAAAGGGAATATAGGGGAGGGATCATTGGAGGGGGGTAGGGAAGTAATAGGAGGGCAAGGTAGTTGGTGGAAGTGAAGTAGAAGAATCAAGAGGGATAGATAACAAGAGATATCCAAAAATATAAAAACAAAGATCAGGAGTAGAATATGTTTGGGAAAGTATATGTCTATATATGTATGTATATGTGTATATGTGTGTATGTGTATATATATATGTATACGCATATACATACACACACACATATATGTATATATAGCTATAGAGAAACATATCTAAACTTTATTGTAGCCTTCAGGGGTGGGGTGGGGGGAGGAAATAAAAGAACAAAGTTAAAAAGAGTGCAGCAGAGAACAAAAGAAAACTCACAAGGAAGCAAAGATAGACAATTCTTAACACACTATGTATTATTTATCATATAGGCTTTCTTGAAATGAAATCTATTGTTATATATTTTGAATCCTCTCTTACGTTCTGCTATGCACACAACATGCTTTTATTCCTTTCTTACTTTGTATTTAAGTTTCAATAATTAAGTTTATGATCTGTTTTGTTCTTTTTCCTCTATCCTGTATTTGTGTTCTAGCCCTTGAGTCTAAAATAAAATAAATGTTTTTAAAAGATTTTTTTAAAAAAGAGAGTAATCCAGCTTGTCTAGAATGAAGACTATGTAATGTGAAGTCGAAGAGTACAAGATAAAGCTGGTCGAGGCTTGATTGTAGAATGTCTTAAATACCAGGGGAAAGCCTTTGCATCTCGCCTATAGGCAATATGGAGGCTTGGGGTTAAGGGGTTAATGAAATACTTTTTTTCTCCCCAAATCTCGACTCATTAGGCTAAAGAAAAGGGCCTTGAAAAAAGTAGACTTCTAAGCAGCCAATCTTTCTAGAAATCCCCAAATCAGGATTGAAGGGCAATAGGCAATACTTCCTCTGCCTGGAATTTCCTCTTACACCCTATCTTCCACACAACCTGCCAATTATTTGATACCCCTCCCAGCCTTCAAGCTCTGATTAAATGTCTTCTTCTTCAAGAAGCTTTCCTTAACCTTACCAGCTGGAAGTGAGCTACCACTTTTCTGAATTCCAACAATTTTATTCTTTTTGTGGATTGTTTTTATTTTAAATTAAAGGATCATAGGACTTAGAACTGGTAGAGACTTTAGTGATTTTCCCCTGTATTTTACAGATCAGGAAATAGATCCAGAAATGTGATATAAATTGTCCTAGATAACATAGGCACATAGATCACATCGATAACATATGACTTACAATTAAAACCTGGTGTTTTTTACATTGCATCTATGCTATCTTTTAAATGTTTATGTGTGTACATACGTGTTCATTGCTAGGATCCCGGTTTCTTGAAGGCAAAGATCGAGTATTATTTATCTTTGTGTGTCCCTTGATGCTTAGCACAAGACCTTAAACATGCTAAACACTTAATCAATGTTTGCTTAGCTAATAAATTAGAATTAGTCCTCAATATTAAATGGTAGAGACAAGTAATATATGAAGGAGGCATCAGGTAACAAACCTACCAAGGTGAAGATTTTTTTTTAATTGTTGATTTTCCTTTGTCCTTTATGTTCCAGATACATTGAATCCCTCTGTTGGTTCTCGGATTTTATATTCTTAGTTTCTATTGTTGCAGGAACAAGGCTAGCTTCTGGAAAGTCACTTAGATACACTCCATGAGGATACAGGGGACTTAATGCCTCCTCTAAGCCATGAGGGGATGCACAGTGTGTAAGCATAACAGGATCACAGAATGTTAGAGCTAGGAAATGCCAAAGACACTATCTAATCCAACCCCTTTATTGTACAGATAAGGAATCTGAAGCCTAAAAAGAGAGGTGGTGTGTTCATGGTCATATATTTAATAAATAGCAAAGCTTAGAATGGAACCTGGGTGTTCTGACAGAAATTAATTCAGTGGAGCTCTTTTGACCATGCCAGTAATAAGGTATGGCCTAAGAAGAGGCATATTAAAGAAGTGTGACTCATGGCCAATGCCTCGAAAGAAACTCTGTTACTTCCTACCGTAACCACCCTACATGACATTGGCTGTGACTGAAATAGATTGGGTTTACAAGACACAGCCAAGCAAGTTATTTACTTCTTACAATCTATGTCTGCAATTCTGATAGTTTCTATCAGGTGGGCAGTGGTGTCGGTCATCAATAACTTACATTTATAGAATATAGGTCACAAAATATTTTACAGATATTATTTCATCTGGCCTTCTCAATAACTGTGCAAGGTAGGTAGGGCTGGTATTAATACCTTCATTTCAGTCCCAAGTCCCCTAGCCATTAAAAAGCAGATCTTACTTTAAAATCTATGTTTTAGCCATAAATTGTGTTCTTTCACACTGCGGCTGAGGCCTAGTGAAGAAACTTATTTCATACATAGTCAACTGAAATCTCATATATGCTTCCACATTTGAATATACTTTCCATTACAAAAACCATTAAAATTCCAATATAAATTAATTGAATGCCAATTCCTTAAATTAAATAATATAATAACATATAAAAATGAAGGGAAATGTAATCTGGAGCAAAACATTTTTAAATGTGGCATTCAGATTGAAGCATATATTAAGCACTTAATGAATATTTCTCAAATTAACTATAAATACTATGTAATTTACAAGAGTAAGGGATGTTTAAAATCATCTAGTCCAAAACACTCAATTGATAAACGAGGAAATCAAGGTTCCAGGAGGTGAAGCAATGTGCACCAAGTCCCCTGGAGAGTGGAAACAGTCTCTCAGAAGCAGTGCATGGCTTTAAACTCAAGTGTCCAGATTAGAAATGCTTTTTACATTACACTTTGCTATTACTTTCCATTTAATTTCATATGATCCCTTGCTGAATTAGAATAATAGGATCTCAGATTTGGAAGGCACCACACATGTCATCTTCCTAAATATAAACCTGACTAAGAATCACCTGTACAATAACAGCCTTCAGATGTATCTACCTACCTCCCATACAAAGATATCAAATTTATTACTTATTATTTTTTAGTTCCTAAGTAAGTTACTTGTTAGGACTCTTTTCTTCTTTATTTTAAACCAAATTCTACTCTACAAATTGACATGTTTCTTCTAATTCTGATCTTTGGGGTCAAGAAGAACAAACCTAATCTCTCACATGAAATCCCTTCACATAATTGAAGACAGCCAACCTGACTCTATTAAGTCTCTGTTTCTTCAAGCTAAACACCTCCAGTTGCCTCAGCTGATCTTCAGGCAGCATGATCTCTGTCATGATCCCTGTCACAGCCATCTTCCTCTGAACATGGCTAAGATCATCAATATCCTCCCTAAAATGTGACCTCCAGAACTTTACAATCTATCTCAGATTTTAACTGTTGCCCATATCCAGAGTTTCAAGGAATTGAAACTCTCTAGATTTAGAATCTATATCTCCAGATTCAGCCCATAAATAGGCATGCCACTTTTATGAGAAACCATCAAATGACTTAGCTATTTTATTTATCAGAACTAGGCTCTTACCACCCTTTCTTCTCTATATATACATCAACAGAAAGGTCCCCTTGTTGTGTCTCAGGGTAATTACTCATCTGAATTCTATCTCCCCTAAGTGACCTACTTTTGGTCAAAACAGACCAACCCTAACAAACAGATAATGTTGTTGATGGTGCAATTAAAAGAGTACTGGACTTGGAGCCCGAAGACCTTGGATTCAAATCCAACTCTTTCTCTTACTGTATGTAATGATGGGCAAGTTTCTTAACCACTTTAGACCTTGGTTTCCTCATTTGTAAAATGAAAGGAAAAGATGAGATATCTTCTCAAACCCCTTCTACCTCTAAATTTACAATTCCATGACTCATTCTATGACCTTATCTCACAATTAAGTTACCTGACTAACCACATTTCCAGTAATTCTTTCTCTTTCTTCCTTATCTTTTAACCCAGCTATATGGATGCTCCTACAGATTACAAACATGCCTAATACAAATCTATTGAAACAATCGTTGAACTCACTGACCCTATGAGAGATATCAAAATAGAGAGTTGGGCTTGTATTACCCCCATTTAATAGATTCAAGAATAAGACAAACATTTATCCAACACCTATTATCTATAAACATTAGGATGAGTTTTAGGGATACAAAGACAAAAATATCTGTTCTGAAAGAATCTACATTCTCTTGAGGTATAAAACATGTATATGCATAAATAAATATAACGTAATTTGAGGAGGGAGATAGCATTAACAACTTGGAAGGGTAGGTGGCGGTACTGACTCTAAGAGAGATGAGGATTGTGAGAGCTCAGATAAGAGGGGGGTGGTGTGTTCCAACTTGGTAGAAGGTCTTCCATATCTATTCCATGTGCTCCAGTCTCCACTTCCAAATTGGAACTAGAGTACCTACTGTGGGGTCCTGGGTTTCTGATTGGTGTGAGTTCACTATACCTAACCTGCTCCACATTCATCACTACTTCCCAGCCATCCTTATGCCATATCAACCCTTACAAACATTCCCCACCAAAATAGTTTCCACCTCTAACTCCAGGAGCAGTAATCAAAGTAACACCACCACTCCTGGAAAGGATATCTCAATCAATTACTCTGTACCTCCATTCACCATTCCTATGATTTCCCTGATAACCAAAATTCTCCTCCCCCTATATATTTTGGCTTCTCCTATTAGAATTTAAGCTCCTTGAGGGCAAGGGCTATCTTATCCCTATATTTGTACTTTTAGAGTTTAGCATATATCCTAGTACTAGGAGGCTTTATTCATTATTGCCAATAATTAGAGGTAGGAGAAGAACTGCACAGTTAGGGGATCAGCTAGTAATTAAATTTATCTGAAATGAAGATACAAGGTGAGTAAAAAGAAAAACAAGGCTTAAAAAGTGCATTGGAGGAAGATTGGGGGTGGGGCTTTAAGGTCAATCTGATTAGTCTGTATTGTCTCTCAGAAGCAATAAAAAGTCACTAAAGATTTTTGATCAGAGGCACGATGCAGTCAAACCTTTACTCAAGGGATATGACTTTAATAGCTATGTGGAAGATAGACAAGAGGGAGGAAAGACTGGAGATAATGGTAAAGATGTGGAAGGAAAAAAGATTAGGCAATTATTGCTATAAACTCAGCAGTAAAATGGAGGGAAAAGACAGGCTGGTACAGCAGTGAAAGTACTGGCTCTGTTGTCATCAGAGGCTGTGGGTTCAAATCTTTTCTCTGACATTTACTATTATTCTGACATTCTACTGAGGATGGACAAGCCACCTAATTTCTCGTGGCTTCAGTTTCCTCATCTATAAAATAAGGAGATCAGGTGAGATGGTTTGTGAGATCCCTTCTAACTCTAAATACATAATCCTAACATATCTTCCAGGACAGATGACAATTTAAGGGATAACAAGGTTAAATAGAGTGGTTTTGGCTTTTGTTTTTAAGGCTGGAAATACCTGAGGATGTTTGTAATCATCAGATAAACAGCCAGTAGAAAGTGAGAGATTGAAGATGGTAGAGAGGAAGAAAACCATGGTTGGGCAAGTGCCTGGTGGACATGAGAAAGGATGGGATTGAGATAATTTTCCTTAAGAGGGAGAAGGAGCACTTCTTCTCCAGTGACTGCCATGAAAGAGAGGACACATCAGGAATTACAGGGCCTTTGAAATAGTAGTAGAGGAGATGAGGATGCTCCCAACAGATGGACTTGATTTTCTCAGTTAAGAAGGAGAAAAGGTCATCTGCAGGAAGGTATAAGAGACTTTAAGAGAGATGGGAAAGTTTAGAAAAGCTACTTCCAGAATTGTGAAAGTCAATCAGGATGAAGAAAAAGTTTACCATATAATACCGAGAGCCCAGCTGAGAACATAGATCACATTTGGCATAGTTGTATGACTTTCTCCAAAAACATTGAGGAGCGTTGGAATAAGTCTGGGGAAGGCAGATGGTGGTGGTGATTCAGGGCTGAAGATGAGGAGTTACTGAATGTTGGTAAGGCAAGTAAGGAATTAAAAGGGATAAGGTAGCATATTAGGAAGGTAGCATACTAAGTAGTGGGGATACAAAGAAACAAAAATAGCCCCTGCCATAGCTAATATTCTAGTGGAGGGGATAACATGTGCATAGTTGAACTCATTTATGATATATAACACAGTGCATAGAAAGCCAGGCACCTGAGTCAGGAAGACCTGAGTTCAAGCCTGGCCTCAGGCACATCCTAGCTGTGTGACTTAACCTTGATTACCTCAGTTTTCTCATCTGTAAAATAAGCTGGAGAAGGAAATGGACAACCACTCCAGTATCTCTGCCAAAAAAAAGAAACCCTCAAATGATGTGTAATAGTAATTAAAGTGGGACTTTTTGTTGTTGACCTTTAATGATTCTGGCCTTTGTTTGAATGGAGCAGACCAAGGGGGATGTTTTTGTATTTCTCAGCACTGAGACAATTGGGAGCCATTGATTTGTATCTGATGTGATATTGGGGGTGGGGAACTTCTCCACACTCAGCCTGGGTGAGGTCAGGGCCCTCTGGGCCCTGAATAGGATAAATAAGTGCAGTGGTTAGCCTTTTCTCTCGGAGCTCTGAGCCACAGCAGGAGTGGCACATGACTCTGGGCCAGCCATTGTGAGCTCCCCAGCTGGACACTCAGATGTTGATAACTACGAGTTGTATTTGGTCTGTAATTCAGGGTGCTGGTTTTTCCCCCTGAACTCAGGAAATGATATTTGTATGCTGGATTAAAGTAAGATTGTTAACCCCTTAATGTTGCTTTCCTTAGTAAAGCAGATGAAAAGGACCTGGGCTTGCAGCGTTCTGTGAGTTGGTTGTTGTTGGCTTTACACCCCCACAGCACCTGCTAGCTGGATTGTTGAAACATGAGGTCTTGAAGAGTTTGAACACAACTGAAACAACTGAAAAACAGCAATAATATGATATTCACAGAGTAGATGGAAGATTGCCTCAGAGAGAAAGGCACTTACAGCTGGGGTGTGGTCCTTCCAATGCCCTTGACTTCCTGAGGAGTCACCCTGAGGAACGGAAGTGAGCCATTTTTGGCATAAGGCTTCTACTTCTAAATGAGGAAGCTGAGGCTTAAGTGACTTGTGAAGCAGAGTTGGGAGCAGAATCAGATCTCCTGCATCCCAATCATCATGGGAGCCTTCTACCATACCGGCTGGGTTTTCCCTTGTGACACATCTCTATAATTGGGGAAATCAATTAGGGAAGGGGAGAAAGCAGGATTCATGTCACTTCTCCAAAATCCAAAGCCAAAGATACAGATTTATAGCCAAAATTTCCATCAGAATCATTTAGAAAAGCCATTCTCTCTCTTCCAACAATAGGGGTAATTACCACAGTGAAATGCGTTTTAAATTTTTTACATATCCTATAACGGTGCTTCAGCTCAAGAGTTCACAGATAGTCTCTCTTGATTCCTCTTTTGTTTTTAAAACATAATCTAAATTTAACAAGACCATTAAAGAAAATGTTTAAACAGCCAACACTTAACTAATTACAATATTTAATAAATCTTGCCCGAGAACGATGTCTTTAAAAAACCAGCAAGCAACCACGTTTGTGCTGTTTCTATCCTGCTGATGCCAAGAACTCATGGGAATGACTGATCGGAGGGGGAAAAAAATGAAAAAAAAACAAGTCCTTTCCTGCTCCCACCAAAAAGCAAAATGAATTATAATCAACTTTAAAAGCTCAATTTACATTTTCTAATTAGTTTGAAAATGATGCCTGAATTATGGATCTGGGCTTTCCCTAGAAAGATAAGATGCCTTTTTGCAAATGGAGCTATAACTAGTTAGTTGTATAACCCAATCACAAAATGTCAGTCATAAGGGACCTTATAGGTTGCCTACCCAACTCTGGGTTTTTGTTTATTTGTTTTTTGTTTTTTTTTTTGCAGAGGAAGAGGCCTATAGAGGGCAAATGGCTTGTTCAAAAACCAGCTGGTAAATGGCAATGTCTTAGAATCTGGGCCTCCTTACCAGAATTATCATTAAGGCCATTTTCCACACCTAAGATAAGCTCTGAAACTCAATTGGGGCAAGCAATACAAGCACACCTGAACAAATTTTTAAAGATAAATTCATTTGAGGGAAGAGGGACAAGCTGAAATCCTGGGACACTGGCTCCTGTTGGAAGTGACTTTGGGACTCAGCAAGGATGTGGATAGAGAATGGAAGGAACATCACCTGGGGTAGAAAAGAGGAAGAAGAACAAGCTCCATGTGACAGCTACAGGGAGGTAGAGACCTATTATGACTAATTATTCTTGCCAACTAAGTATTAAACTTATTTGTTTCTATAATACGAAAGGGAGTGTAAGTATGGTCAGTAAGCTATACATGTTGGCACCCTGAACAAAGCTCAGGTTGCCTCACCCTAGTTCTGGCTTTTGCTTCTGCTTCAAATCCAGGGCTCTTTCTACTGTATCACACTGTTGTGATTATTCAAGTTATGAAGCTCGTGTTCAGTCTGCAAGTTTGTGAAGTGCCAAATAGAAGAGCAGCACTTTAGAAATAGTTTCCCCTGGGTATTGCCTCCCTCAACAATCACTCAGTTCAAGTACTACCCACTCCAAGAAGACACCCCTGATTCCTTTTACCAAGAAGGATTTTTTTCACTTGGGCCTCTCAAAGCTCTATTGGGGACCCAACATACTGTATTTATGTATTTATTTGTATGGGTGTCATATATCCTTCTTACTAGATTATAATGATAGTAATATCTCATACTTATATCATGCTTTAAGTTTTACAATAGAGGTGTTATAGTGGATAGAATAATGAGTGTAAAGTCAGGAATATCTCAATTCAAGCCCTGCCTCTGACACAAGCTGTGTAGCCCTGGATAAGTCATATAGCGTCTCAGGCAGCTACTCAAGATTTATTTACTAAGTTACACTGTGCGATTGAAGGGAGCTCTCACACTTCCCCAAATTAATGAAGTCATAGAGCTTTCCATTATTTTCTCTTTAAGTAAGGTTTACAATATGATGTGATGTGATGTGTGTTTGTGTGTGCATATATGTATGTAGTGTTTCATTTGGTTCTCATGACACCCCTATGAAGCATGGGGATACAATATTATTTCTGTTTTACAGATTTTCAGGCCTGTGAGCTCCACAGTCATTACTACTGACCCTGTACAGAAACCTCAATTAAGAGCTGAAAAGCATCTTGGACGTCATCTTTCTCAATTTCCTCCTTTTGTA
>CM053624.1:280912943-280936032 GCA_028646595.1 Phalanger gymnotis
TTTTTTTATTTTAAGCCCAATCTATTGATCTGCTCTTGCTCTATTTTACTGACATAAGCATTTAGAGATATACATTTTCCCCTAAATATTGCTTTGGCTGCATCCAATGAATTTTGGTATACTGTCTCATTGTTGCCATTCTCTTTAATGAAATAATGGATTGTTTCTATGATTTGTACTTTGATCCACCCATTTTTAGGATTAGATTATTTAGTTTCCAATTAATTTTTAATCTATGTTTCTACAGCCTTCTGTTGAATATAATTTTATTGCATTATGGTCTGAAAAAATATATTTAATATTTATGCTTTTCAGCATTTGGTCGTGAGGTTTTTATGCCATAATACCATGGTCAATTTTTGTGAAAGTGCCATGTACAGCTGAGAAAAAGGTATACTCTTTTTATTCCCATGCAATTTTCTCCAGAGGTCTGTTGGTTCTGAAAGACTTACGATAAAAAATGCCATCCACCTCCAGAGAAAAATTTGATGGAGTCTGAATGCAAATTGAAGCATAATTTTAACTTTATTTTTCTTGCTTTTTTGCAACATTGTTGATATGGAAATATATTTTAGATGATTTCACATGTATAATTGACATTACATTTCCTGCTTTCTCAATGGGTGGGAGGTGGGTAGAAGGGAGAGAATTCAGAACTCAAAATTTTTCAAAAATGAATGTTGAAAGTAAATAAATATTTTAAAAAAGGAAACTGAATAGGAGGTTATAATGATGAAGCTTGGCCCAAAAGAAACAATATGATAACTCCCAGAGGTGAGAGCCTATGGATGTGGAACATAACCTGTAATGTCAGACTTTTTTGAAGTGTTGGACTGTTTCGATGAGCTATTTTACATTTTATGTGAACTGGAGGTGGAATCAAGAAAACCTTAGTTGGAATTCTAGCTAAGGTACTTGCTAGTTGTGTGACTTTAAAATAGATACATAGCCACAATGAACCTCAGTTTCCTCATCCGTAAAATTGGACTAATAATATTACCTACCCCATAATGTTATAAAGATCAGTTTTTAAAGGAGTTAACTTGTTTTAAAGAGCATATACTTTTCTTTACTGCACACCTCCTACCCCACCACATAAAAGAAAGAAAAACCAATCCTTGTAACAAGTAGGCACAGTGAAGCAAAACAAATTCCTAGGACTCAAAGTAGGTAGTTTCAAAGAGGAAATTTAGGTACAATTATAGTTTTCTCAAAGTAGAATAGTCTGCCCCAAAAGACCTAAGTTTCACCTCATTGGGAGTCTTTAAGCAAAAACTAGAGCAGATTATTTTTCAAGTTTAGGTTAGACTAGGTGGACATTGTGGTCTCATGTAGTGATGAAATTCTATGAGACTGGCCTGGGTTCAAATCAGAACTCTGCTACTTGTAACCTGTATGACCTTGGACAAGTCACTGCCTCTCTAGAGTTCAGTTTCCTCCTCTGTCAAATGGAGGAGTTGAATTAGGTGATCTCTAAGGTCTCCACTGTCCGTACACTCTATGATCCTATGATTCATGACACTGAGTCTAGTGTTCTTTCATCAAGTCATCTCTCAGCTGTTTATGCCTGTTCTTATTGATGATCTAAAGACTCAGGTATTTTCTGAACTCACAAACAAACAGTCAGTCATCTATTACTCCATTTGATACCCAATCACATAGCACTCACAGGAAGCCTTTGTGAGCACCTGTAGATTTGATTACTCAAATGGCAAGCAAGAGAAAATGGAACCCATAGGGTTTACCAACAATGAGTGAAAGCAACTGGAAAGAAAACAAAGCAGTCTTGGCATCAGAGGCAAAACGAAATTACCAAGGAAATTACACAGTGGTCATGGGTACAAAACTGTACATTTTTTTAAGCAAAGAGACTAGTGAAAGTAATTATAGTAGGCATTTCTATTATGACTTGAGGCCCACAATATATTTTACGTAACTTGAGTCACACAACCAAAGTAATGGCTATGTAGTATAAGTATAATCATCCTCATTTGATAAATGAGGAAACTGCGGCTTAGAGAACTAAAATTATTTCCTCTAGGTCCCACAGCTAATAGGTCAGGTCTGAACCCAAGTCGTCTTCATTCTAAACTAAACATTCTTTCCATTACACCACATTCACAGAATGGTAAAGGAAGGCCATGGTTGGGAAGAAGAAATTGTCATTGGGAGTCAAGAAGTGAGAACAAACAGTGCATGCATGCATCCCACACATGTCAATGTTTTTAATGTACAGAAGACTAGTTTGGGGTGGACAATACAGATTCAAATATCTGAAATACTTGAAGATTATTTATTCTTAATCCCAAGTCCCAGTAACAATCTCTCCTCTTTCCTGTCCCCATACCTCCAACTTTTAGAGGCATAATTCCCTCCTATTTCTTTCTCTAGACGTCACCAGTCCTTATTTGGCGTCTGGCATTCTCCAAATTCTCTTGGCCTCTATCTCACTTTCTTTAACTCATTCACCGAAAAGTTTTTGGGTTCTTTTTTTAAGGAAATTTAACTAGAATTTAAGCTACTTATTGAAATGATAGGAACTTTAGTGGGAAATGACAACTTCCTGTTAGAATTTATTAGAGAGAAGAAGAAAGCTGGCTGTAGGTTGACATGCCCTATAGACTTTGGAAGAGCAGATTTCAAAGTGTTCAGAAGAATGATGGGTAAAATCCAACACTCACTGAGTACAGAATTGCTGAGTTACAGTGTTCAAGAATCTTAGCCAATTTTCCCCTAATCTGGCTAAAATGACTGCCCATGCATTTGCAACTTGCTTTTTTTTTCCTACTGCACCAAGGAAAAAAAGATCCTGTCACTGGAGATTTTTAAGTGACAGTTGTTAAGGATGTTGTAGAGGTGATTGCTGCTACAGATCCCATTTGCAGAGCCATTCCAACTTTCAGTTAATTTAATTAGGCAGATGGGTGGTGCAGCAGATAGAGTGCTGGCCAGGCCTGGCATCAGGAAAAACTGAGTTCACATTTGGCTTCAGACATTTTCTGCCTGTGTGACCCTGAGAAAGTCACTTAGCCTCTCTGCCTCAGTTTCCTCATCTGTAAAATGGGGGAAATCATAACACTTCTTTCTCAGGATTGTCATGAGGATAAAATGAGATATTTGCAAATTGCTTTGCAAACCTTAAAGCTGTACATAAATATTTATAATTATTATTACTCTTCAAGCATATATAATGTTACTTATATTTTATATATCATTCAATAGAGCGGCTAGGTGATGCAACGAACAGAGTACTAGGGCTATAGTCAAAAAGACTCCTGTTCCTGAGTTGAAATCTGGCCTCAGATACTCACTAGCTCTGTGAACCTGGACAAGTCACTTAACCCTGTTTACCTCAATTTCCTCATCTGTAAAATGGGCTGGTATAGCACCAATGTGATATTCACAGGGCCTATGAATATGCTGATGTATTTCTGGATCACAAAATATAACAGACTCTCCACATGGAAGACAGAACTGAAACATTTATTCAAACACCAGAAGGCCGAATCCCAACACCAGAAAGCCAAATCCATCGTAGCAACAAAGAAATCTATACACATTAGCAATGCAGGGGCCACTGTTATCCCAAGTCTTCCTTCTGTTAAGGCCTTCCCACAAACGAACACCTTCAAACAAAATCACTCCATCTCTCACTCATGTTAGCTCCTCTGCCTGCTCTCTCTTTCCCAGCTCTAACTGCTCTGACCAACTTCCTCTCAGCTCTGTTCCACCCTTCCTGCTCCACCCTTCCTGTTCTACCCCTTCCTGTTCCATTCATTCAGCAAGTTCCTCTCACCACAGACTTCAAATGACTCAAATTCATGTGACTTAGGTTTCCATGTGACTTAAGCAGGTCACATGGGCTTATTAATGAATGGGAAAGATCTCATTTACATTATCATTACAGCTAGAGAAGGAAATGGCAAACCACCCCAGTATCTTTGCCAGGAAAATTCCAAATGAGGTCATGGAGAGTCAGACACATCTGAAAAACATCTAAACACATACAATATGTTATAACATGTAACATGTACGGTTCTTTCAGAACCATATTCCAGTCACGGGTTCCATCTCACCAAGTCTAACTGACATCTGTAATATCAAATTTGTCCCCCTGAAATTGATATCTCTAGATCATATGGCTTATCACCTATGCATTGCTTATTTTTATATGGAAATGTGAGGACACATCATTTGTTGTCAATCATTTTCTTGGATTTTATTTCTTATAAATTTTGGAGACATCACTGCTGTTACCAGTAGATTTCCTTCACTTTAATGAAACAGAGCAACAGGGCAGTGAGGGTTGAAGCTGGGAAAAGAAAGGTCCACAGCTTAACAGCAGTGCTGTCAAATGGTGCTAGTCAGTCTTAGGGTTAATATTGTTGGTATTTTGTTAATAACTATTTGATGTCTTTTGTTAAGAAAGTTGGGGTCAGCTTGCATGAGAGAGAAGGGTGTTGGAATGCATTGTTAGTAATTCAGGCACCAGTGGGAAGCACATCTTGAGCCAATCATTATGGATCTTATCTGAACCTGCCACATCCTAGCTTTATAGGGAATCTAGAATTTCAGTCATCTCCCTTGGTATGATTGCTCTCTTGTTCATTATATTAATGGCACTCACGCTTTGCCTTTTTAGTATAAGTCAATTTATACTTTTGTTGTGCTGGACTTCTTTCAATCACAGAGATTAGCAGAAATTTTCTACCTCCTCCTTTCTGGAGGAATCTTTCTTTCTTCTAATTCAGAGTGTAACTCATGGCTCAAAGCCTATCTGCAAAAGATTCTCCTCATTGGTGGAGATTGATTACTCAATAATTTGTACCTTCATGAAAGGTGGACTTAGTAAAACTTGAGAAAGTTCTGTCCTTCTGTCTTTCAGCTTTGAGAGGGAAGATGCACGATTCCTGATTGAGGAGAAAGACTCTGAGAAGAAGCTGACATGTCTAGGAGCAGGTGACTCCATCATATCCCCATCCCCAGCTTGGTATGCTAGAGACTATGGAGAATTTTCTCTAGGGTGAAATCTGAAACATTCTCACTTTTGCTTGAACAGAGATATTTTACTCCCAGTAGGAGAGTGGCTTCTCTGCATATTTTCTGGTATAGTCTTATCTGTATTGCTTCTCTGATTTCTGTTTGCTATCAGCTTGGATAAATGAGTTTATTTGCTATTTGCTACATGTGTTCATTGTGTAACTGTCATTTGTTGGGAAGGGAGTCAATTGTGCTAGGAGTATTCCTTCTCCCTTAAGCATGAACCTAAAATTTATTTTCCCTAGCAGGGGTGGGGAACCTGTGGTCTCAAGGACCATATGTGGCCTTCTAGGTCCTTGGGGGTAGTCTTTTGACTGAGTGCAAGTTTTACAGAACAAATCGTTTTATTAAGGGGATTTGCCCTGTGAAGTTTGGATTCAGTCAAAGGGCCACACTCGAGGACCTAGAAGGCTGCACGTGGCCTCAAGACTACAGGTTCCCCACCTCTGCTAGATTAACAATATTTAGGGGGCAGATAGATACAATTCTAGTCTGGAAAAAGGTCAGAGTGGCAAGCTTTTGACTCCAACTTCTTGTTTCCCTTCCTGGAAGGTATCAAAGTCTCCCTGGAGGAGGGTGGGCAGCAGAGACTCTAAAGACTTTTATTCATGCCTCCCTTCAAGGCACATCCAAATAGCCCTATATGGACATATGTGTGTGTGTATGTATATGTGTATGTATATATATGTGTGCTTGTGTGTATATGCGTGTGTATATATGCATATATACATATGTGTGTATATATGCATATATACATGTGTGTATATGCATACATATACATGTGTGTATATATGCATATATACATATGTGTGTATGTATGCATATATACATATGTGTGATATATACGTAAAACCTACATGGGAAAAAACACATCCACAGCACCTGCTACAAAAGTTTAACCTTTTCATATGTGGTGGACTCCTTTGGCAGCATGGTGAAGCCTGTGGACCCCTTTTCAGGGTAATGTTTTTAAATACATAAAATAAAATGCACAGAATTTGAAAGAAAACCAATCATGTTGAAACACAGTTGTCAAAAAAAATCTAAGTTCATGGGCCCCAGGGTAAGAACTTCTGCCTAATTTCTTTACTTCTCAAGTCTCTCCAGTATAGGTTTTGATTAAAGTTTAAATTGTTCCTTTTGGTTTTTGTACTGCTTTGACTCTGTCTGGCTTTTAATCGTGATTAAGATTATCAAGAATTTCTAATAAGCATTTATTTCTGAATGTCATTCTGCATGCTTCCTTTTTGTTGCTTTTAATCAAGTGATATGGGGGTAAAGTTTTCAGATATCAGCACCAGCTCTGTACTGAAATAATCTTCAAATGTCTTTCCATGAGCCTTTAATAGTTTTCTGAAGTTGCTTCTGCCATTTGACTCTTTCCCTTGGTGTACTAGTAGCTTCCCCTTTCCTCCTCTAGTCCTTGCTGACAACTAGACGTATAATTATGTGCAGTTCCTGAAATATGTCTGTACTCTCTTCCAAACATCATAGGAAAATAAATTCATTCCTAATTGTTGAAATAGAAATCAGCTTTTTGAGATTCCTTTGTTTTGGTATAATTGGCCTATTAGTAGGATTAATATCACCAAACTCAAAAAGAGCTTTTTGGAACTCTATGTATTCCCATTTCTCTTTCAAAATCGTTTAAGATATTAGCATTATTTTTGCTATCTATTTCATCACAAGATAGTGCCTTTGGAGTGTGTGATTGGTCTAGATTTTTTTCAGTGCCTTAAGATTCTTTATATTTAAGCAATTCCTTGATTGCAGCTCTTATTTCATATGATCTGGGCTATGGGATGAAGTTGATCTGCCACACAACATACAGTAACTTGGAGCTGAGGATCTCTTTA
The DNA here is from genome assembly GCA_028646595.1 of Phalanger gymnotis. Taxonomy (NCBI): domain Eukaryota; kingdom Metazoa; phylum Chordata; class Mammalia; order Diprotodontia; family Phalangeridae; genus Phalanger; species Phalanger gymnotis. The sequence continues at coordinate 280,919,840 of CM053624.1, forward strand.
ACAAAAGTAATACGAAGTCCTTTCCTATAACTGACAAGACCGTGTTCCCTTGTATATTATGCTGTCCTGGTTCATAGTGAAAACATTCATATCTCCAGCCTATTTCATGCCCTTATGGTTTTCCTGTTTAGTGACCAGTACAAGGAATCATTTCCAGAAGGTAGGCTGTTAACATGCATCTTGCCTTCTTTTGGTACTAGCACACAAAAGAACAACTCTTGCTCCACTGTCTTCCAAAGCAAGCTGATCCGCAGATAGTTCCTTGCAAAGTCAACCTACAATCCTGTGCTGCCCCATCTATTTCCTAGATTCACCTGTGAGGTTTCATTACACTATCAAGGGGATGCTTACCCAATCAGCAAATATCCAGGCCTTTGCAGCTATCATAGCCATCTTAGAGCACACAGTCTCCACTATTAAGCTCCACCTTGGCTGACATTCTTTTTCTTTGCTATTCTCCATCACCACCCCCATGCTTTTTCATGTATTCACACACATGCACATACACAAGCAATCTTAAGACATATGTTACAGGGCTGGCTTTTACTGGGTTATTATTATTGTTATTGTAGGTGTTGTTATTATCATAGGTTATTCCACCAAGATTGAGTAGCTGTGAAAAAAACTTTGGGATTTCAACCCTTGACTCTTGCCAGCTGTGCCATTAGGTTTAAGGTTTGACAGGTCCTACCAAATTTTGATAGGAGGTTTATCTGTAAGTTAGCCTCTAGGTGATACTATTTTGGGAGGGGGTACACAGCAACTCACATGCGAAAGTACTATGGATACAAAGACAAAATAAAAAACAACACCTGGATTTTCCTATGGGAAATAAGTGATATTTGAAGTTTCAGAATAAATTACTCTTGGGTTGATGATGTATTGTATTTGTAATATGGTAAGCCATTAAGAAAATTTTCCTGGCTGGGAGAGGTTAATCTATGATGTAACCAATCACAATGGAACCATGTTGATTTGGCAAAATCATGGCAACTAGAAGCATTGTTAGGAAGTTGGGCTCTAAAGAATTAGGAGGTGAAGAATGGATCCAGAGAGTATCCCCAGCACATAGAACAGTGCCTGGCACATAATAAGTGCTTAATAAATGCTTGCTGATTGATTGACTGAAACCATTCCATGTAAGGACCAGGTGAGGGAATTGAGGATGTTTAGCTTGGAGAAGAGAAGACTTGGGAGGAAGATGGACTCAACCAACCAACAGGCATTTGTTAAGCACTTTCTGTGTTTCTGTTTCTTTGATAGGCACTGTGAATCCAAGGACAAAGGAGAGACAGTATTCTCAAACATAGGCATCTACAGAACAAATATAAGGGAAGCATGGGGAAGGCAGTATGAGTTGGGGGGCACAAAAGGTACGATGCAGAGGTGGTATTTGAGCTGAGTCTTGGAAGAAACCAGAGATTTCAAAAGGAGAATGTGGGGAGGGAGTGAACTCCAGGCAGGGCGGATAACCAGGAGAGTTTCATATGTGAAAAAGGACACTTCAGCTAGATCCCAGAGTAAATGAAAGAGAGCAATATATAACAAAGCTAGAAAAGCAGGATGGGGTCCAACTGTGGAGAGCTTTATATTTAACCATAGATGTAATAGGGAGCCACTGAAATTCATTAAATAGGGAAAAGGTGGGTGAAGTGGTCAGACCTGAACTTTAGGAATGGGCCACACAACATAGAACCCAGAATCCCAGAGCTGGGAGGGAGTTTAGAACCCAATATATTAAATTCCAAATTTAGAAGGAACCTTAGAAAATATCAAAGTAAGGAGAGACCTTAGAGGATGGGATATATCCAAATTCAAATATTTGAAGGGATGTCATAGAAACAGGGGATCAAACTTGTTCAGATTGACCACCCCCCCCCTAAAAAAAGGGCATAACTGGGAACAATGAACAGAAAACTGCAGAGGTAATTTTCACTTCCATATAAGGACAACAATTGTCAAAAAGTAGAGTAGTCCCAAAATGGAATACCCTTTGTGGTAGCTAGTGATTTCCCCATCTCCAAAAGTCTTCAAATAGAGTCTAGATGACCATTTGTCATGGTAGTTACAGAAGGGATGGATGCCTACTCATGTATGAACTCCGCTAGATGCCCTATGCAGCTTCTGTCAATCATAAGGCCTTTTTATGAGTGTTTAATAAAATTAGTAATGTAATGGACCCCAAACCTTAAGGCAAGGCTAGAATGCCTCCCATGTGGGATGCAAATCTGGCTGCTACCCTATTCCCTATTTGAAAACACCATTTCCTCACACTGAGGCATTTATCTACTACTCAGAACAGCTGGCTTTGAGTTTCAAGTCTCAGGAAATGGATGGGGAGATGACAGAGGAGAGACCTCTGTGCAGCAGACAGGCAGTTTTATGCTACACTTCCTTGCTCACAGGAGGCTTGTAAGAATTAAATTTGGATAACAATGAGAAGTGGTCCATAGGTGCTGTGAGCCTATTATTTTCTTATCGTCCTCCACTTTTGAACCCCAGAGCCTTCTTCAAGAGCTGCAAAATGGCACAGAGAGAAGAACATCAGAATGATGGCAGAACTTAGAACTCAGGATTGTTGCAGTTCAGGCCATAACACTTTAGCTTTATAATGTAAGGTAAGTCACTTCCCTTCTCTGTACCTCAGTGTACTCATCTCTAAAATGGGGTTGTTGTGAGGATAGTGCTTGATAAACTTTAAGGTGATATAGAAACACAAGCTGTTGTTACTATTCTGCTAAAGGGAATATCAAATTCCAGAGAGATTGCTTGGCCTGGGAAGAAACATAATTATCAAAATTCCATGGAGAAAATTCCCATCTTCCTTCCTCTAGAACAGCTGTTGCCAGGATAGAACAGCTTTTAAGATCATCCCCAAGCACTCAGAGGTGCAATTTTCTGAAAGTGTCTTAATCTTGACAAATTCCTTCTAAAAAACACTACTGTCACTCCTATTTCTTCTTGCTACAAGCCAGAGATTATAATAATAACAATGATATTTCTTTAGCATTTTACAGTTTATAAAGAATGTACCCCATAACAACCTTGTAAAGGAAGAAATATGGGCCCTATTATTTCCATTTAACCGATGAGGAAATTGAGGGTGAACAGCAACATAATTGCCCGTAATTATGCAGAAGTACAAATCATTCAAGAAAATGTGTTCTTTTCTTAAAGTCTGGTTGATAAAAGACCTCCTCATCCTCATGTTCTTACAGAGGGTCCCCATCAAACCTTTAGCTCCACCTCCCTGGGCCTCAACTTGCATACTTCTCGTGCCACAATCTCCTTGCCTATTCCCTTAAGGAATAAGACACGGGGATTTCCCATTGAAGTTTAATCTCTACTTTGTGTGGATCCAATAGTCTCCATGGGACCTAAGAATTCCATCCCCTTTTCCATCTGGTATGCCCCCATTTTAACAGACACTTGGTGCTGAAATAAGCACTGGATAATGATTCATTTCAATTCAGGATTCTAGATATTATAGTAAAGGATGAGGATATCATCACAAAAAATCACCAACATTTAGTCTAGCAAGTCTAGAAACATCAAGTTCACAAACTTCTGGGAAAAAATGTAGGGGTACTGCAAAGGGTAAACCCAAGAGCATAACCAACTATTCATACAGACAAGTTCAAATTCAGAAGACTCTTCTATTCCCTCTCTCTCTCTCTCTCTCTCTCTCTCTCTCTCTCTCTCTCTATCTATCTCTCTCTCTCACACACACACACTTCATGTCCACACCAGGTTATATCTCCCTCCACCCCCAACACTAGTTTATTTTTGTGCATATCAATCACTGCCCTTGCCAACTGGTCTATCACATCAGCTAGAGATGGAATTCCTGACTCCATGGTCTTGGCAGAATCCTAACTCCTAGAATGTCAGAGCTTGATGGCATTTCTGAGATAACTAATACAACCTGTGCCTAACAAAGATACTCTTCTATAATATGCCAACAAATGATCATCTAACCTTCTCTTGAAAAGTTCAGACAAAGTGGAAACCGCTACCTTCAGTGTACCTTTCCATTTTTTGATAGCTCCAAAATATTGGAAAGTTATTTTTTACACTGAATTCAATTCTTCTCTCTAATTTCCTTGTTCTGATTCCTTGTTTCTCTTTCTGCAGACAAATAGAACTAGCCTTCACCTTCTTCTGCATGGCAGCCTTTAAAATACTTGAAATCAACATTCACGTTCCCCCATGTTTTCTCTGTTGCATGTTAAATATTCCCAGTTTATTCAACTAATCCTCATATGGCATACTCTCTGGGAACTTCATTGTCAAGGTCATCTTTCTTCTGTCCCCTTTTAGGTTGTCAGCATCCTTCCACAAATATACCCAGAATGAATCACTACACTGTAAATGTTATCTGACAAAGACAAAGTCCTAGAAATTACACTACTCTTAGACTTAAAGCACCTCACAGTATTTTAAAATACTTGAAATCAACTATATACAAATTCGTCATCATGGTGTCTCAGGTCCTTCATGACCTTGCTCCCACCTGCTTTTCTAGTCCCATTTCATATTATTGCCTAACAGACTAGCCAATCAATGCTTGGATTTGAATTATAAGGTTCTGAAAGTGATCCACAGGTCACCCTTAAGATGTTTATTGAAGGCCACATGGGATCTGTTGGAAATCAGTAGCTCTATGGTACATTTCTGCTCTCACCCTGAAAATGCCATTCCAGTTCACCACAGCCAACACTATGTCTCAGACTCCTGCACTCTGAAATATTCTTTAAGCTCTGCTGAAACAAATGTGCCTATAAACAATCAGGGTGCTGTCCCAATGCTGCCTGTTAAGGAAGAAAAGATTTACTCCCTAAAGGAAGGGTGAATAGAAGAGTACTAGACATCTTGGGAGAGAAAAACTATGAACGGTCTGAAATGAGCCCTAGATTTTAGGACAACAGGTTTCAAAGGCTTCAGAGGAAATGACAGTGCCATAGGCTAAAATTGTACAAGGAATTCAGAACCAGAAGAATGGTAAACTAACAAATGAAATTCTGAAGTCACAAAGGTAAATCATTCCAATTAAAAGGGAAAATTGTGACTTGTTCAAATAAATCAATGTGGATACATAGGGAACTCGTTAACCAACTCAGATTTTTCAATGTGTGCAGAACATGGAAGCAAGGGCATATAATAGAGAATGAATACAAACATACCATATGACTCTACAAGAAGAGACTCAGTGATATTAAAACTGAGAAAGAGCTGAAGCTAAGGAAACAAAAATGAATTTGTTTGTTTTGAAAGCTCTACTGGGGAAAGAAAAGGATCTGAGCAATAAAAGCAGCAATTTGAAAAGGCCAGTATGGCTTTCTTAAGAACACGTCATGCCAGATGAGCTCCACTTAATTTTTTTAACGTGGTTACTAAGCTGGTAGATCAGGGAATACGTCGGATATTGTTTCCTTAGATTTCAGTAAAGCATTTGATAAGCATCTCATACTATTCTTTTCCAAAAATGGAGAGATATTATAATTAGACATATTCAGAACTGGTTAAATAGCTGAACTGAAAAGAATGGACATGAATGTTTCACTGTCAACTTGACAGGAAGTCTCCATTGGAGTGCCTTAGGAATTTGGTCTGGTGCTGTATAAAATTTATATCAATGGCTTAGATAAAGACATTGATGATGTGCATAAAATTCTAATGTTATCTAAACCTGGGAGGGATAGCTAACAGTCTAGAAGATAGTCAGGATCCATAAAAAGTTCAATAGACCATTCGGACTGAACATGATAAGATGAAATTTTAAAGATATAAATGCAAAAAGTTTTACACTTGGTTTCAAAACTAAGGTTCATGAATACAAGGTGTCATATGTTAGAAAACAATTTATTTTCCCTAAAAATGTCTTTAGGGTTTTATGACCTCTAAGTTCAATATGAAACATGAACATAATGTGGCAACCAAATATGCTAAACTGATCTTGGAATTCACTAAAAGAAGGATAGATTCCAAGAACAAGGAAATGATTGTCTCTCTGAGCATCATACTTTAAGAAGGACATTCATAAAGTGGAAAGCCTCAAAGAAGAGGACAACCAGGATGGTAAAAATCATTGAGTCCATATCGTATGAAGTTTAGTTGAGGAATAAGCATGGAGTAAGCATTCATCAAAGGATGACTGCCTTCAAGGATTCAAAGTACTACCATGTAAAAGAGGGATAATTTGTTCTTTTTTTTCCTTAGCAGGAAGAACAAGGAGTAAAAGGTGTAAGTTTCAAAGAAGCAAATTGAAGTTGGTGTCAAGAAAAAGCGTCCTAACAAAACTCTTCCAAAAGAAGAGTGGTTTACCACTGGAGGTTTAGGGTATCCCCTTAAATGGGTCAAAAGCAGCAATACATGGAAAGGACTGGGCATAGAGCAGGGCCATGGAAGATAAAGACGACAAAGAAATATAAAAACTGAATTTGTAGAGGGGGCAGAAATCAGAATATGATTGGTTAACATTCCTGTTTATTCCAAAATATTTATTTCTTCTACACACACACACACACACACACACACACACACACACACACACACACACACACACACACCTTAGAATAAATATAAATAAGGAAGCTTCTCATAAAGGCCTACAACCTATGACTCACATAGATGAACAAATATCCTTGTACTGAGTTGGTGACTAAAGCCCTTGAGACTACACAGCACATGAAACTCATATCAAAGTGAAAAGTATGAGCTCCCCATTGCTGCAACAGGCATATTTCACAGACCTTGTGATCCTGTAAGGTAATCTCATCATAAACATGGTACTAGGTCAATACTGAGACATCACATTAACTGAAGCTAGAAGACTGCTTGTCATTCGTATTGTAGAGGAAATATTTTTAGGTGCAGATTGGATTAGATCAAGAGTTGGCAAACTACCTTTATTTAAAAAGGCAAAAAAGCATTGTTAGTTCACCAACCACATAAAAGTAGAGGGCTGACTAAATCTGGCCCATAGGCTATAGTCTGCTGACCTCTAGACTAGATGGCCACTAAAGACACTTTTGATACTGGAATTCTGTTTTTCTCAGAATCTATTAAGCCAGCCTTCTATTTATGAATTTATATTACATGTCTTGGATGTTAATTTATAGAGAGAATGTAAGAATCTGTATGATTCAGTTTCTAGTGTAGTTATATACACTAATTTCTCTCTGGTTTATTTCTTATTTTTGTATCTCTAGCACCTACCAGAGCAAGTACATAACACATGATAGGCACTTAATAAATGTTTGTTGAATTAAATATATTATCAGATTCTAAGTGAATGGTAGAGATTTAAAAAAAAATAACCTTTTATTTTGAGCACTCACTATCCCCAGTTCAGCCACATTAACTATGAAAATGGAAAGAGGCCAAACAGAGCTATAGGCCATTTTGCATTTTTCTTTGTTTCATGAGTTGCCATACCTAATGAATTAATTAATTAGTGACCAGCCTCTTGGTGGTGAGCCTCTCTGTACTTAGTTGGACAGGTCCTCAGAATACAAATTTAGTCTATTGCCAGAAACATACTTGAAGCCTTTCCAATGTGACAGAACCTGCCAAAACTTGTGTTCTGCTGGCATAGCCTCCAAGAACTCAGGGTCACCTCCATGCTAGGATTAGACATTGCATTAGGATTTTCAGGGAGGAATAATAATTCACCCTACCACAATTTGTTAAATGCAGTTAAAGTATTTCTCAGTAGTGAATTTATATTCTTGAATATTTATCCTAACAAAAGAGAAATAGAAACTAATGAATTGTACCTACAGCTAAAAACAATCAGAAAATCAATAAATTAATAAGTCCAAAACAAGACAAAAGTAAAAATATAAAAATTGAAAGGAAAATGAAGAAAACTTGGAGAAAACCAATCAAATCTAGTAAACAAAATGGAGAGCTATTTTTTAAAAAGCTATTAAAGTTGACAAAGCTATAAATATTTTCATTTTATTAAAAATAAAAAAACAAATTTACATATGAGATATTTTAGATATGAGAAAGGAAAATCACAACAAATGAAAAAGAAATAGTGAAAATTATTAAAAACTATTATATTCAATTATATGTCAAAAATTGAAAATTTAAATAAGATGGGTAGGCTTATAAAATATGCAAATTTATTTTTAAAAACAGGAAACAGAGACCTTGAACAACCCTAAATTTAAAAAAAAGCAAAATTAATTCACTAATGAATTATCAAAAGAAAAGTATAGCTAGAATTTCTAGAACAATGTTAAATAATGATAGTGGCCATCCTTGCTTCACCCCTGACCAAACAGATTAATAAATAAGCCCTATTAAATACTTAACAAACAAATAATTCCCATGTTCATGAATATAAATGTCTCAAATAGAGAAATATGGCATTCTATCAAATTTCTTCCCTGAAACAAATAACAAGTTGCTATACAATTCAAGAAAAGAGAAGCCAGAAAATGACAAATATAAGCAACTACAACTTTCAAATGTTAATGCAATAATTGAATAAAGGCTTTGAGATATATATTATAACAATAGACACAAAATACATTTGTTGTATTTATGTTAGTAATGAAAAGGTTTTTTTAACATAAATAACATATTGTAGTGGCAACGACAACATCGCTATGTGGCACAGTGGATAGAGGTTTAGACCTCAGGTCAGGAAGATTAATTTTCCTGAGTTCAAATCTGGCCTCAGACACTTATTACCTGGATGACCCTGGGCAAGTCACTTAACCCTATTGACCTCAATTTCCTCATCTGTAAAATGAGCTGGAGAAACAAATGGCACACCACTCCAGTATCTTTGCCAAGGAAATCCCAAATGGGATCATGAAAAGTTAGACGTGATTGAAAATAACTGTGTCAAAACACAAATTCAGAAGGGGACAACCTTATCAATATATCGGCATCCAAAACCTCAAGGGGAATATGAATTGGTCTTAAGCCCCAAAAGCCTTCTTTGAAGAGCTCAAGAAGGATTTTAAAAGTCAAATAAGAGATGTAGAAGAAAAATTGGGAAAAGAAATGAGAAGTATGCAAGAGAGAGTCAATAGCTTGGAAGAGGAAGGACAAAAATTGACTATAGAAAGTAAGTCCTTAAAAAATACAATTGGGCAAATGGAAAAAAGTACACAGAAGAAAACAACTTTTTAAAAAATAGAATTGGCCAAAATGGAAAGAGATACAAAAGCTAACTGAAGAAAACAATTTGTTAAAAGTTAGAATTGGACAAGTGGAAGCTAATGACTCTATGAGACACCAAGAATTAGGCAAACAAAATCAAAAGAATGAAAAAAACCAGAAGAAAATGTAAAATATCTCATTGGGAAAACAACTGACCTGGAAAATAGATCTAGGAGAGATAATTTAAGAATTATTGATCTACCTGAAAGCTGTGATCAAAAAAAGGACCCTGGACAGCATCTTTCAAGAAATCATCAAGGAAATCTGCACTGAGGTCCTAGAACCAGAGGGCAAAATAGTCATTGAAAGAATCCACTGATCATCTCCTGAAAGCGATCCCAAATTGAAAACACCAAGAATATTGTAGCCAAATTCCAGAATTATCAGGTCAAGGAGAAAATACCGCAAGCAGCCAGAAAGAAGAAACAATTTAAATGTCACAGAACCACAGTCAGGAATTTGCAAAGTCTTGCAACTTCTACGTTAAAAGATTGGAGGGCTTGGAATATGATATTCTGTAAGGTAAAGAAGCTTGGATTACAACCAAGGATCAACTACCCAGCAAAATTGAGCATAATTTTTCAGGGAAGGAGATGGACATTATATGAAATAGGAGACTTCTGAACCTTCCTGACAAAAAGATCAGAGCTCAACAGAAAATTTGATCTTCATATACAAGACTAAAGAGAAGCATAAAAAAGTAAACAGGAAAGAATTTTTTTTAAAATGTTGTTCAATAAGGGCAAACCGTTTCCATACCTGCATGGAAAGATGAAACTTGTAACTCTTTATTATGACTTTTAGAAAAGGTATACATGGACAGAGGGCATGGGTATAAGTTAACATTGTTGTGATGGAAAAAAGTCTAAGTGGTGAAAAGGGATTTTACTGGGAGAAGAGGAAAGGAGGAGGCAGAAAAGGGTAAATTACATCACATGAAGAGGTGCAACTACCTATTACAGTAGAGGGAAAGAAGGGAGGGAGATGAGCACTGCTTGGACCTTACTTTCATCAGATTTAGCTCAAAGAGAAAATAATATACTTAGATATAGAAATCTTACCCTATAGGAAGTAGGAGAGGAAAGGAGAAAGAAAAGGGAGAGGGTGATAGAAGGGAGAGAAGAAGTAATAAGGAAAAAGGGAAGGAAAAGGGAGGCGACTGATAGAAGTGAGGGTAGATTGAGGGAAGTGGTCAAAAGCAAAACTCTAGTGAGAAGAGAAAGGGAGAAAGGAAAGAGAAAAGCACAAACAGGGAGGAAAATAGGATGGAGAGAAAGACAATAATTATAAGTGTGAATGTAAATGGGATGAATTCTCCCATAAAACGGAAGCAGATAGTAGAGAGGATAACCATAAGTCTACAATATGTTGTTTACAAGAAACATATTTGAAGCAGAGGGATATACACAGAGTAAAGGTAAAAGGCTGGAGTAGAATATATAATGTTCCAGCTGAAGTAAAAAAAAAGCAGGGATAGCAATCCTTATCTCAGACAAAGTAAAAGCAAAAATAGATCTAATTAAAAGACATAAGGAAGGAAACTGCATCCTGCTAAAAGGTATCATAGACAACGAAGTAATATCATTACTAAACACATGCACCAAATAGTATAGCCTCCAAATTCTTAGAGAAGGTAGGGGAGTTACAGGAAGAAATAGACAATAGAACTATACTAGTGGGGGACCCCAACCTCCTCCTCTCAGAACTAGGTAAATCTAACTACAAAACAAACAAGAAATAAGTTAAAGAGACAAATAGAATTTTAGAAAATTTAGATATGATAGATTTCCATAGAAAATTGAATGGGGATAGAAAGGAATATATCTTTTTCTCAGTGGTACATGGCACCTACACAAAAATCGATCATGTATTAGGGCATAAAAACCTTACAATCCAATGCAGAAAGGTAGAAATATTAAATGATGCTTTTCAGATCATGATGCATTACATGTAATAAAAAATCTTATCATCTCCCATGGGTTTCATTATCATCTCTCTAGGCAAATGATTATTGGATCTGCATATATAGCCCTATTCTCTTTCCTGAGCTACAGCCCCAAGTCATCAGCTGCTTATTGGGCATTTCAAACTGGATGTCCCAGAGGTATCTCAAACTTAACATGTCCAAAACACAACTCATTAACTCCCTCCCCCCACCCAACTCTTCTCTCTTCTATTACTGTCAAGGGCACTACTATCTTCCCAGAGCATTAATGCCATCTTCAACTCCTTGCTTACACTCATCTCATATATCCATTCTGTTGTCAAATCTTGTTTTAACCATCATGATATCTCTCCTATACATCCCTTTCTCTTGACTAACACTGCCACCATCCTGCCTCAGGCCTCCAAAACCTTTCACTTTGACAATTGAAATAGGCTTCTCATTGGCTTCTCTGAACCTAGTCTCTCCCCACTCCAATCCATTCTCCTTCCAATAGTCAAGACAATAATAACAATAACATTAATATAGTGCTTCTTACATGCAATGTTAAGCACTTTACAAATATTATCTCATTTTAACCTCACAACAACTCTGGGAGGCAGGTACTATTGTTACCTCCATTTTTGTAAATGATAAAATAAGCAAATCGATTTTAAGTGACTTGCCCAATGTCATACAACTAGTAAGTGTCTGAGGTCAAATTTTATCTCGGGGGCAGCTAGGTGGTACAGTAAGTAGAGCACCAGCCCTGGAGTCAGGAGGACCTGAGTTCAAATCCAGCCTCAGACACTTGACACATGTACTAGCTGTGTGACCTTGGGCACCCCAAGTGCCCCGCCAAAACAAAAAAAAAACAAATTTTAACTCAGGTCATCCCAAATCCAGGCCCTGCTCTCTGAGCTTCACAGCTGCACTCATCTCCTCCACCTCCAAATTGATTTTCCTAAATTACAGGTCTGACCATGTCACCCCTCCCCTCTAAAAGAAAAAAAAAGCCAATGGTTCTCTATTACTTACTATTACATCAAATATTAAGTCCTATGTTTATCATATGAATCTCATTGACTAGTTGGCCTCTTTCTGCCTTTCTAGTTTCTTATACTCTATTCCCCAAAGTGAACTCTATGATGCAGTTACACTAGTGTACTTGCTGTTCCTCTCATGTCTCCAGTCTCCCAACTTTGACTTTCACTAGATATCTCCCATATTGAGAATTGTCTCCTTCCTTACTTCTGCCTCTTAATTTTCCCATATTAGTTCAAGACACTGCTCAATTCCTACATTCTTCAAGGGGGCTTTAACGTTTCACATCTCTGAGCTCTATGAGATTACCTTCCAATTAGAATTTATAGTTCTTGTATATATAGTGATTGGAATATTTTCCCTCTCTTTGGATGTGAGCTCCTCAAAGGCTGGGATTCTGTTTGTTTTGTTTTGTTTTGTTTTCCTTTCTTTGTACTCTCAGCACATAGCACAGTGTCTGGAACACAGTAAATGCTTAGTAAATAATGGACAACTCCAAGTAGGCAGTTTTTTGAAAGAAAAACTTAAAACCAGGGTAGGGGTGGAGCCAAGATGGCAGAGTGAAAGCAGAGACTTGCTGGAGCTCTCCCCTAAATCCCTCCAAACACCTATAAAAATGACTCTAAACAAATTTTAGACCTACAGAACCCATGAAATGATGGAGTGAAACAAGTCTCCAGCCCAAGACAGCCTGGACAGTCACTAGGAAGGTCACTATCACACCGTGCTGGGAGCAGAATGCAGCCCAGTATGGGCCATGCTGGAACAAACCAGGCCAGAGCAGACTGGGTGAAGCAGGCCTCTGGACACTGAATCACTGAGCTCTGCCGATTTCCAGACGTCTCAACCCACAAATGCCAAAGACAACTTAGCAGCTCTCAGTCCTGATTGGGGGTTGTGGGGTGAGGAGAAGCACTGTTGTGGCAGAGCTTGTGGTGGCTGCGGAGAGGGAGTCCTCCCAGCAGTTCCAAGGCAGAAAAGAGTGGTTGAGGTCACTCACAGACCAGAGCACAGGCCAGTAGAGGAGTAACACCTCTCCCTGGATCATACCACCTTGGAAGAACTGAAAATTTACAGGTACCTACAAGTAGCTCAGAAAACAGTAGTGCAAAACCCCTGAAACAGAGCACTCTCAAGTCTGGAAGCAGTCATACCTTGACAAAGAGCTCAAAAGTCAAGTAATTGGCTAGGAAAATGAGTAGACAGAATAAAAAAAAATTAGAGCATAGACTCTTACTTTGGTGACAAAGAAGATCAAAACAGAGCCAGAAGAAGATAACAAAGTCAAAGATCCTACATCAAAAACCTCCAAGACAATATTAATTGGTCACACACCATGAAAGAACTCAAAAGGGATTTGGAAAATCAAGCAAGAGAAATAGAGGAAAAATTGGGAAAAGAATGAGAGGCATGCAAGAAAATCATGAAAAATGAGTAAACAGCTTGGTAAAGGACTCCCCCAAAAATACAGAAGAAAATAACATCTTAAAAATAGACTAACCCAAATGGCAAAAGAGGTCCAAAAAACCAACAAGAAGAATGCCTTAAAAAACAGAATTGGCCAAATGGAAAAGGAGGTCCAAAAGTTTACTGAAGAAAATAATTCCTTAAAAATTAAAGTGGAACAAATGGAAGCTAATGACTTTATGAGAAATCAAGAAATTATAAAACAGAACCAATAGGATGAAAAAAATGGAAGACAATGTGAAATATCTCATTGGAAAAAACCACTAACCTGGAAAATAGATCTAAGAGAGATAATTTAAAATTATTGGACTACCTGAAAGCCATGATCAAAAAAGAGCCTAGACATCCTCTTTCAAGAAATTATCAAAGAAAACTTCCCAGATATTCTAGAACCAGAGGGTGAAATAGAAATTGAAAGAATCTACCAATTGCCTTTTCAAAAAGGATCACAAAAGGAGAACTCCTAGGAAAGTTGTAGCCAAATTCCAGAGTTCCCAGGTCAAGGAGAAAATATTGCAAGCAGCTACAAAGAAACAATTTGAGTATTGTTGGAAACACAATCAGGAGAACACAAGATCTAGCAGCTTCTTCATTAAGGGATTGAAGGGTTTGGAATGTCATATTCCAGAGGTCAAAGGAGCTAGGATTAAAACCAAGAATTACCTACCCAGAAAAACTGAGTATAATACTTCAGGGAGAAAAATGGATTTTCAATGAAATAGAGGATTTTCAAACATTCTTCATGAAAAGACCAGAGCTGAATGCAAAATTTGACTTTCAAACACAAGAATCAAGAGAAACATGAAGAGGTAAAGAGGAAAGAGAAATCATATGGGACTTATTAAAGTTGAACTGTTTACATTCTTACATGGAAAGATGATATAACCTACGAGACCTTTCTCAGTATTAGGATAGTTGAAGAGAATATACACGTATACATATATATGTGTGTGTATATATATAAACAGAGGGCACAGGGTGAGTTGAATATGAAGTGATGATATCTAAAAAATAAAATTAAGAGGTGAGAGAGGAATATATTGGGAGAAGGAGAAAGGGAGAGATAGAATGGGATAAATTATCTCACATAAAAGAGGCAAGAAAAGGTTGTTATAATGAAAGGGAAGAGGGGGTAGGTGAAAGGGAATGAGCGAACCTTACTGTCATTGGATTTGGCTTAAGGAAGGAATAACATATCCACTCAATTGGGTACCTTACCCTACAGGAAAGTGGAGGGGAAGGGGATAAGAGGGGGGAGATGATAGAAGGGAGGACAGATTGGGGGAGGGGGTAGTCAGAAGCAAATACTTTCGAAAAGGGACAGGGTCAAAGGAGAAAATTGAGTAAGTGGGGGACAGGATAGGATAGAGGGAAATAAAGTTAGTCTTTCACAACATGACTATTATGGAAGTGTTTTGCATAATGATACATATATAACCTATGTTGAATTGCTTGCCTACTGAAGGATGGTGGGTGGGGAGGGAAGAAGGGAGAGAATTTGGAACTCAAAGTTCTAAAAGTAAATGTTAAAATTGTTTTTACATGCAACTGGGAAATAAGATATGTGGGCAATGGGGCATAGAAATCTATCTTGCCCTGCAAGAAAGTAAGGGGGAAGGAGCTAAGGGGTGGGGAGAGTGGGGTGATAGAAGGGAGGGCAGACTAGGGAAAAGGGCTTGAGGTAAACCAGGTTGGAAACTTATGGAAGCAGCAGTGAACAAAAGAAGTTAATGGTTGGCTAGACAGTTTGAATCTTTTCACTAAGATCCTGAGCCTCATTTCTCCTCTAGGAGTACATTGGTCTACGCCTTCCTCAGGAAAGCCATGGCTTTTACTTGAGCTCTGAGAGAATCTTGAGTTTTTAACTAGTGGGGGAGGGGGAATGAGAAGGAAGAAGGAAAGGAGCTAGAGAAGAGAATGAAACTACTCAATCCATAATGTGACAAAGTTTATTTTCTGTTACTTTACTACCAATTTCTGTTCTAATCAATAATTTTATAATTTCACTGCAGTTCCTTTCCTGTATCTGATGGCCTTCTGGACATCTAAACACCCAGACTCAAGCTAACTTCAGAAGTCCCTAATTTTCTAACTGGAAGAAGAAAAAAATGAAACTTCTAGAAACTCCCCATATGACTTGAAACCAAGACTGAAAGAGCCCAGAGGTAGATAGACCTGAGCTATAAAAAGAAACTACATTTTAAAAATTTTTTTGTCTAATCATTTTGAATTTTTCCTTTTAAGTACTCTGTTTTGTTTTCATTTATGATTTTGAGTATACCATTTCTTTTGGGGTTTTAACTATAAAATTAAAATTTATTTTTTTTCAAGGGACTCGGTAATTTTCAGGGAACAGCCTAACTTGATGTGTTGGTAAGCAAAATGGGCTCTTAGCACTTAGTTGGCTTTTGCTTCCTTTAATAATTCAGTGTATTTCATTGAGTCTTACTAGGTGCTAAGCCCCAGGCCCAAACCCCTATTAGGTGTAAAACCTATGTGCGTGTGACTTGGTAACCAAGGTGGGGCCCCAAGTGGGGCTAGCTAAAGGAGGGCCTAGTTTACACATAAGTTTGAG
>CM053624.1:280936132-280948783 GCA_028646595.1 Phalanger gymnotis
GTTATAAGCTCCCGGGCTGAATCTAGATGCTGGTAACTATGAATCTGTATTTGGTCTGTCTGTTGATGTTTATAATTTGTTTGTAATTTGCTCTGAAGTTCAGTGTTCTGGTCTTTTTCCCTGAACTAAGTGAATGATATTTGTATGCTGGATTAAAGTAAGCTTGTCAACTCCTTAATGTAGCTTTCCTTAGTTAAGCAGATCAATAGAACCTGTGCTTTTGCAGCATGCTGGTAGCATTCTTGTTGTTGGGCTTGGGTTGGTCTTACACCCACACAACAGCTGCTAGCCAGATTGTTGAAACACTTGATTACTGATATCCACAAGCTTTTATGGGACTCTCGCCTAGGACAAGTCACCTACTTTCTCAATGCCCTAGGCAACTCTTTAAAAGCATAAGCTGTCCAACCAACACTCAAGCTCTATTGGCTGAGGGTGTTCCCCCTCACTGGTTACGTTCTCTATTCCATTGAAATCCCAGGTCCGACCTCTTAGATACAAAATAGTATTAAAAGAATCAGAGGAAGACCTCTGGATCCTTAGCTACATCCTCTCTAGAAGATTAACTGAAAATTAGAGGGAGGGAAAGGAAGATCTGTGTTTTAATTGGTATAAGGAAACTTCCTAGAAAGAAACTCTAATGTCAATCAACACCTTTTATCCCACTTAGAGTCTTAGATAGTTACCAGGAACATCAGTTAAGTGACTTGCCCAGGGTTATACAGCCAGTATGTCATAAACAGAACTTGAACCCAGGTCTCTCTGACAGAGATTAGTATTCCATCTACCACTTGACATTGCCTCTCTTGACAAATGGCTCTCCACAGGCTAAAAGAGAAATGAGTAAAATTGAGCCTTGATCTATATCAAGGTATTTCCTTTCATGATGGTATTCTATATAACCTAACTTTCCTAATGGAAAGATAAGGGGAAAGTATTATATAGAATGGAAAGCTATCTGTATCAGTGAAAGGAGTATTCACATTGATATCACATATTCACCAAACTACATATTTTTTTCAGTTGTGTAGGAATGTGGCATTGTGAGGGTTTTTTGTTTGCTTATTTTTTCTTTGTTTTCCTTTCCAAAGAGTTTTGATTATAAAGGTACGGTCTATATTTAGAGCTTTAGGAAAGTCCCCTGCCTGGAGGTTGATGACAAGCATACTGTCCCTAGGCTCTGCTACTAGATAAGAATTCTATCACCCACCCACCTCTAGGGCACTCATCACTATCTGCTACAGCCACGTGGGCTGGCTCTGTTTCCATGGAGACCAGCTGATCATCAGGGTCTGCTTAGCAAGAAGGACCAAGCAGTTCTAGTACATACCAAATGGCATGGCCTTCACACCATCAGCACTTGGAGTACTGGCATGGGCCAGGACAGAAAAGCAAACTGACACAGGCATCATTAGAATTAGCAAGACAGAAGGGCCAAAGTCCACGTGAGGGAAATCAGGGCCAGGAGATGAGCAAAAGATTGAAAGAACAGTACAGAGCACATTGCCAGCAGTCAATCAACAAGGGTTAATTGAGTGCCTACTAGGTTCTAGGCACTAGGGATCGTAAAACAAAATTGACACAGTCCTTGAACTCACAAGAAACTGTTTGCTAAGGAGAGAGAGAGGGAGCCAGAGGAATAAAGATGTATAAGTTTTTTAAAATTATGTGTGTATATATATATGTATATAGACACATATGTCTATATACATATATGATGTATATATGTAGACATACATATGTGTGTACACACACATACACACACAAAGGAAGTTGAGGGTAAATTAGAGAGGAATCAGGAAAGTCCTCCTTTGGGAGGTGAGTTTAAGCTAAGCTTTTAAGGGAACTAGAGATTCTAAGAGGCAGAGGGAAAGACAGTCATGGGGGTGGGGTGGGATAGCTTGGATGGAGGCAGATTGTGTGAAAGGCATAAAATCTCAAACAAAGGCATATGGAGTTGCTGTTGGCTTCTCCCCTCCTCCACCTCCCTTCTGGGAGGAGTTTGACTCAGACTAGGCCCTTGGTAGTTTAGGTTTGAAATTAGAACAAAGCGATACGCTCAAAGGTTATTACAACAGTTAAAAAGCGGAGTTTTACTTAGCCATAGAGCAAGAGAAGGATAGGCATTAAGGACACCTCGGGGTAATTCAGCCAAGCAAAACTCCCTTCCCTGCCTCACCCAACATGATCAACTAACCATATACCTTCAAAAAACTTTCCTATATTACCATGGTTGCTTTGTATTCAGATGATGTGAAACTGATATAAATAGTCTAAGCCCCCTGAGCCAACCAATTCCCAAGGAATATCTCAATACCTTTTAAGGAAAAAATGTCCAACTTTTATAGGGGGAGAAGTTAAGATGTTGTTCTTCTTACGTGGCCGTAGAATCAATATAGAGCCATTGGAGTTTTTCGAGAAGTAATAGGGTCAAATTACAGGACAGTATAAAATAAGAATACACTTTAGCAGCCCTGTGGAAGTTGGTTTAGAGAGGGGAAAGTTTAGGCAGGAAGATAAATTGGGAGGCTTTTGTAATCATTTAGGCCAGCCCTCTATGAACTGTTATGTTTGCACCTCTCATCGTAAAAAGAATTTTTCATTACAAACTCCATACATACACACACACACACACACACACACACACACACACACATACACACACACACACATACAACACACACACACACACATTTATTTATAAGTTGTATGTATCTAATACTATATGACTATGTCCCACGCAAAATAAAAATAGGAGATGTTTTTACTTGCCAGTAACTGCCAAAAAATGCCTGTTGAAGACACAAGTGATCTGGTGGGGAGGGAATACATATGTTAAGATTAGGAGGTTGGTGGCTTTCCCAGAGGCTCCTGTTTAGCTGTTGCTATTAGAGCCCAGGTAGCAGTTGGGTTACGACTACCATGAAGAACCAATAGGTGGTAAAGAAGCGGGGAGAGATGGAGACTTACACATCAACAGGAATATTGAGAACTAATAGGTGAGGATAGGTATTAATTGTGACACAGAGTCTGGCTATTGTAGGGAGGATAGGAATTCAAGCAGCCTTCCCACTATTTGATTGGTTGATTGCACACCTACTGGTGTCATATAATGACCCAGGTGATAGATGATAAAGGCACTATGTTGGTGATCCCTTGAGTGGAGAGAAGGGAACATTTCTGAGATATCTTGTGGAGATCTATAGGAACTAGAAAAGGAGGAAGGAACAGCAAAAGATAATAAGGAAAGACCCTGATACTGAGGTAGCCTCAACTGCCTTTAGTCCTCTCTCACCCTTTTGAGAACCTATTGCCACAGAATCTGTTCACGTAAGGGGCAATCACTAAAGACAGCTAGCTGGTTAGACAGTATGCAGGTGAGAGTGGATACAGGTTTCTGTAGCAGAGGTAGTTCCCTGACAGGTGAGCAAAGTACTTGATTTTGGCAAAGAACTAATCACTCAACTGTTCATTGTGATGAGGCATGATTATTGATAATCATGTATGCTAATAAGAAAGTCATTGTTAGCTCAAGGCTGCCATTCAGTACCTTATAACCAGCCACTTTCCCCTCTAAAGCTCTCTTAACCCTTTTCCTTCTTCCTCCTCATAGGAAATAGAGAATCTTAGAGCCAGTAGAAACTTGCAAACATAATAACAGAATTAAAGTCAATCCAAGAAGCATTTATTAAGCACCCACTATATGCAAGCACTATGCCACATCCTGGAAATACAAAAAAAAAAAAGTGAAAATAGTCCCTACCCTCAGAGCACATTCTACTCCAATGAATGTTCTGGAAGGAATCTTAGTGCATATTATTGTCAGAAACAGAAGCAGTCTTTGAACAAACAGTCTTGCAGTTGAAAGGATTCCAAGACCTAGAATGTCAGGGCTGGGACCACTGTGGTTCACAGGAAATTGTGCTAGGTTTGAAGTTAGAGGACCTGAGTTGGAAACCTGGTTCCGTTATATGCTGGTCTATGTGACCATGGGCAAGTCACTTAACCTTCATGGTCTTCATTTGCCTCCATTGTAAAATAAGAGGATTGGATTAGCTGCCCTTTAAAGTCCTTCCTGGAGTGGGAAACGGCAAACCACTCCAGTATCTCTTCCAAGAAAACCTCAAATGAGGTCATGAAGAGTTAGATATGACTGAAATGACTGAAAAACAACAAAAAGTCCTTCCCACTCTAAACCCATTGGCCTATGATCCTATAGGAAAAGCTTCTCATTCTACAGGTAACAAAAGTGAGGCCCAGGGAGAGAAATCAATCAGCCAGAGGTTACACTGGGAGTAAGAGGTTAAGCAAGGGAGAAAATCCTTATCTCTTGACTCCCAGTCTTATGCAGGATTCTTGTGATATCAAAGTACAGAAATAGTTTTGGTGGGTGATTTTAGCTAAATTGCCATAATAGTCTGGGTGGGAGTAGCCTAGGTCACTTAAGGCAGAACCAGCACAGGAGGTCTTGGGAACTATTTTACAGCCCCAACCCTGGGGCACTGAGGCTTCCACTGTGCACTTTGAAGGGACAGTATCTCCTTACTACAGTGGAGTCTCTTGTGCCAAATTCACCTGCACATCAAACCAAAGCAAGCCCTTTCCATATTGGTCCTGGAGGAAAAATAAGTGCCTTTTTTTAGAGACCCATAAAGCTCTAGCATTTTATAAACTGCAGACTACAAGACTACTGAGTGCTATCATTTACCATTTTTCAATGCAGTTGCTATTGTGTCAAGGTTCTGAAAAAATGGTTGGCATTAGCAAGAGCTGTATTAGCATAGGCAAGAGGCAGTGTAAGGCCAGTGCCATGCAAATGAACTAGTAGGCATTTGATAAATACCTGTTGATTGATTAGGACAAGCACAAAGCATGGCAAAGAATTACATATAAGCATCTAAGCTTAACACTGAAATCCAATAAATAACCATGGTATTAGCAAAGTCATGAATTGTGTTTCTTTATACAACTATTTCCATGGATAATTTTTTTAGTTTCAATTTTTTTTTCAGTTAACAAGCATTTATTTTTTTCCCTTCCTCATTTAAAAAGAAAAAAACAAAATCCTTTTTACAAATATACATAGTCAAGCTAAACAAATTCCCATACTGGCCATGTTAAAAAAAATATATATGTCTCATTCTACATCTCGAACCCATAAGCTATCTGTCAAGAATTGTGGAATTTGTATCATCATTGTGCCACTAGAATCATGCTTGGCCATTGCTTTGATCAGAGTTCTCAGGCCTTACAAAGCAGTTTGTCTTTATAATGTTATTGTATAAATTATTCTCCTGGTTCTGCTCACTTCACTCTGCATCAGTCCATACATGTTTTCTAGGATACTCTGAAATCATCCTTTGCATCATTTCTTACAATACAATAGTATTCCTTTATATTTATATAACATATAATGTTCAGCCATTCTACAATTTATGGGCACTCCTTTAGTTTTCAGTTCTTTTCCATGAGAAAAAAAAAACTCTAATGAATATTTTCATATATGAGTCTTTCTCCTTTTTCTTTGATCTTGTTAGTATAAAAGGCCTAGTAGCAATACCTCTAAGTCAAAGGGTATCCACAGTTTAATAACTTTTTAGGTATAGTTTCACATTGATTTCCAGAATGGTTATATCAATTCATTACTCTATTAACTTGCCTGTTTTCCCATAGTCCCTCTAGCATTTATCATTTTCCTTTTTTTGTCATCTTCGTCAATCTGATAGGTTGTGGTAATATATCAGAGTTGCTTTCATTTGAATTCCTCTAATTATTAGTGATTTGAAGAATTTTTATATGGTTGTTGATAGCTTCAATTTTTTCTTTTGACAACACCCTGTTCATATCCTTTAACCATTTCTCAATTGGAGAATGGCTCTTATTC
The DNA here is from genome assembly GCA_028646595.1 of Phalanger gymnotis. NCBI lineage: Eukaryota > Metazoa > Chordata > Mammalia > Diprotodontia > Phalangeridae > Phalanger > Phalanger gymnotis. The sequence goes on from CM053624.1 coordinate 280,942,017, forward strand.
CTATAAACTGGAATCAGTTTCTAATTTACCTTGGAAATGAGACCTTTATGAGAGAAACTTGCTGCAAACATTTTATCTCCCTGTTCAGTGTTCCTCTTCTAATTTTAGGTGTAGACAAGATTAATTTTAAGATTTTTTTTCTCTTAAAGCTCTTAACAAATGAAAACTAATTTGCATTTCACACAATCATGAAATTTCAGATTTGAAGTGGACATCAGCAACCTAGTCAATCTCCACCATTACATACCTAGCGAGTGATGATCCACTCTCTGCTTGAAGATGTCTATGAAAGTGAAACTTGTCACCTCTCAGCACAGCTCATTCAACTTTTAGAGAGCTCTAATTGTCTGTACACTGTTTTATAATGGCAACAATATTAAATTTTCAACTTTTGTTTGTTTCCCCTTGTTCTGCTCTCTGGGTATATGTTAAAGAAGTCTAGTCCCTCTTCTTTAAGACAATCCTTCAGATACTTGAAAACAGTAACCATGTCCTCCCTGAGTCCTCTCTTTTACGGGTTAACCTTACTCATTTCCTTAAAATTATTCTCCCATCGTATGGCCTCAAGGCCTTTCACCGTTTTCATTCCCCTGCTTTGGATGAGTGTTCATTTTATCAATATCCTTTACCAATATCCTACTTAAGTTTAGGTTGTTTTTGGTTTGTTGTTTGTTTTCAAAGTCTCGAAAGGCTGACGGTTGATCAAATGTCCATTTTTTTTCATTCAGGATTATGCTTAACTTTTCTGTGTATAATATTTTCAGCCAGAGCCCCAGGACTTTTGCATTTCGATATACACTGTTTCATTCAAGACCTGTGGTCTTTTAATATCTCTGCTGCTAGGTCTTGTGTGATTCTAATTGTGGCACCATCATATCTAAATTGTTTTATTTTTGTTGCTTTCAATACTCAATCCTTGAGCTGGAGGTTTTGGAATTTAACTATAATATTCCTATGAGTTTTCCTCATAGGATCTCTTTTAAGTGGTGATCAATGTATTCTTTCTATTTCTACTTCATCCCCCCCCCCCATTCTAATGCTTCAGAACAATTTTCTTTAATTATTTCTTTTATTGTAGTATCAAAATTCTTTTTTATTTTATCATAGCTCTCAGTTGTCCGATTATTTTTGTGTTTTCTCTTCTTGATCTATTCTTCAGATCTGTTGTTTTTCTAAGATGTTTCACTTTCTCTTCTATTATTCATTACTCATATTTTGTTTAATGATTTCTTGATCTCTTGTAATTTTGCTGACTGATTTTGCTGACTTTGCCTTGCCCAATTCTAATTTTCAAGTTGTCATTTTCTTCCTTAAGATTTCCTCTCCTTTTTTAAAAAAATAGATGTTCAAAAGTAAAAAAGTTTTTTTTTTTTTTCATGCAACTAGAAAATAAGATGCACAGGCAATGGGGCATAGAGATTTATCTTGCCCTACAAGAAAGGAAGGGAAAGGGGGATGGGAGGGGAATGGGGTGACGGAGGGGAGGGCAGACTGGGGAAGAGGGCAACCAGAGTGTACGCCATCTTGGAGAGGGTGGGGGTGAAAATGGGGAGAAAATTTGTAATTCAAATGCCTGTGAAAATCAATGCTGAAAACTAAACATATTAAAAATAAATTTTAAAAAAAGACTTCCTCTACTCATAAAAAAAGAGATTTACTCTCCTTTACTAATTGATTGACTTTCCTTTCCTAATCTTCTGTTTTTTCTTGGATTATTCTTATTTTTTTTTTTAGTTTTTCCTGTCTTTGTCATTTCATTTCTAAAGTCTTTTTAAAGATCTTCTACAAACTCTTTTGAGCAGGTGACCATTTGACATTACTGATTGGGGAAAAGGAGGTTTCTTTACTTCAGTATCCTCCTCTGAAGATGAGCCCCAGTCTTCTCTATTCCCATAATAACTTTTCTATGGTTGGTTTCTTTCTCCCTTGCCTGTGCATTTTTGGTGGTAATAACTTAATTTTTGTAATCACCTCAGGCCCTGGAGTATGGGGGATGGTGCCTCTTGACCCAGATCTTAAATTCTCCCCTCTAGCATGAAATCAAAGCCAAACTCCCAACTTCCTGTAAATGCCCACAGCTAGCGGCTTTCTGCCCCACTGCTTCTGCTCTCACCGGGCCTGTGCTCTTTCCTTCTCACTCCCACCATCTCTTCACAGCACAGCTGGGTCTGTCATTCCTTGTATGCAGAGGTTCCCTCCATCTCCCCAGATTAGATGCCCAACTACCCTCACTATCCAGGGATAAAAGTTCCCATGGCTGGGGTGGAAGCAGCTTCTCCAACCAACTAACCCCAGGGCTTCGAACTTGTTGTTTAAGCACAGTGCAACTTGTTAAAGCAGACCCTAGCCTGGAGGTGTTTACTCTTCGCTGGGACCAAACTCCATCCTGAGATTTTTCTTCAGCTCTTCTCAAGTTGTCTCAAGAAGACCCCTGTTGTCCCCCTATTTTTATTTATTTTTACCCACACTTTGTTCCCCTTAAGGTGCTATTTTATCTCTTTTGTGGGGGAAAATCTTGAGAGCTTGGTATTTTCTGACCTACTCTGCCATTTTCCCAGAATCCTCTCTGTCAAGATCCTTAAATCTGAATGGAATCCTCCAGATAAGATCTGATGAGGGAAAGTAAAGTGGAGCAATCATTTCTCCATTCCTGGATTCTATGCCCTTCAATACATATTAATATTGCATTAGCTTTTTTTAATTGCTGTTATAACACACTGACTCGTATTGAGCTTACATGTCACTAAAACCCCAGATCTTCTTCAGAACAACTGCTGTCTAATCATGCCTCCTGCATCTCAAATTGGTAAAGTAGAATTTTTTTAATACCTAACCACAAGATTTTACATATTTCCTGATTGAATTTCATGTTGTTAGAATAAGCCCAGTGCTCTAGTGTGTCAAGACCCTTTTGGATTCTAATTCTATCTTTTGATGTGTCAATTATCCCCTCGCAGTATTGTGGCATCTGAAAAGTTGATGGGCATACCATCTATGCTTTGAGCCAAGTCACTGATAAAAGTGTCAAATAGGACAGGGCCAAGCATAGATCCCTGGGTTACTCAGTTGGCAACCCCTGCCATGTTGACACTGAACCACTGGATTTGAAAAAGACCACAGAATTTTGAGTGACGGGACCTAGTTTCAAAGTCTGGATATACTACCTACTATTTGTATGACATTAGGCACCTCTCTGGGCTTCAGTTTCTTGATTTGTAAAATGGTAAGTCCCTTAGCACAGCCTCAGTTTCCTCATGTGTGGAACGTAGATAATAATAATGCCTACTTCATGGCAAAATATTGGAAATTAAGTGGATGCCCATCAATTGGGGAATGGCTAAACAAGCTCTGGTATATGAATATAATGAATACTATTGTGCAATATGAAATGATGAACATGCAGATTTCAGAAAAACCTGGACAGACTTATATGAACTGATGCAAAGTGAAATGAGCAGAACCAGGAAAACATTGTACATGGTGTCGGCAACATTGTGAGATGATCAACTATGAATAACTCAGCTGTTCTCAGCAATACAACGATGCAAGACAAGTACAAAGGACTCATGAAGGAAAATTATATCCACATCCCGCTAAAGAACTGATGGACTACGAACGCAGACTGAAGCATTTCTTTTCACTTACTTTATTCGTTTTTGGTTTTTTTTCCTTTTGATCTGTTTTTTTTTTTTAATTTCACAACTGTGACTAGTATGGAAATGTGTTTTACCTGATAGCACATGTATAACCTATGTCAAATTTCCTACATTTTCAGAAGATGGGAGGGGAGGGAGCGAGGGAGAAAAATTTGGAACTCAAAATCTTGTAAAAATGAATGCTAAAAATTGTCTTGACATGTAATTGGGGAAAAAGATAAAATACTGTTAAAAAAACAAAAATGCATATATCACGAAGATTATGTCATGAAGATTAAATAATATGACATGGGTGAAGTATTTTACAAACTTTAAGGCTCTATATTTGTGATGGGCAGCTAGGTGGCACAGCTAGGCCTGGAGTCAGGTAGGACTGAGTTCAAATCCAGCTCCAGATACTTATTAGCTGTGTGACCCTGGATAAGTCAATTAACCCTGTTTGCCTCAGTTTCCTCATCCGTAAAATATGCTGGGGAAGGAAATGGCAAACGACTCTAGTATCTTTGCCAAGAAAATCCCAAAAGGAGTCATGAAGAGTCAAAAATGACTCAATAGCAACAAATAAATGTTGTTATTATTGTTGTTATCATTGATTGACTCTACATTCCCCTCCAGCTCTGAACCTATGATCTTGTGATCTTATGCCCTTTGAGGTCCATCCACTCGACCAGTTCCAAACCCGTGTGATTATACCATTGTCATCCATATCTTTCCATCTTCTCTATAAGAATCATAAAAGATTTTTTTTCAAAAGCTTTGCTAAAAATCTAGGTAAATATGCTCACAACATTACCTTTATTAAATAGTTTAGTAATGCTATGAGGAAATGAGCTTAGTCTAGCATGCGTAGTTCTTGATAAAGCTGGGATGGCTCTTTGTAATCACAGTTTCTGTTTCTAGATATTTATTAACCATCTCTTTTATGTTCTATTCTGATATTTTCCCAGCAATTGAAGCGACTTTACTAATGTAGTGTTTGTAGACTCTGTTCTATTCTTTTTAAAAGAAATATGTCAACATTTGCTCTTCTCCAATTTTCAGGTATCTCTGCTATTTTCCATAATATTTCAAATATCACTTAAACAGTTCGTCAGCCACAACTATCAGTTCTTTCAGGACCCAAGAATATATTTTATCTGGGCCAGGTGACTTAAATTCATCAAGGACAGCTACTCTTCTCTTAACATTTCTTTACCTATCTTGGACATTAATTCTCTGCTAACCATCTCTTTTTTTTGTTCTGTTAATGATTTATTTCCATATATTCTTCCAAAATTTAATCAAGGAATTGCCATATAGGGTTTTAGAGTAGATTGAGACCTTAGGGGTCATGTAATTTAACCTTTCCATTTTTATAGATAAAGAAACTGAGTGTCAGAGAAAAGAGGTGATTTTCTCAAGGTCACACAATGAATTAGTAACTGAGTCTTGGTACAAATTTAATTCCTCTGATTCTCAATCTCTTACTCTTTCTACCACAAGAAGAGGTCCCTGTGAACTGGATTGGTAAGTGTAGGGGTGGGGTGGAGTTTGGGGGGAATTCAGCTGGGACTTGAAACAATCATCCAACAGATATTAAACTCCTACTATGTGCCAGGGGTAGGCGTTGGTCACATAGTGACAATACTGAGAGTCCATACCCTCATAGGGCCTAAAGTCTATTAGAAACAAACATTTTGGGGGCAGCTAGGTGGCATAGTGAGTAGAGCACCGGCCCTGGAGTCAGGAGGACCTAAGTCCAAATCTGGCCTCAGACACTTGACACATTCACTAGCTGTGTGACCTTGGGCAAGTCACTTAACCCCAATTGCCTAGCCTTCCCCCCCCAAAAAAAACAAAAAAAGAAAGAAACATGTTCACAGGTAAGTAATGCATTTAATCACAAATAAATACACCAAATAAATATAAATTGTTAGGTGTTTTCCCTCCAAAAGGACACTTACAACTAGGGAAATCAGAAACCAAAATTCTTGAAAGAGGTGGCACTGAGTTGAACCTTGAAGGAAGTAGCTGGTCCTAAAGGCAGAGGTGAAGAAAGGGAACATTCAGCATATGGGAAAGAGTCTACATGAAGTTTTTCAAATACATAAATGAGATCCTTATTGCAAAGCCCATTAGTATGGAACTTTCCCCTCACTGGTAAAGAATTTCTCCTCATCTTTCTCCTCATTGCTTTGTCCTATATGAGGAGTTGCAGTGATGTAGGCAAAATCAAGAGAGTTCCAGCCTTCTCAAGTCTTCTTCAAGACTCTTCAAACATCAGGAACTTCTACATTCCAGCTTCCAGAGGGAAGATGGAAGAGACCAAACCCACTTCAGGTTGCTGAAGGAAAAGACTCTAGGAAGGCATGAAAGGAGCTGGCAATCTCTTACCATGTTCCTATCCCCAAGTTGATACTCTAGAGACCGCAGGGACTTTCCCCCTGTTGAGGGGAATCTTTCTGGTGAGATCCAGAACCTTCTCTCTTGGTTGAGCTGAACTATCTAGCTCCCAATGGGAGAGCTCCTTCCCTATGGATTGTCTGCTGTATACATTCTCTTATGCATACCTTCTCTGATTTCTTTTTTGCTATGACTTGGGTAAATGGAGGTGTTTTGTTTTGTTTTTCTATTTGCTGTGTGTATTCATTGTAGAAGTGGTATCAGGTGGGAAAGGGGTCAAGCTTTGGATATAAAGCTTGGGGTCCCCCTTTGTTTCCACAAGCTGGCTAGCAGCTTCTGTGGGGGTACAAGATCCACCTACAGCCAGCACCCAGAAAGCTGCCGGACAGCACAGGTTCTTTCAATCTGCCTAATAAGGAGAGCAAGGTGAAGGGGTTGGCAAGCTGACTTTAATTCAGCACACAAATATCATTCACTTAGTTCAGGGGAAAAAGCCAGCACCATGAACTTCAGAGCAAAATACAAGCAAATTACAAACATCAACAGACAGACCTTGTCTGATTCAAATCCCAATACATAGTTACCAGAGTTCAACAAAGTCTCAGCATCTGGGTTTACAAGCTGGAGGGCTCCTTAGCTACAGCTGCCTGGAGTCTCTTCATCAACACCATCTCTAGAGCCCTTAAACAAATTACAAACAGACAGACCCAATACAATTCATAGTTACCA
>CM053624.1:280949283-280976245 GCA_028646595.1 Phalanger gymnotis
CATAGTTACCAATATCTAGGTTCAGCCCGGGAGCTCAGAACAAGGGCTGGCCCAGAGTCACGCTCACCACCACTGCTACAGCAAAGAGCTCCAAGGAAGCTGAGGCCAACCCCTGATTTTTATATCTTTTTCAGGGTCAGAGGTGAGCCACACATGGGACTCACCCACGTGACCTAGAATCACCACAAAGAGCGACTTAAATCCACTTGGTCTAAAAGCCTCTGCTGTCCCAGACATGTCACTCAAACTCATGTCTAAACTAAGCCCTCCCCTGAGGCAAGGAGGCACCAAGGACATCCAAATCTTGGGCTGGGGCTTAGCACTTAGAAAGATTCAGTGAAATAGCTGAATCACTCAAAGCAAACAAAAGCCAAACTCTTCAAGGGCACTTGTTGAACTAAGTGCTGAGGAGCACATTTTGCTTCCCACCACACCCTTCCCCATGATAATGATGACAAAGCTATCAGAAGTTAGATCAAACCCATTCATATACCCTAGACTAATTAGTCTATTTAAAGGAGTAGCTGGGTTAGGGTTAGCAGTCTACCCTGGTACTCTTTTCCTAAGGGCAACAAAGTCACCTCTGGCCATTTCCTGTTTCCCTTCCTGATGGGAATTAAAGTCTCTCTTGGAGAAGGGTGAGAGGAAAAGAAGCTAGAGATATCTATTCTGCCTCCCTTCAAACTATACTCAAGGGCCACACGGCTTGACACATGTGGAATTCACTACCCTTATGGAGCACACTCACTGCCTACAAAAACAATTGCCATCCACATGTGCCAGTCCATGAACTTTTCATTTGGGAAATTTTGGTATAGTCAAGAGTTCTAGACTAGTTCTGGGTTTTAGGTCATGTAATTCAATCTACTTTAAGGGGATTATCTTCTTAAACATAACAAACAACAGTTGCTGGTTGGATTAAACTGTTGCCACCAACAAGCAGATAAGCGCAGAAGCCCCATGGGAGGTGGCATCCCCAGACCCCTAGTCCTGATTCCAGTCAAGCCCCCATAATCATTATCCACAGACAAGGAGCCAACTATCTTCAACTGCCACTCATAGGGCAGACAGGCATGCCAGCATAGCTGAAGCAGCAAAGCAACTTTAGAGAGAGATAGGAAGCATCATGTGCTGAACAAGGCAAACCACACCTTGATCACTACCTCCCTTCATGTCCCCTGATGAAGACAACCCAGTGCCCTGAACCCAAGAACCTTTGGAATATCAGTGTTTCCAGCCCAGTGCCAAATGGTCCAAGATCAGAAATTGATATGATTTTATCAGTGGAAATAACATTAAAGAAGAAGCATCTGCTTTGGAACATTTCCATCTGACTTGAGCTGAAACCTTCCATATGTGTTGTCTTCTCCATTAGAACATGAGTTCCTTCAGAGCAGGGACTGTCTTTTCTATTTGTATCTCCAACACTTAACCCAGTACTTTGCACATACCAAGCATTTACCAAGGGTTTTTATTCATTCATTCATCATTTTACAGATGAGGAAACTGAGACCTGGGAAGGTTAAGTGAGTTGCTCTGAGTCACACAGGTAGAAAAATGGTAGAAGCAAGATTTGAACTTTGTGTAACTCTTAAGGTCAGCACTGGACCACCCTGATCCCCTCCTCAGTCAGTCAGCAAAGAGGCATTTATTAAGCACTTAGTATGTGCCAGACACTGTGCTAAGCACTGGGGACAGGAAAAAAGGCAAATGCATGGTTATTGCCTTCAAGATACTCATAATCTAATGGGGGAGACGGCATGTAAATAACTATGTCTGTATATTACATTATCCATACAGAGTAGGTGGGAGGTAATTTCAGAGGGTAGACATTAGCAATGAAGGTGGGTGAGGGGGAAAACTTTGGAGGAGAGGTTTTTTTTTTGTCCTTCATTTTTGAAGAGGACCAATGACATCGGGGGTTGATGACTTGATTATGAATTTGATTTAAGCGAGGCAGAGTTACACAAAATTGTCAGTCTCGCTCTGCCTTCTAGAATCATCAAAGACCAGTGGCAAGACAAAAGTCAGGATGATTGGCAATGGTCTGGGGTGCAGTGAATGACCTTGACATGTTCGATGCCTGACCAACCTCTAGAGTCTAAGCACTCCACAGGTCTGCTTCATGGCTGTTGGATCCAATTGTTCTCATCCACCCATTCTGTCATGTCTTCACATGCTTGGGGTAGACATCTCCCAACTAACTGACAGGCTAGAAGCTTATCAGTTACAGGGGAGGACCAGGAAAGGCTTCCTACATAAGGCAAGATTTGAGCTGAATCTTGAAGGAAGCCTTTCTTTCTTCTGAGATGTTTCTGGCTTCTAAATTCTCTTCCAGCTCTGTTTTCTTTCCCACCTTTTTTTCTAACAATCTATTTTGTTAAGGCCTCTTCTAATTCTAACTTTCTCCATTGTATTTTTAAAAGTTCCTTCCAACTCTGACATTTTGTTTCAAGGCCCCTTCCAGTTCTAATATTCTATTAATCCACCGGGTTAGGAAGCATGAAGAGGGAGATAGGAGGGGAAGAGGAGGAAGGAGGATGGAGAGAGGAGGGGGGAAGGAAGGGAGAGGGAGAGAGAGGCTGGCTGGTTAGACTAGAGGCTGTCTCCATTAAGCAGTCTCTGCATATCTCTGAGAAATAGATATTTGGAAAAGCAAGAAATCAATGCTCAGGCTGAGTCACTTGATTGGCTCACTCACTTATTAGCGTGCCTAGTGCTCCCCTTATTCTGTGTTCAGAATGGATCTTTATTGCTTAATTCGCTGTATCTGAAGTGCTAGTGAATTGTAAAATCCTATTGCTTAACACGTGGCATTAAGTATTGAACTAGGCAAAAAAAAATCAATTTCAGGTTCTGTTGTTGATTGGCCTTTCTTTTGGAATTGAAAGTAAAGCATCATTATTGCTATTTTTAAAAATTCATAAACTATTTTATATGTAAAGGTTTATCAAATAGATCTGGCCCATTAGGGACTGGTGTTGTCTTTCTAGTCTTTGGCTCTGCGCCATAGCTCTACTTGGCTCACACATGGCATCTTTCTCTCCCACACTCACCCCCTTTTCTTCTGGCTTCACCATGCATCCAGCATGCTGAAAAGCATTAGCTTCTAAGTGATAGATTTTAGAAGCCTTGGCCAATCCAACAAGAATAGCAGGGAAGAAACAATGTCAGCTTCCTGAATGGCTACTTGCTAGCCCAGGATGGTAAAAAATAAGAATTCTTTAGATTTACATGGGACTTTTAGGTTTTCAAAGCTCTTCCCCAAGCTTTATCTTCTCTGATGCTGGTAACAGTCCTGGTGTGTCTATAATCAGCTGAGCTTTGAGAGGTAGGAAGGGAGCAGCTGCTGCCTGTATTTGTTATGAGGGCACCTGACCCTCCCATTCAAAGGCTGATCAAAAGGAAACATCTATAAGCAAGGAGAGCCTGTACCTCTGACCCTACTTTGCTGTATTATTTGAACAGTGCATTGGGAATGAGGAAGAGGATGCAGAGGAAGACCTCTTTGCACAACATCAATGCAGTTCTGAAGAATCTCTCTGTCCTCCTTTAATTGTTTCCCTATGTTGTGCATTTTCCCAAGGAGAGTCTCATACTTTGGTCTGATGATATGAGGTGCCTGAGGTCTTAGGCAAAGGGTAGGTTATCAAGAAAGGCTGGGTGGTGATGATTCAAGTTCATCAGGACAGTGGCAGCTGCATCCTCAACACCTGTGAGTGGACTTGTATCAAAGACTGCTAAACCCTTGGACTCTCTGGTCTTGGCCACTTATAGACAAAAGTAGATAGAGTAGGCACAGGTGGATTTTGATCTGCATTGAGGGAAAAGCTTTTTGAGTACTGTAGATAAATGTCACCCCCATTTTATGGATGAGGAAACTAGAGGCCCAGAGAGATGAAGTAATTTAATCCAAAGTCACATGGTTAATGGAATACATCTCCATTAAAATTCTTATAGACTCATTGAACTTCATAATTGGAAAGAATCTGAAGCCTTCTGCTAGCAGTGTGTTTTGTAAATCTTTAACATTCAACTCTCCCATGGGAAAATGGCACAACACACTTTCCAGTTTCATCTGGGTTATTAAAATTTTCTCCATCACTTTCTTAAGTCTCGCCAAAAAACAAACAATAAATCAAGCTCTGCTTTGTAGCATTTGCTAATTTCTGAATCATAAATGCCAACATGCAAATTTTAGCAATTGGCTCCAGGACAATCCTGCCTTCTACCTGACAGCAAACTAGGGCAGAAATTCTTTCTATGATATATTCAACAACAGCTCTTCACTCAACACCATACTACTTTTCTATTAGTATAACTATATCAAAACCACCTCCAGAAATTGTGCAGAACACTTTCTGACCCAGAAACTCTCTTTTCTCTAGCTTTATTAGCTTCATCATTTGCTTAATAGGAATCATAGGCCCATGACAATCAGGGGTTTCAGTATCCTGAACCTCCATTTTAAGACCAGCCCTGGAGGCAGAGCCAAGATGGTGGCTGGAAAGCAGGGACTTGCTTAAGCTCGCCCCCAAATCCCACCAAACACCTGTAAAAATGGCTCTGAACAAATTCTAGAGCTGTGGAACCCATGAAATACCAGAGGGAAACAGGTCTCCAGCCCAGGAAAGCCTGAATAGTCACTGGAAAGGGTCTATCACATGGTGCTGGGAGTGGAGCACAGCCCAGCATGGGCCGCACCAGGACAGACTGGACTGGGAGTCAGCTGGCCAGCACAGGCCTTAGGGTCATGAATCATTGAGCTGTGGCACTTACCAGACTTCTCAACCCACAAATGCCAAAGAGCAGGTTAGTGGAAAACTGTGGGATCGACGTGAGAGTGGTCTGGCCCCATCCCTGGCAGTGGTGGAGGTGCAGTGGTGGTGGTGGCAGTAGCAGGAAGCTCCTGAGGCTGCTTCCAGAGCACCAGTGTCAGCTGTTTCCTGAGTCTCTGGCTCACATCGTGGGAGGAGTCTAGCAGCAGATCAGAGTAGGAGTACAAGAAGCGCTTTCTCTTGCAGTGCCCTGCTTGGATCTGGATTGCAGTCCTGGTTGGTGGTTCGTGGGAGAGGAGGAGTGCTGCTGTGACAGAGCCTGGGCTGACAGTAGAGTGCAAGTAGCTCTGAAAACAGTAGTTCTTGGACCCTAAAGCTTGGGACAAAGTACTCTCTACTCTACAAGCAGTCATACCCTGACAAAAAGCTCAAGGTTCAAGTAGTTGGCTGGGAACATGGCCAGGCAGCGAAAATGCACTCCGACTCAAACTCTAGATTCCTTTTTTGGTGACAAAGAAGATCAAAACATACAGCCAGAAGAAGTCAACAAAGTCAAAGAGCCTACATCAAAAGCCTCCAAGAAAAATATGAATTGGTCTCAGGCCATAGAAGAGCTCAAAAAGGATTTGGAAAAGCAAGCAAGAGAAGTAGAGGAAAAATTGGCAAGAGAAATGAGAGTGAGGCATGAAAACCATGAGAAACAAGTCAACAACTTACTAAAGAAGACACCCAAAAATACTGAAGAAAATAACACCGTAAAGAATGGACTAACCCAAATGTCAAAAAAGCTCCAAAAAGCCAATGAGGAGAAGAATGCCCTGAAAGGCAGAATTAGCCAAATGGAAAAGGAGGTCCAAAAGACCCCTGAAGAAAATACAACTTTAAAAATTAGATTGGAGCAAGTAGAAGCTAGTGACTTTATAAGAAACCAAGGCATTTTAAAACAGAACCAAAGGAATGAAAAAATGGAAGACAATGTGAAATAACTCATTGGAAAAACCAGTGACCTGGAGAATAGATCCAGGAGAGATAATTTAAAAATTACTGGATTACATGAAAGCCATGATAAAAAAAAAAAGAGCCTGGACATCATCTTTCAAGAAATTATCAAGGAAAACTGCCCTGATATTCTAGAACCAGAGGTAAAATAGAAATTGAAAGAACTCACCAATCACCTCCTGAAAAAGATTCCCAAAAGAAAACTCCTAGTAATATTGTGGCCAAATTCCAGAGTTTCCAGGTCAAGGAGAAAGTACTGCAAGCATCCAGAAAGACCAGCCCTGTGTCACTTCTCTCTAGTCCTGAATCTTTTTTATTTTCTCTACTGTGCACTAACCTGGGTACTATCCCACCTTCCCACCCACATATACACACTCCCAATCTCTTCTCCCTACCCTTTTCAGCTTCTTTTATGTATTATCTTCCCTCATTAAGATTTAAGCTCCTTGAGGCCAGAGGCTGCATTTTTTCTACTTTTATTCATATTCCTAGCACTTAGCACTGTACCTGACATATAGGGAGCACTTAATAAATGCTTGTTGACTTAACTTGTTCACTGGGTACTGGGAATGCAAAGAAAAACAAAACAAAATAGGATTTATCTTCAAGAAGAGGGGGTGAAAAGGATGCAACATATGTGCAGATAAATAAATACAACTGAAGGAATCAGGGAAGGCCTCATGGAGAAGGTGGTACCTAAACTGAACCTTGATGTAGCAATTCAGTATCATTTTTCCACAAGTAGAATCTAAGCTTCTTGAGGGTCAGGGTTGGTCAGTTTGATATTAGTGTCCCTAACTCAGTCCCTGGCAAATTGTAGGTGTTTAATAAATGTGTTAATTAATTGATTAATTGAATTCAAGACATTGGGATACAATGTATTCTTAAAGCTGTCACTATACCAAACAGAAATATTTCTTTGATTCAGAAGGGCCTCCAAGATGTTATCATGCTCCAGAGATTTATCATTTTAAACATCAATGATCATCGTATTGACAAGTTGCGGAGTGACCATTAATAGAATTTTAGTTTATGCCTCAGGAAACTTGTTTCTGAATCTGTCCTTAATCTATTGAGTAACCACACATACCTCACTTTACCCAACTCTGCCTCAATATCTGTATCAATAAAAATGAGCATGACAACTGAACTTCACAGAGACTTAAGGGAGAATCAATTTTTGTTTTCTGGGGTATGCTTGAAGCCCTGGGAGAAAAGATCATTCTGCATTGCGAAGGACCAGTTTGTGATTATTCTTTCAATTATCCATTCAGCCACTGTTTATTAAGTGCCCACATAATAGTATAGTGAGGGGGGCAATTGAGGCAGATCAATCAATTACCATACCCCACTTAATGTAAGTGAGAAGATGTTGTGCTCTGACAACTTTATGAGGTGAAAAAGACCAGTCAGCCAAAGGTGTGCACTAGGTGTAAATAAGGCCTGGATGGTCTTATCACACTGTGATTCTCAGAACTGAGCACAACTGGTCTGATGTGGTCTGGCAAGGGCAGAGCAAAGATGGAGTTGCACCTCTGTGTTCCTGGAAACTCTGCCTCTTTTAATGTAACTTAAGACAGAATTAGCTTTTTGGCTGCCACATCACTGCTGACTCATGCTGAGCTCTTCAGTACAGCTTTTGAGAAGACCTGGCTTTAAATCTGACCTCAGACACCTAACTACATGACTCTGGACAAGTCAGTTAACTATTATGTGCCTCAGTTTCTGTGGTATTTGGGGTGTTCAGGGTAGATTAGCAACTCTTGTGTGAGGGTTTGCTGCACTCTTTTCAAGGCTGCTCATTTACTTTTGGTGGCCACCTTCACCTAACTCTTTCATGTGCCTCCAAGAAGCTATAGCAGAGTGGTCTCACCCTGGTAAAACCTTTTCACATTAGAGGTTCAAAGATGAAAAATCATCCTTCCTTTCACTGAGCTAGAAGTTCAATAGAAGGGGTGTGGCATGTACTCATGATTGATACAAAGTAGAATATGATAGTGGCAAAGGACATATCTAAACAACATAACCTAGGAAAATTTGAGGGGATGGGAAGGAGAGAATTCTTTTGACTAAGGGGGGTGGAGAGAAAATTCAGATAGAGAAGCAGAGATGGTTTCATAGAGAAGGAAGGAGGAACTGATCTCAGCCTTAAAGGCTGGAAGACATGATGAAGGAGCATCATCCAGGCACAGCGAACAGCTTTTGAAGATGCACAGAAATGTCAGCATGAAGGACAAGATTAGAGAACTGTGAGTGATTCCTTTTGGCTAGATTATAAAGGGCTCGAAGGAAGTGGTATGAATTGAGGCTGGAAAGGTAGGTTGCAGTCAAATTGTGAAATGCCTTAAATTCCACCACAATTGAATTTATTAAAATTAACTGAATTAATTTTTAAAAATCACTTTTCCAAGTACAAGTTGAGGGAAGCATGGTTAGACAGTAATTTGTCCAAATGAAATCTGGGGATTTTAGTAAAATAGAGTAATAGAATAATACATTTAGAGCTGGGAGGGACCTTAGATGTTATGGAGTTCAACCTTTTTATTTTACAGATGAGGAAACTGAGGCTTGTTGTTGTTCATCCTTTCTTTTTAAAGAGAACAAATAACATCCTGGAAGATGGATTGAAGTGAGGCAGAGTTATACAAAGTCTTCAGTCTTACTCTTTCTTCCTGAGTCATCAAAGTCTAGTGGCAGGACAACAGTCAAGATGACTGGAGATGGTCAGGAATACAGTGGATGACCTTGGCATCTTTGATGTCTGACCAAGCTCTAAGCACTCCACAGCTTCATGGCTATTGGAACAAATTGTTCTCATCTATCCCTTCTGCCATGTCTTCATGTGCTTGGGGTAGATATCTCTCTAACTCACTGACAGGTCTGTCTGTTATCTTCAACCTAGCTGCTGTCCAGCTGCTGATATGATTTTGCTGGAGTATGGCCACTGCTCATGTTACAGCTTCCTGGAACCACAGGTGAGAGTTGGGCGAAGGCAGACACCAAAGGTGAATGAGCAGCCCTGAAAAGGCTCAGCAAGCTCTCATACACCAGAGATGCTAATATTCCCCAAACCCCCCATACAACACAGAAACTGAGGTACATAACAGTTAACTGAGTTGCCCAAAGTCACATAGCTATTAGGTGTCTGAGGCCAGGTCTTCTCAAAATCCATATGGACAACAAGCTGAACGTGAGACAACAGAGTGATACAGCAGCCCAAAAAGCTAATTCTTTCTTGAGCTATATTATGAGACTCATAGCTTCCAGGAATTCAGAGATGCATCTCTCTATTTACTCTCCCCTTGCCAGACCACACCAGATGGATCATGCTCAGTTCTGAGGATCACAGTGCAGCAAGTGCATTGACAAAGCAGGAGATCATCCAGAGAAGGGTAATCAAGTTTGGGAGGGGCATTGAGTCCATTCCATGTGAGGACTGGTTGATAGAGTTAACCTAGGGAAGAAAAGATTCAGAGGGGCATTGTATCTCTATTCAAATATTTAAACTAGTGCCATCAAAAAGAATAAGACTTGTTCTGTTTTGCTGCCTAAAAAAGCAGACCTAGAAACAATGAAAAGGCATTTTTTTCATTTGATTTCAGGAAAATTTTAACAACTAGTGCTTTCCAAAAGTAGAAAGCACTGTTGTATGGCTATAGGTTCTCCCTCACTGGAAGTCTCTTTGGGTTGGAAAAAATGACCACTTAGCCCCCTTCTAACTCTATAATGTTGTGATTCTGAAATAATAAACCTAACAGGTTTATGTTTTATCCTACAGGCAATAGGAAGCCACAAATGCAGGAAACTGCAGCACAGAAATGATACAATTGGGCCTGTTCATTAGGAGGAATATTTCAGTACCTGTTTGGTGGATGGATGAGAGAGGGGAGACACCTGAGGCAAGGAGACCAATTAAGAGAATATTATGATAGTCCAGATGAGAGGTAATGAGCACCTGAATGAGGAGGGTGCCAGTGTATGTGGAGAGACAGAAATAGATGTGAGAGATATTATGAAAGAAGGAGCAGCAGAACTTGGCGACTGATTGGATATAAGGAATTAGAAAAAGAGAAGAGACAAAAATTACTTGAAGGAAGGAAAAAAGCATTTATTAAATGCCTACTATGTGCTAAGTACTTCATGCCATTTAATCTTCACAACAACCCTGGGACATTGGTGCTTTTATTGTCCCCATTTCACAGATTACGAAACTGAGGTAGACAGATTAAGTGACTTGCTCAGGTAATATAACTAGTAAGTTTCTGAGGCTGGATTTGAATTCAGATCTTCCAGACTCCATGCTCAGTAGTCTACTGAATCATCTAGCTGCCTCTAAGGCTTCGCATTTGGGTGACTGAGAAAATGATAGGCCTCCTTGAACCCATAGAGGAAAGAGAGAAGTTGAGAGAGGAGGTACAAATGATAAAAAACATTTTGAAGTATTAATAGGATTTTCTAGGCAGTGAGACATATTACCAGAATTCAAGGTAGAAATTAAGACTGAATACATAGATTTGGGAGTAATCTGCATGGAGGTGAAAAACTGAGACCATGGGAATAAATATATCAAAAAAGAAGAGAGAGAAAGAGAGACAAGAGCCTTAAGGAACACTAGTAAGAAGGAGTCAAGAAGAGGATAAACAAATGAAAGAAATCAAGATGGAATGGCCAATCAAGTAGGAGAACAAACAGTTTTTTGGAAACAAATGAAAGCAAGAATATCCAAACGGAAAAGGTGCTGAGGGAGGGAGCAGAACCAGAGATCATTAAACACGATCACAGACATGCGGTATCTGTGATGACTAGCTTTGATAGACTTGGCTCTTCTCAACAATGCAAGGTTCTAAGACAATGCCAAAAGACTTGTGATGGAAAAAGCAATTCACATCCAGAGAAAGAATTATGGAGTCTGAAAGCAGATTGTCAGACTTTGTCAGAAAGGACAGGATGAAGAATGTGAAAAAGCCATTGGACCTGGCAATTATGAGATAGGTGGTAACCTTAAGGAGAGCAATGTCAGTAAAGTGATGGGATAAGATAGCATTACAGAGGCTTGTGGAGTTAGAGAATAGTGAGACAACTATAGACTATTCTTTTTAGAAATTAGCAGTGAAATGGATGTGAGTTATGAGATGATGACTTGAGATGTTCGCAAGGTCAAAGACAAACTACTATTATGATAGTGGATACCTGAGAATGTTTGTAGGCAGCGGGTAAGAAGCCAATAGAGAAAGAGTTTGAAGATAAGAAAGGGATTGATAAATGGAGCAAGGTTTCCAAGCAGATGGGAGGGTACAAGATGAATGTCACAAATGGAGCCTTGACAAAGAGAAGGGCCATTTCATCCTCTGAGACTAGGGCAAAAGAAAAAGAGGCTACTTGAAGATGTGTATTGAAATGTGGAAAATGGGAGATGAAGGAACTCACCATAGATGACTTCAGTCTTCTCTGTAAAGGAAGAAGTGAGGTCATTTGAGGAGAAAGAATGTCATGGGGAGTGGGGAGTAATATAAGAAGTAAATCAGAGATGAATAAAAGTATTGCTATGCATCAGTGAAGATCCATATGTCACTTCTAGAGATTCTCTGAAGGACAGATCGACAATATACTCCAATTAATATAGGAACTGTGGTTCTAGGACTTGTTTAGATTCTGATTGGCCATCTTAGTCAATAGAATACATGGCCAAGGTGAAAGTTTGGGTTCAAAATTGTTTAATATTAAACTAGAATAGGCTGCTCATAGGTGGTGATCTGTAAGGATCAGCCAAAATCTCTTAGGCACTAAAGTCAACCTACCCCTGAAGGGGAGGATAATAGTGCTTGATTTCTAAAATGGCTCTCTTTCTTCTCTCAGCCTTTTCCTTTCCTTCCTGCTTCTTCCTTATTTTCTCCTTCTTTCTCCTCTGACGTTTTTCTTCTAATCTTCCTCTGCCCTTTCCTCTTGTTCTGCTTTATTTCCACCTTCTTCTTCCCTCCATCTACTTCTTCATTCATAGACCATAAATAGAATCCTGGATCTATTTAGCTAGCCATAGTCTCCCTCCTGAGCTGTAGTTCCAAATCACCAACTGTCTATTAAGCATTTTGGGATTAATAATCCTTAGGTATCTCAAACCATTTTCCTACCTCTGCAGCTTACTAGTTTAACTACAAGTCATTTAATACCTCTGGGCCTCAGTTTCCTCCATATGTAAGATGATGAGGTTGAATTAGATTGCCTCTCAAGTCCCTTCTACCTCTAAGTCCATATTTCTCTGATCTTATATCCAAAACAAAACTCATTATCTTTTGCCCCAATCTCACCACTGTCAAGGGTCCCACCATCTTTCCAGTCATCCCTCTTTGCAGCCTCAGCGTTGTCCTTCAATCCTCCTTCTTACTCATCACACATGTCTAATCAATTGCTAAATTTTGTCATTTCTATTTTTATTACATCTCTCACATCCTCCCCATTCTTTCCATTCACACTTCCATTACACTAATTTAAGACTTTCAGATCACGATCATCTCACTTTTTTCTAGTCTTCTGTCTCTCCTTGTCTAGTACTTCCTTCCCTACTTCTTCCAAACGTATCCATGTTGCCTTGCATCAAAAAACAAAAACAACCTTTACTAGACTCCACCATCCTGTCAATCTATCTTTAGCTTTATCTCTCTCCCTTTTCTCAGTAAAACTCCTAAAATGGGAAAGCTGTCTACATTTGTTTCTTCTATTTCCTCTTTTCTCACTCCTAATTCCTTTGCAATTTGGTCAGATCCTGTATTTACCATCTCCACAACATGCACTCACACAGATGCAAAGGTATGCTAGTATAAATTGATCAACCACCTTTTTTTAAGAAAAACAAAGCAAAGCATGTGCATTCACAAAACACATTTTTCTAAGTTTTATCTGTATTATTAACATTTTATCATCCAGATAACCAACAAATTAATAAATCAAGACTTGACTGGTGGCAAATTGAAAATTTAATCATTGGCTTTTAAAGCTGGTTTGACCTGGCTCCAGCACCTACCCCTGCATAGATGGTTCCATAGTTGAGGCTCTCATCTCTTGTCTGGACAATTATAATAGCTTCCTCAATGGCTAACTACTATGCCTGAATTGTCTCTTAGAATTCTTAGTTTCTTTCAAGTCTCAGCTCAGATGCCACCTTCTTTATGGAGCCCTTCCCATTTCCTCCAGTATCTTCTCCCCAAAATTAACTTGTACATATTTGTAGATTTGCATGTATGTATGTATTTATTGTATCCTCTAGCTTGAATGTATGCTCCTTTAGGAAATAAGAGGACAAGTATGATATAAATATACATGTCTATATGTAAATATGATTATAGATATCTAAGTATAGGTGTATGTAAGTATATGTTGTATGTATTTGTGTTTATGTGTATGTATATATATGTTTGTATATATATATATATATGATGTACATTTGTGTGTGTGTGTATATGTGTGGGTATATACATATATATATACATATATACATATATGTATGTATATATATATATATGTATATACCCACACATATATATGTATGTACATCCATGCTTAATTGTAGCCTTCTTGAGGGAGCGGGGAGGAAGGGAGGAAAAAAGAACAAAGTAAAAAGTGCACAGCAGAGAACAAAAGAAAACTTTCAAGGAAGCAAAGACAAAATGGACATCTTGGAACACAATGTG
The DNA here is from genome assembly GCA_028646595.1 of Phalanger gymnotis. Taxonomy (NCBI): domain Eukaryota; kingdom Metazoa; phylum Chordata; class Mammalia; order Diprotodontia; family Phalangeridae; genus Phalanger; species Phalanger gymnotis. Next base: position 280,962,746 of record CM053624.1, read on the forward strand.
TAGTATTCATTATACAAGCTTTCTTGAAATGGAAATTTATTGCAATATATTTTGAATCCTCTCTTACATTCTGCTGTATACGTGGCAATGCTTTTTTTTCTTTTATTATTTTGTATTTTAAGTTTTAGTACGTAGGTTTAAAATAAATTAATAAGAAAAAGAAAAGCCCCATTTCATATTGATCATTGTATCCCCAGAATCCAGCACAGTGCCTGGCACATAGTAGGTGATTTATTGATTAATAGAAGGGAACTCAGGTTTTATCTAGACCAGCTCTCAATTTTTTTTTTTTCAGATGAGATCATATCCCTAAAGAGATGAAGTGACTTGCTGGAGTTCACATAGTAAAGAGTAAGTGGCAGATCCAGGACATGAACCAAGGTCATCTGATTCCAAATTCAGAAGAATATGTTCAACTGCTTCAACTTTCTCTATGCTATATATTTCCCTCTTCATCTCTCTCCATCTATATTTCTCATCCCTATCATCCTGGATGCATGCATCTTCACTCTTCAATGAATTTTTGATCTTGAAAAAATATTTTTGCCCTACCAAGCCAATCTAATTATCAGTCCCATAAACAAAATCTATGTTTTCTCATGTCAATCTACCGAAATCCCCCATAGGTGGAGATGGAATAGGTTATATATGTATTGGGGAGGAGGAGGTTGTCTGTAAATTCCTAGAATTCCAAAATATCACTTAGATAATTTTATTCCAATTTATAGTCTCCCTCAAGATGCTTCTATACGAAAACTTAAGAATAAACTCCATGGATGGCTTTCTGGGTAATGTGTAAAATGGTGGTGTCTCTTTCTAATTTACATATTCTTGATAACTAAATGAAATTATACTTCTGCATGTAATTCAACTTTGGGGTAGAAATGATGATATCTATCAGATCTCCCAGCTGTGACTTCTAAGAGATGAATAATATCCTTTAGTTACTGGGGCCACCCCTGCCCAGATTTGTAGGAAAGAAAGAATAAAAGAAGGAAAGAATGAATGAGTGAATGAAAAAAATGATTAATTACTTAACTGCAAAATACTGCACAAAGCTCTAAGTATACAAGTAGAAGAACAAAACAATTCCCATCCTCAAAAAGCTCACATTCTAGTAAGAGAAGGAAACAGAAATGGGAGGTTTCAGGGATAAACAGTAAGTGATCACAGCAATTTACATTTGTAAAGGATACATGGGATTTAATCAGAGAGTTATAAAACCACATGTAAAGATAGATATAGCAAGCATGGGGGGGGGGTGGCCAAAGGCCAGCCCATATACTTTAATGGTATCTGTGAAATTCCAGGAGACATGGAGGAAGGCTCCCACCTCATTAAGATGAGCCCCTATGAAGGATGTCCAGGAATATATGGACAAGAGTCCTATGGAATAAATGATGGTCTGCATCACTAGGGGAAGATTACCATTGGTGAGATCACAGATGCATCAGAGCATTCTACTTTACCTTGAACAACAATACATGCCACTATATCATTTTACAAAGAAGAAACCAAATCTCAAAGAGGTTGTAAGCCACTTGTGATTGCACAGCTGAAAAGTGGAATAGCCAGAACTAAAACCCAATGCTCTTTCTACTATACCACAAATCTCTCTGGAAAGAGCTTTGAAATGGGAATTATGAGACCTGAGTTCTAGCTCAATTTCTGAAAGAGGCCAGGTTATGAAGAGTTTTAGATGTCAAATAGAAGGCTTTATGTTTGATTCCATCGGTAAAAGACAGCCACTGGAGTTTACTGAGTAGTGTGAAAATAAAATTCTTAATTGAAATTGTTAAGCATAAAAGCACTCTACTAAAGGAAAGAAACAAACATTTGTTAAGCACCTACTATGTGCCAAGTATGGTGAATCATTTTTCTCTAGACACAGAAACTCCATTAAATAGTTTAAGGTATTGAAGTTTTAGGATTTGCATTATTAGAGGGATTTGCCCACTTCAATTACAAATAACTCTTTAGAAATATTAAATTATAAGCATTTATAAATGCCATCCTTTAAAAAACACACTTTAGAAAATATTTAAAGAAATGCAATTACTTAAGTACAATTAGGTTCCTTACTCATGAATCTTTAATTGTTATCAATGTTATTTCTTCCTCCCTTTTCTCTCTGATTTGAAAGAAATTTTTAACTATGCCATTCACTTTTTTTCATTGAATCAGAGATAGCATATCAAATGACATCTAACAAAATAACCTAGATAATGTGTATTGAAAACCTTAAGACATTGTGGGAATGTTAATGTAACCTTTGTCCCAAAGGCTGTTGGCATGGGATGCTCTCTTTATTGATAGAGATGAAGCCCCTGCTCTACTGAGGGCAGGGTAGTGTTGTGAGAGGTGAGAGCTTCAGTTCTCAGCCAGTCTCCTTTGAGGGACTCACCACTCAGGCACTCCTGGATTCCAGCTTCTAGAGAGAAGATGACAAAGGTCAACTTCACTTCAGGTTGCTGAATAAAAAGATACTGAGAGGACATGAAAGGAGTGAGCTGTCTCCATAATGTTCCTATCCCCAGCTTGCTACATTAGAGACTTTGGGAATCATGTAGTGATAAAGAGAGTAATAGGCCTCACATAAATAGTGAAGCTTCATGTATGGCAGGGAGGCCTGTTGGTGTGTCACTTGAAGGGAGGCAGAATAGATATCTCTAACATCTCCCCCAACACTTCTCCAAAGCAGACTTTCACTCCGGCCAGGAGAAGAAGCAGGGCTGGAGGTTACTCTGCTCTCCTCAGAAAGAGGGGGTACCAGGCTAGAAGTATATTTATCTGCTCCCTTAAATATAGTGAGTCTAAGCCTCTAAGGGATATGAATGGGTTCAATCTAACTTCTGATCACTTTGTCATTTTGGGAGGAGGGACCCCAAGTTCTATGTCCAGGGCTTGACCTTTTTCCCACCTAATCCCAATTCCACAATGAACATACATAGAGAATAGAAAAAAATGTCCAAAATCATAGCAAAATAGAAACTAGAGAAAGTATATGTGGTAGAAAATATGCTAGACAATGCTCAGTGAAGGAGCTCTTCCATTGTGGGAGGAAGATAACTCAACTCAACAGAGAGAAGATTCTGTATCTCACCAAAGGGGAATCTCCCTGCAGTCTCTAGAGTAGAAAGCTGGGAACAGGGATATAATAGAGACTGCCCACTCCTCTCATGTCTTCCCTGGGTCTTCTCCTTCAGTAACCTGAAGTGGAGTAGTCCTGTTCCATCTTCTCTCTCAAAATTGGAAGTCATAATCCCCTGAATGACAAGTCTGTCAAAGAGAAACAGGCCAAGAAATGAAGCTTTCACCTCCCATCAACTCCATTCCTCACATATGGCAGGCCCTTCATCTCCACCAGTGAGTAATGAGTCCTGTATTAATGGGCTTTGGATCAGGGGTTACACTAGCTATTTTCTATCGTCATCATTATTATTATTATTAATTGCAGTGTAACCCTGAGTAAGTCACTTAACTTTTGTTTCCCTTAGTTTCCTCATCTGCAAAATAGAGGTAATAATGGCACTTAACTCTCAGAGCTGATTGGAAGATAAAATACGAACCTTAACAAGCATCGGATAAAAGCTAACTATTATCATTATTATTGTTGTTATTAATAGAAGTCAGTGGAGTCAGTGAATTAGAGCTAGATGAGATTAAAGATCTAAAGCTGGAAAAGACCTTAGAGTTTTACACACAAGGACCTTCTCATTTTACAAATAGGGAAACTGAGTCCCAGAGAAGGAAAGTAACTTGTGTCAGGACATAAAACTAGTAAAAAGTAAAACAAGACAAAACAAAAAACAAATTTGATTTTGGAGGTACTTTGGAACCCATAATTCTGTGGGGTAGTGAAGTCAGGAGAGCTGTGTTACAATCCTGGCTTTACCATTCCTGCTTGACTAGAAAGTCACTTTCTCTTCCTTGTACTCGGTTTACACCTCGCAAAAATGAAGGGTACCATCTGGGCTTCAGCCTCCTGGCCTTTGGAATTGGAACTGAATAATGGCTCTGTCCCTTTCTTCCTGCTCCTTCTGCTTCTGCCCCCAAGCCCTTCTCTTCCCTTGTTTTCCCTGTAGCTTTGAAGAAGACAAATGTGAACACTGAGTCCCTCTGCATTCAGTCCCACTAACATCTGATCAGAAAGAAATCATTTCCTCTTTTAAATTTAACTCCATGTATTTTTTTTAAATATACATACTTTCCCTGCTTAAGTTTTTACATAAAAACCCATGGAGAAGAGCTTTGATTGTTGGTCATTCTGCCAGAGTAACATTATCATTCCAGTGAAGAAGAGGCTGAAATGTCACAAAGCCACAAAGTTTCATTTTTCTCAATCCTCTGATTGTGTTTAATAGGCTTACCTCTTCTTTCAGTGATCTTTTATCAATATCTACCAGGCAAGGCATCAAAGTAGGGAAACATATGCTTGCCAAAAGTATTCAGTGGTGTCATAGAGAATGTCCTGCACAAAATCCAAATACAGAAAGAATTCCCCAAAGATGGGGAAGTTTCTTAGATGCCCCAGGTTGTGATTAGCATTGTGAATGAATGAATGAATGAAGTAAAAGAACATTTGTTAAGTGTTCACTATGTATCAGTCTCTCAGATAGGCACAGGAGATAAAAACAAAGAAAAATTAAATAGGTCCTGCCCTCAGGAAACTTACATTCTAATAGAGGAAAATAACAGAGCAATGGTAGTCAAGGGGAAAAGTATCTGAAGGGCCACAAGGATGATGAGTTAATCTGTAGGACTATCAGTGTATATGCCCTTCTTCAGAAGCAAGGGCACTATTAATCTGATTAGCATGCCAAAGCAAGAACTGGAAGGGGGTGGGGAGGACAATAGCTTGGGATATAGATGGATGAATGGAATGTGGAGGTGAGCATGGTCTGGTATGGGGTCAGTCTGACATAGCAGACTAGTAAATTTGTACTCACTCAATCACCAAGTGATTCAGGGCTTCAGGGAGGAAATTTCAAAGATGAAGGGCTTAACTTCCCCACAGAAGTCCTGGAAATCCTGTGCAGAGGGTATAGGTCCAGGTGGGGAGTAGCACAGAGGTGGGAGCAAGCAGATGGCATGATGGCCTGGGTGGACATTCAAGGCGGATATTTGTAGAACTGAGTTCTAGAACAATACAGGTTCCCCTCAGTGAGATTCATGGAAACTCAGCACAGCTATCCCCAAAGGGAAACACAAATGGATGAAAACTGCCTATTACCCAGATTTGATAAGCAGTTGACTTTGCAATCCAGTGAATTCATCAGCGCCTTCATCTTAGACCAAAGCTTGAGATGAACAAAGACCTAGGCCCAGAAATGACTAGGAAAAGATTAGACTAGATGGCATTTGAGAAACTACTTGATGTATTCAATGATCCCAAGCTACTCATTCTTGAAAAAGTCCATCCATTTAGTGTGAGTATTGCCCCATTGATTCTGCATGACTCTATTCTCAGAAGAATCACAACGGCAAGATGTGGAAAGATGCATGTTGAATGTAGCTACTTGACAAGTATTACCAATATTTTCTTATGGAAAGTGACATAAAATATATCATTAAAGATATTATGACTAGAATAGGAAGTGTCCTGGTGCTATGTCAAGAGTAAAAGCCAGGATAAACAGCTTGTGTGTTGTGTCAGTATTACAAATTGTTAAAAGAGCAAGAGGAAGGCCTCCAGTGGTTTGGATCATATGCTAATAAACATCCAAAATCCACTCAGGCTGAGATGGTGTCTCTACAGCATCTAGGTGTAGAGGAAGAACTAGGAACAAAGGAAGAAGATGCCCCATACCCACGAGATGAAAGCTCCACCAAATTATCCTTTCTTCAAGTTCCAGAATTAAGGTTTATGAACATCAGAATTTTTAAAATCAAAATTGTAAGGACTTAAAGAGCTTTCATGAAAGAGAGGTTATATTTATCCAGCTTCACCTTGGAGGTCAGAATTATAAACAAGTTGATGCTACAATGGAGGAAAATTTTGGCTTGATTTAAGTTCTGATACTTAAAGCTGTCCTAAAGTGGAATGAACTGCTTTAGATGTTAGTGTTTCCCCTTATTAGAGGTCATCAAGGAGAATCTGGGCCACAGATGTCATAAAGGTGATTTTTTTTATCAGGTACCTGCTAGATTACATGACCTCTGAGGTCCCTTACTCTTCTAGCATTCTACGGAAGTCAACAAGTCAGATTCAAGCAAGGAGCAGCACATTGGTATCTGAAGGTACAAATGTTCCTCTGACAATAGATTTCCAGAGAAGCCTCATCTGGTAGACCCAAAAGAGCCTCTGAGCTCCTCCCAAATGTGGCTCTTAAAAAAGGCACTCCTCCTTCTCTCAAGCCCCCCTCCTACTCTGCCCATCAGGCTATAGAGGTGGGCTCAGTCACACATCATGGCTTTTCACCATTGTTTAATCTGTAAGGAGTTGAAAATTCTGGCTCTGTTTGCAGGAATTCAATTACCCCTGAAGATTACACAAAGATTATCAAAGTTGTAAACAGCGGAAATATGCTGAGAGATCAATGGAGCACAACAAAGATCATATTTAACAGGAGAAATAAAAGTTAGAGCTGGCTGGCAGGCACTGACAGAGGAGTAAAATGTCACATCATCATGCTGAAGGTTAGAAAGTAATTGAAATCTCTGTTAGATAACAATATATCCTCCTGCTCTGGTTTGTACTTGGAAAGCACGGTACTAATTTCATATCTCAGCAATTCATTTGCGTTAAATAGACACAGTATTCACAATGTGTTTCCATTATGTCGGCCATGCTGAGAGGTTCAAATTGGGTTAGACAGTGCCAACCAGGACCGGTATCCCCAACAAGAATGTGACATACAGTTCATAAAATCCATTTATCCTCACCAGGGAATGTTCAGTCTAAGAATGGCAGACAGGTCCACTGAAGAATAAGATACACTCTCTTTGCCCATCCTAAAATCACAGCTCAGCTCCTTAGAACCTGAATGTTTATTTCTGGTTTTTGCTCTTGTTTTGCTTGGGGAGAAGAGGGCATTTAAGCTGAGATTTGAATAGCTAGAAATCATAGAATTACATAATTATATGTTTTTGATAACTCACCACAAATCTTGTTCTAAATCACATGAAATGACCAGTAACTACCTCTGAGATCATTAACTGTGTTGATTATGTAGGTCAGCAAAGATAGAATAAAAACAATTATAATTATCCCTTATGTTAGCATAACATTTGATATTTAAAAAGCACTTTCGCATGCTTTGTCTCATTTGATTCTCACAATTACCCTATGGTGATGATGATACAACTATGATCCCCAGTTTAAAAATGAGAAAACTAAAACCAGATGAGGATAAGTGACTTCACCAAGTACACACAATTAGTAACTGGTAGAACTAGGACCTGAATGTGCTCTCTCCACGACCGTCTAATTTATCATTCAGTAGACACATGCTTCTTGGTCTTGTCCCGATTCACCACACAAGGATTTGCCATGAACAAAGGGAAAGGGGATAGGGGCCAGGGGCGGGGAGGCCACATATGGCCTTCCACGTCCTTGAGTGCAGACTTTTGACCAAGTCCAAGTTTTACAGAACAAATTCTTTTATTAAGGGGATTTGTTCTATAAAGTTTGGATTCAGTCAAAGGGCCACACTTGAGGACCTAGAAGGCCACATGTGGTCTTGATGCTGCAGATTCCCCACTCCTGGGATAGCCTATTTCTGTCGTAGGTCACAAATATATGCCTTGTATCTGGGATAGAAATTCTTCATACTGGTGAAGAATAATATTAGGGGGGCATGAAGGCAGAATTTGTGACTTGCTCATTATGCCCTCCTCTTTCTCTTCCCTTTACCCTCAAACACTTAAATGTCTGGGAGTTTTTACTGGTTTTCAAGTCTTCTGTGATTTGGCAGCCAAGGAAGTCAATGTAATCTCGAGCTACACCAAGGGGGTCCAGAACCAGGGAAACGGTAAGACCAATTTACTTTGCTGTGGCCAGACCACATTTGGAGGATTATTTCTGGGTTGGGGCCCTATACTTTGGGAAGCACATAAATAAACTAAAAAGTATCCAGAGAAGACGAATGAAGATCATACAGCATGAGGACCTGGTAGGTAGTTGCTAGTAGTGTAAAAAAAATCTATACAAAGGTCAAAGAGGATGAGGAAAAAGACTGTAAAAGGTCATGGATTTAGTAATATAGAGAACACCTGCAAAGGCAAATAATCAACAAATATTTATTAAACACTTATTAGTGTGCTAGAAACTAACCTAGCTGATGATGATGGTGATGATTCAAAGACAAAAGTAAAACTTGCCCTGCCCTCAAGGAGTTTACAGTCTAACAACACATATGCCGAATACTAAGTGCTACCAACTGCACTAAGACTTTTGGTACACTGTATGAGTGTACCAAGTACAAAGGAGGTTCACAGAGAGCTGAGTCTTGAAGAGAAATTGGGATTCCAAGAATCAGAGGTGAGGAGGGAGTATTTTTCCAGCATGGGGGAGAGCCAATGCAAAGGCATAGAGATGGGAGGTGGAGTTTCACATGAGCAACTTTAAGAGGGTCAGTTTGGCTGGAATTTGGAGCGTGGGAGGCAGGAAGGGAAAGATGGAACCATGTTGTGACGAATGTTAAATTCCCAAAAGAGGAGTTCATATGAAATTCTATTGGTGATTGGGAGCTATTGCAGTTTGTTGAGGAGTATGGGGGAAGGTAGCTTTGCTTTAGGAAAATCACTTTGGTAGCTTTTTGGAGGGTGGGTTGGTAGAGGGGAGTAAGAAGTAGGAAGGCCAATCAGGAGGCTATTGCAAAGCAAAAGGCAATGAAATGAATCTAACATTCCACAGCAGCTAGGTAGCACAGTGGATAGAGCACTGGTCCTGTAGTCAGGAATATCTGAGTTCAAATCCAGCTTCCTACACTTACTAGCTCTATGACCCTGGGTCAGGTCCCTGAACCTCTGTCTCCCTTAGGCTCCTCATCTGTAAAATGAGGACAATGATAGCACCTACTTCACAAGGTCATTGTGAGAATCAAACAAAATAAGAATTGTACATTACTTAGCACAGTGCCTGGCACATAGTAATTGCATAATAAATGATTATTTTCTTCTTTCCTCTTGATGAAGTCATTTGAGATCTTTGTGATTATCTTTTCTCCCTTAAGATATTTCTCTTTAAAAATACATCCTAGAGCTTGGCCCAAAATTTAAGTCAAACTCTGGGGACTGTAAAAGGCTCCACTCTGTACATTTTTGTTTTTTGTATTTAAAAAAAAATTGGTAAACTTGCCCTTCACTACCCCGGGGCCAGCTCTCCAATTTTCCATAATCTTCCAAAGATCACTGAAAACACCTCAACAATCAGATCTGCCTGTTTGTTCAGTCCTCTGGGATATACTTTATCTGAGCCTGGTGACTTGAACTCATCAAGGGCAGGAAGGTACATGCTTACTATCTCACTGTTTATCTTTCCTCCAATTCCTTATTAGCCATTTTGTTCTGTTCTTTCAAGCCCAAAGATCATTCTCCTTGGCAGAAAAAAAAAGATAGAACAACCACCAAAAAAATTCAATAGCTCCATTTTCTAGCCATCATCCATTACCATTATTCCATCTATCTTGAGCAGTGGTTCCATCTGTGCTTTGATACCCTTCTTTTCTCTAATATTTATTTAGGGAGGAAAAAAGAAAACTTCTATTATCCTTAGCTTTCCTCCGAGCTTTCTCATTCCTGATAGTAATCTTGGAAGATTATACCATGTTTCTTTTAAAAATTTCATCCTTTATGACCATGTTACTTCCATTTTCCATTCATGTCTGCTTTTACATACATATTATATTTTAATGATGTCTTTGGTTTTTATGTCACATTAATTTCTACATATACCCTTTCACTCTGCCAACAGATACCTCTCCCCACCTTGTAACAAAGATTAAAAAAGAAGAGAAAAGCAGTTCAGCAAAACTAAACAACATAAGCTGACTATATACATTTGTATATGTGCACATATATGTATATGTGTGTATACATATATGTGTGTATGTATCGTATATAGGGATATGTGGATATGTGTATGTATGTATCCATACCTATAGTTCTGGGACTATTCATTTCCTCAGTGCCTCTCTAGAGCCAGGCTTGGGCATTATAACCAGTGTTCAGTTTCAAATCATTATCCTTTTTACTTGCTTGTATGTGTGTGTGTACTGCTTTTTTTTCTAATTCTGCTGACTTCACTCTGTTTCACTTCATGTAAGTATTCCTTCCATTGCTCCTCTGAATTCTTCATATTCATTATTTCTTATGGTGCTGCAGTAATATTCCATGACATTTATGTACCATAATTTGTTAAGCCATTTCTCAAATGATGGGCATTTACTTTGTTTCTAGTTCTTGGCTTCCACAAAAAGTGATGCTATGGATATTGATATGGGCCTTGTCTTTGATTTTCTTGTGGGCACATGCTTCGCAATTAAATCTCTAGATCAAAGGATTTTGAACATTTTCATTTTTTATGACAATTCCAAATTACTTTTCCAGAATGTGTGGACTATTTCACAATTCTCCCAACAATAATTAAATATAAATTTCACAATTCTCCCAAACAATATAAAAGGCTATCTTTGCCTAGTCCCTCCTCCACCATTTACCATTTCCACCTTTTGCCCTTTTTGCCACATTTGTACTGATTCCCTATATCTGGAGAATAAGAGATAGTTAACGCTAAGAATTTTCCCCAATCAACACCTTTCTTTCTTATCCTTCCTGCACTGATTTTGTTCATACAAAACTCCTCAATTTCTTGTAGCAAAAATTATCTATTTGGTCTTTTGTGACTTCCCCTCATCTTTATTTTGTTACGAATTCTCGCTCTAGCTATAGTTGTGAAAGATATTTGAACTTATTCTGTCCTATTTTTTTAAACGATGTCACCTTTTATATTTAGGACATGTAAGTTTATTTTGATACAAGGTATAAAATGTTGAACTAAGCTTAATTTCTGTCAAGTTTCTGTTCAGTTTTCTCAGCAGTTCTTGTCAAATAGAGAATTCCCTAAATAATTTTTGTTCTTGGATATATCTAATTGTTAGCTATTGAATTGAACTTTTTTGATTTTTGTTTATTCAGCTGTCTGTCCCACTGATCTACTTCTCTATTTTTTTATCCAGTAATAAAAAGTTTTGATGATTACTGACTTTACAATAAATAGCATAGTGCTTGCAATATAAGACAGGTGATTGAGTGGTACAGTGAGTAGAACACTGGACCTGTATTCAGGAACACCTGCCTTCAAATCTGTAGTCAGACACCTACTAGTGTGTGACTATGAGCAAATCACTTAACAACTGTCTGCCTCAGTTTCCTCACTTGTACAATGGGGATAAATAATATCTACCTTGTAGGGTTATTGTGAGGATAGAATGAGGTGATATTGGTAAAGCACTTTGAAAACATTAAAGAATTATAAATGCTATATTATTACTACTACATAACAACTGCTTACTAAATGTTTTTCATTCATTGTTCACTCACTGATAATATGATTAAGTGGCTGAAATGCCATTCCCTTTAAATTCCCACTTTAGAAATAATTATTTACCTTGAGATTCTAGAGCTTTTCTTCCTCCTAATGAATTTTTTCATTTTTGTCTATTTCTATAAAACACCTCCTTTTTCATTGCTGTAGCACTAAATCTGAAAAATAAACTGTTGTGAGTTGTTTTATCATTTTTATTGACACAGCCCAACTATTACTAATACCTATCTTTCCATTTTCTCCAATCCATACGTATCTTTTTTAAATTTATGTTGTTTGAGTTCCCTGTGTATCCACATCTGTCTCACATTTCTCTCTTTTTCTTTGCCTCAGAACAATTTTTCTTTGAATCTTCAGAACTTCCTTTTTAAGAGTTTCTTGTTGCACCTGATCTGACAAAGTCTAAAGAGAAATCATGGTTAAGGAAAACTTAGAAAGGCTGGAAAAGTTATGAAGAACTTTGGTTATATTTGATCCTAGAGGTGAACAGGTTATTATAATTATTCAACCACATGTGCTGGGAAAATAGCATGTGAATAGATATCTGCCACCAGGAGCTACCAGCCACCGCTACTTGTCTCTTCTTCCCTTTTCCCTTACTGGATAATGTCTTACTTATGGACACTTGTAGGTCCATCCTTTCATTCTTTAGATGGTTGAGAGTGAACCAACTTCTTCTTCCTCAGAGTCCTCTCATCTTGAGGAAGACTTTATGCATCACTTAGCTCCAAGTCTTCAGGGTTCTTTCTTTTTCTCTTTCTTCTCTTTTTTATCTTTTATCCACCCTCTAATTACCTGGCATAGGTCAGAATACCATGCTGCCTCTTTAGACCCTCTTTCTTCTTTGTTTTTTTTTAATATTGAAGACATTTTTTTCTATTTTATTTAAAAATTTTTTTTAGATTTTTTTATTTTTAATTTACAACACTCAGTTCCACAAGTTTTTTGAGTTCCAAATTTTCTTCCCCTCCATTCCCTCTTCCCCCCACCAAGGCAGCATGGAATCTGATATATGTTATATATACCTTCTCATTAAACTTATTTACACAATAGCAAGTTGTAATGAAGAATTATGACCAATGGAATGAATCATGAGAAAGAAGAAACAAAACCAAAAAAGAAGAGAAAAAAAGAGCAAATAGTTTGCCTCAATCTGCATTCAGACAATTTTTCTATTTTTATTTTTTTATAATTAGATTTTTTATTTTTAGTTTACAACAATTAGTTCTACATGTTCTTGAGTTTCAAATTTTCTTTCCTTTCCTCCTCTCCCCTCTTCCCCCCCCCCAAAACAGCATGGAGTCTGATATAGACTCTACACAAACTTTGCATTAAACTTACTTACACAATAGTCAAGTTGCAAAGAAGAATTAGGACCAATGGAATCAGGGAATCATGAGAGAGAAGAAACAAAACCAAAAAAGAAGAGAAAAAAAGAGCAAATAGTTTGCCTCAGTCTGCATTCAGACTCCACAATTCTTTCTCTGGATGTAGCTAGCTTTTTCCATCATGAGTCCTTTGGAGCTGTATTTGAGCCTTGTATTGCTGAGGAGAGCCAAGTCTATCAAAGTTAATCATCACAGAATCAATATATCTGTCGTTGTGTATAATGTTCTCCTGGTTTTGTTCCTCTCACTCAGCATCAGATCATGTAGGTCTTCCCAGGTTACTATGAAGTCCATATCTTCCCCATTTCTTATAGCACAATAGTATTCCATTGTATTCCTATACCACAACTTGTTCAGCCATTCCCCAATTGATGGGCATCCCCCTTGATTTCCAATTCTTTGCCACCACAAAAAGAGCTGCTATAAATCTTTTTGTACATACAGGTCCCTTTCCCGCTTGTGTTATCTCTTTGGGATATAGCCCTAGAAGTGGTATTGCTGGGTCAGAGGGTATGAACATTTTTATAGCCCTTTGGGCATAGTTCCAAATTGCTTTCCAGAATG
>CM053624.1:280976745-280995210 GCA_028646595.1 Phalanger gymnotis
CTCTCATTTCTCTTCCCAATTTTTCCTCTACTTCTCTTACTTGCTTTTCCAAATTCTTTTTGAGCTCTTCCATGGCCTGAGACCAGTTCATGTTTTTCTTGGAGGCTTTTGATTAGGCTCTTTGACTTTGTTGACTTCTTCTGGCTGTATGTTTTGGTCTTCTCTGTCACCAAAAAAGGAATCTGGAGTTTGAGTTTGAGTCTGAGTTCATTTTTGCTGCTTGTTCATGTTCCCAGCCAGCTACTTGACCTTTGAGCTTTTTGTCAGGGTATGACTGCTTGTAGAGTAGAGAATACTTTGTCCAAAGCTTTAGGGTCCAAGCACTGCTGTTTTCAGAGCTACTTCTACACCATTGTCAGCCCAGGCTCTGTCACAGCAGCACTCCTCCTCCCCCAAGAACTGCCAACCAAGACCACAATGCAGATCCAAGCAGGGCACAGCAAGAGAACCTACCTTTGTGCCAACAAAGCACTCCTTGCACTCCTGCTCTGATCTGCTGCTAGATTCCTCCCACCGTGTAAGCCAGGGACTCAGGAAACAGCTGACACTGGAGCTCTGGAAGCAGCTTCAGAAGCCTCCTGCTGCTGCCACCACCACAGCTGTACCACCTCCGCCACCCCCGGGGCTGGTGGCCGGACCACTCTGAACTCTATCTCGCAGTTTCCCACTAACCTACTCTTTGGCATTTGTGGGTTGAGAAGTCTGGTAATTGCCAAAGCTCAATGGCTCATGGCCCTAAGGCCTGTTCCAACTGGCTGACTCCCTGTCTGGTCTGTCCTGGTACAGCCCATGCTGGGCTGTGCTCCGCTCCCAGTACCATGTGATAGACCCTTCTCAGCGACCATCCAGGCTCTCCTGGGCTGGAGATCTGTTTCCCTCTGCTATTTCGTGGGTTCCACAGCTCTAGAATTTGTTCAGAGCCATTTTTTCGGTGTTTGGAGGGATTTGGGGGAAAGCTTAAGCAAGTCCCTGCCTTCTAGCTACCATCTTCTCAACATACAGTCTTAAAAAGTTGCTTGGGGCATTGAGATTTTAAGTGACTTACCGAGCTCACACACTATTCTGTGTCAGAGGCAGGACTTTAACCTAGGTAATCTTCACTTGGAAGCCAGACTTCTATCCACTTTATGACACTGCTATTCTCATACAAAATATGTGAAAGGTAATTTTTTTCTCCCTGTGAGGGAAAGCATTTGCCTCCCTTTAATCTGGGGTGAATCAGGAAAGATTTCATGTGGAATATGTCACTTGAGCTGAGCGCTGAAGGAAACTACAGATTCTATGAGGAGGGAGTGCATTTCAAGCATGTAGCACAGTCTATGTAAAGACATGGATTGGGGGGGGAGGGGTTGGAATGTCATGTTATACACACCAAGAAGACAAGGTTGATAGACCATAGAGTGCGTGGAGATAAATGTATAGTTATTGGAGGAGACAGTTATAACTGGAGAAGTAAGTTAGAACTAAATTGTAAAAGGCTTTAAATACCGGAGGAGTTTGTATTTGGTCCTAGAAGTCATAGCAAACCCTTAGTGTTTGCTGACTAAGAATGTAGGATAGTCAAAGCCATGCTTTAGGAAAATCACTTTGGTAGTGGTGTGGAAGATGAATTGGAGAAGGGAGAAATGAGGCATGGAAACCAATTAGGGAGCTATTACAATTATCCTGGAAAAAGTGGATGAATGATTGAAGTAAATGGTATAGTGATACGAAGAAGACAGAAGTGAGAGATATTGTGAAGGCAGAAACTACAGGATTTGGAAACTTCTTGAATATACGACTGAGCAAAAGTGAGGAGTGGAAGATGACTTCAAGGTTGTGAACGTGGGTGAGGACAGCAGTCCTCTTGACAGAAATCAGGAAGTGTCAGAAGAGGGAGGTGCATGCGAAGGGGAAAGATAATGAGTTCTATTTTAGATGTGTTTAATTTGAGATATCTATAAGACATTCAGGGGCCAATATCCAATAGGCAACTAGGAATGCAGGACTGAAACTCAGGAGAGAGACTAGAGTTGAATATATAGATTTAACAGTCATTTGCATAGATGTGATCATTATATTCATGGGAGCTGATGAGAGTCTGTCTCTTTCATTATCCTTATTTTCTTTTCCTCATTCCTTCTTTCCTATTTAATTTGTATTTCTTTTCCCTTTCCATATTTCCATTCTCCTCTTCCTCTCTCTGTCTTACCATCCTTCTCTCCCTCCCCTACCCCTGCATTTTCCCCCTTCCTTGATGTGGGTCTCCAAGAATGTCTTCTCTAGAAAAGTCCCTTATCAATAAGATGCAGGACACTGCACTGAGAAGAGAGAAGAACAGAGAAGTCTTGGAATTATTTGCATAATCAGGCCCTGCTGTCACAAAGAATTGTGCCCAAGACAACTTAGAAGGAACCGCTAACCAAATGGAAGTCACATTGACCAGATGCTGAGGAAGGGAGGGAGGAAGGGAGGACTGACTCACTATGAGCCAGATAACACAGTAGATAAAGCATTGGACCTAGAGTCAGAAAGACCAGAGTTCAAATCTAGCCTCGAATACTTACTATCTGAGTGACTTTGGGCAAGTCACTTAATTGCTGCTTGGCTCAGTTTTCTTTTCTATAGAATGGGAATAATAACAGTATCTACTTCAGGGTTGTTATGATGATAAAGTGAGACAATATTTGTAAAGTGTTTTGCAACCTTAAAATGTTATGTAAATGCTACCTAGTGTTATCTAGAATGTGACATATAGGCACTTTAGAGCAAACCAATTAAGAAAAGATTCCCATAGCCCATATAATTATAGATTATAATATTACTATTAATTAATTAATTACTAATATTAATTAGGGGACTAGTAAAAAGAACAGAAGGAAAAAATGTCCTGGAGCTAATCCTGGATCTAGAATCTTGGAAAACATCTCATACCAAGTATCCTTCCCTTATTCTCCCTCCAGTGGCTCTAAGGCTGGCACCATCTCTTGGACAGAAGGAGAAATGACTGGATTGGGAAAAGCCATCAATTTTCAGTCAGCCCTTGGGAAGTAGTGCCACACAGATAAGCTATATATTTTATAATAATTATCATATAGCTATTCAGTGATAGACAGAGAGACAGACAGATAGACTAGATAGATAGATAGATAGATAGATAGATAGATAGATAGATAGATAGATAGATAGATAGATAGATGGATAAGGGCTCATTATGCTGACTCTAAGCATGGGAAACAGCGTATTGATGAGAACTGTATGCACAGAGGGATGAGAACAAGAGGGAACAGATGACCAGAGGGAGATGGAGCCATTATTGGAGTGAGCCCTGACATCCTTTTTGTGGAGGTCCCGCCCAAGGAAGTGTTGTAATTTGGGAACAGTTCAGAACCCTAGGGAAAGGGACTCTTGACCTCTGGACTCAGGTGACAGTCTTTTTCTGTTTACTGTCTAAATAACAGTGGCCCAGTATATAAGATTGCTGGATATAGAGTCAGGAAGACTAAGTTCAAATCCTGATTTATATACTTATTAGCTGTGTGACCTTTTACAAGTCACTTGACCTCTGTCAACTTCACTTTCTTGATCTGTAAAATGTAGGTAGTAATAGCTGCTTTCTTGCAGGGTTATAAGGCTCAAGTGAGAAAACATATGAACAACATTTTGCAAATCTTAAAGTGCTATGTAAATGTTAATTTTTATGATGCCTTGTGATTCTGAAAGGTTGTAAGGGGAGCTAATGACTACCTTTTGAGGATAGTGCTAGATATGACGTTCTCAGGTGCTATCTAAGGAAGAAAATAAAAAAATGTGAGAAATGCCCTCAAAATGACGCATACTATTCATGACAGGAGGGATCCTCTGGTATGAGTGTTATACTTTCTTCCTCTCCTTACCCTCTAATCTCTTTATCCTAGAATTGAAGCATTCTTTTAAAAATACTTTTTAAAAATATATATTTATAAAAAAATTAAAAAATAAAAAATAATATATATATATTATATATATACTAGGAGAGTCAGTGTTGCGTAGTAGATAGAAAGATAGCCTTAGTGCCAGGAAGATTTGGGTTCATCCTTCCTCTGTCATACCATGTGTGATCCTGGGCAAATCACTTAACTACTCAGAGATCTAGGCAAAGAAGACTGACTATACATTACACAGAAGGTGGCAGTCTGCATTGGTAGACATGCCTTTACCAAGAAACCCTCTATAATAGTGAAATTCCAGGTCCGGTCCCTAGACTCTACATTTACAAAATTGAATCAAATTATTCGTTCTCCCCTTTTTAATCTCCTAAGAGCTTTTTTCTTTCCTTTTTGATAAAATGAATAAAACAAATACTTATATTTAGCTGTATTTTACTTGTGTCATCTTCTGATCCATTTTTTCCTTATTAGTGGCCTCAGGATTATTAGTATCCCAACTTCTAATTCCAGTCTCTGCTCCAGCCAAAACTATAATTAATGTGTAGCGAATGGGGCTTTGTTCCAAGTCACCAACATCTAAGAGGCCCAGAAACAGGTTTCCCCAGCAACAGGATTTCTGCCTACCCATGGTGCTTTGTAGCACAATTCACCCCAGGCTTTAACCCTACCAAGTATCATCACCATGGTACTCTACCCTGAGGACTGCTTTCCCCACACACCTGCCGGGGTCAGTGTCTGATCTCCTTCTACCACAGCATTTGGAGCCCAGTTAGTCACTACTCCTCACCCATTTTCTAGTGGTCACCCATTTTCATGCCCTCTTGCTCTCTTTTCAACTATTTTCTCTAGGTAAAGAAATTTCTGATTGTGGCTCTGGCTTCAGTTCTGCTACTAATTTGAGTTGTGATCTTAGGGAAGTCATTTACCCCAGTTGATCTCAAAGGTCACTTCCAGCTGTAACCCACTGTGCCCTATGATACGTTTAATATCTAGAATTCTGTGCCCTGAAATCACCTTTCAGCTCTGCAGTTCTAGGAATACAGTCATAAATTCATAGATTACAGGAATTATAAGATTTCTTCCAGCTTTAACTTTCCATAGATTTTTGTCCAAGTTTTCTTCCAGCTCTGACAATTTATAGTCTAAGATCCCTTTCAGCTCTAACATTTTGTGTTTTATGTCTTAAGGTTTTCTGCAGCTCTGAATTGCCATCTTCTCTGTCCTAAGGACCCTTTCGGCTCTGACATTATCTTCCAATTCTAACAATGCTATGATTCTATTTTCTGTACATAGTGGAATTTCTATGGAAATGCAAGCAATTGTCCAATCGGTTTTGTCCAACAACCCTCACTAGCCATAGGCAAAACTTGCTCAACTCTGAAAAGATGGAAATGTTGACCCTATTGCTTTTTCTATCTTTCCTTACCCCCCTTCCACTTTAATGTTTTCTTGTCGCCATCTATGTTTCTAAGCCTTGGTGCTTTTCATTTACTCCTGGAAATGAGCTGTACAAAAAAATGTCCGGAGGATACGTATGAGGTTAATCAAAGCCATGGGTGGCATCTCCCAAGTCCCAATCTGCTTTAAAGCCGGGATTGTTGTTTTTCCCCTTGTAGGCATTTGAAACAAGCCAGTGATTTATCACTTGAACTTCTGTAGCCACTAAAGTCCCCAAATAGCTAAATAACAAATAGAAATTGTGTTTCTTTTCAGAAGTTCAGCTGACTTCCCTCCTCATTTCATCCTTCCCTACAGTCGCCCAAACTTTCTACCCAAGCAGGATCATATTGCCTTTTTCTTCAGTTAAGGACAAATGTTATTTCTTAAATGAACCCTTCTCAGTTTAGCAGAGTACTCTACACAGAGTAGGCACTTAATAATTGTTTATTATTAAAGATTGATTAACTACCTAATAAGTGCAAGGCATTGTAGAATGGAAACGATAGAAGACCTTGAATGACATGGTAAAGAGTTTAGAGGAAAGATAATGAGTTCTATGACTGTATTCAGTTACTTCTCTGTGATTTGAACCAGCTAAGTGGAGCAGGGGTATGAATAATACAACATTCATCTCCATTTTATTTTATATTATTTTTCAGGCAAATATAGGAATGCATTAGTGTCTGATGAACCAGGAATTAAATTCAAGGGAAAGAATTAAATGACATTTTGAGGATTTGGCTGACTCAAGAGTTGCTACTAAGTTGTTCCCTTTCTCTACCTTATCTTGCCTCACCTCTCTAGAAACTGGACCAAAGCATTTATGTGAGATAGATCCAGTACTAAAAACATAATCAAATTTAGCGTCCAAGTGACAGCGCTGCCGTTCTCAGTGATCATCTTAGGAAGCTACATATCAGGGTCCTAAGACCTCTGACTGCAAGGGTCCTGCCAATTATGACATAGGAACACTATATAGTAGAGAAGAGCTCTCAACAGGCATTGGATTATACTGTTGAGCATTGAATTACATTGCTAAGTGTTTGCAGCTGCCCCTGACACTGAGCCACAGAGTTAACATTGCCTGAACACTTTGGTATTTTCTGTGCCCAATACCTCAACCAACTCAAAGCGTTGCCCAGCACACAAGACTTCCCCAGGACACACAGGAGACAAGAGAATGCCAATACAGAAAATAGGAAAAGCTATCTAGGAACACCAGAACTACCCAAAGCTCTATACTCTCCATCGGTACTCATTTAGCTCTTACTTCTGGCAACATAATAAGTTTTGCAACTACGACATAAGGATTACTTTAGGAACACCAGCTCCGAGATTCTGGGTCTCATGGCAGGCAGCCCCAGAATTTAAAAGTGGCTACTGTTCTTGTCAAAGGGCTATGGGCAACAGCTGCTGTCTCCCTGCCCCAGCAGCTTACTGCCCTGCTTACCTGTTTGAGAAACACAGTATACCTATTTCAGTGGTGCTACTGAATCAAAGCTGTTGCTTAAAATGTTTTTGGCACTCGTCTGCAGGAATTTCCTTCAAAGCCAGTTTACGAGTCAACAAGGGAACTAAACTCATTTTGTTTAACCAAAATAATGTTCTTTAACTTAATTACCAACTTTGCTCACCAGCCTTGACTCCTAATGATCTTTGGCTACTTCCAAAAGTGAAATCCACCTTAAGAGGATAAAGATTTGACACTCACAATCATATATATGTATATATACATAAACATATACATATTCATGTATATATGTATCCATATGTGTGTGTGTACACACACACATATATGTATATATATATATGTTAACGTGCATCAGACATTTAAAAGAACTCTCAAAGACAAATTCTAAAAATATTTTGAGTGATGGCAGCATCTGAGGCAATAACACGATAATGGTAATATTCCCTTGAATTTGTAGATAGCGTTTCCATTTTCCAAACCCCTTAGATGGATCCTATATCATGTGTGCCCATAACCACCCTAGGAGATGGCTGTTATCACTGTTTTACAGAGGAGAAACTGAAACACAGAGGTGACACGATTTGTCCAAAATTACATAGCTGGTAAGCAAAAGAACTGGATCTTGAACTCAGTCAAGTCTTCTACCTCTTAAATTAGCATTCGATATCTCAAGGGCCATCTCTAGTCAAAGAGACTTTTGTCTTGCCCTTGGACTTTGATGACTCTGGAGGAGAGAGTGAGGTTGACTACTTTGCTCAGCTCTGCTTCATTTAAATCCAATTCACGAGCAATTTAAGACATCGCCCTCATAAGGTCGTTGATCCTCTTTGAGAACAAAGGGTGAATAACACCAAAAATGATATCTCAATGTGACTCTTGATTGGCAGCACTCATTTTGGAAGGATGAATAAATAATAAGACTTCTTACTTTAACATTAATCCTCAAACCAAAGCTAATGAAAACCAGCTGGTCCATACATCTCCAAGCTCTCTTAGCTATAGAGAAGCAGATAAAGGGAGAGGGGGGAAGGGAGACAGTGAGATAACCAAAGCCCCTCACACCTAAAATCACAAAGAAACAGCCAGCATCAGGTACCACACAGAAAAGGATGTGCTGAACCCGTGAGTAATCTTGCCTTAGGGACAAATCAGAGACAAGTCAGACTACATGCACCCCTCTAGGTGCTCTAGCCACTAATTTCATTGCAGGATAGAATCATGGAAAACTGGAGGGCCGTGTTTTCCTTTACAAATTCACATGGTTCATAGTACCACCAAAGGGTCAGGTCTAATTTGCTCCTCCATATTGTGACTTCTTGCTCTTTTGACCCTTCTTCTCCTTTGTAGCTGCTCTTAGGATGAATCTCGATGGTCTTTTTCCAAGTCCTAGAGAGATGGATATTTCTGTCCCTTCTACCACTTTCTCTTGTTAAGGCCCCCTCTCTCTTTCCACATTTCCATCATTCCATGGTTCCTTCTTTCATTAATAGGGGGAATATTCTGATCCAAACAATTCAGTGGTCTAGGCTTGGGATTAGAACAAGATAAGATGGACAAGGCTGTTAAGACCTTATTAAGAAGGCTAATTTTCTTAGTCTTAACTTTAACCTTGTTAAGGTTTATTTTAAAGTCACACCAAAACAAATCTATAATAATTTCTCCCAATACCTCAAAGGCACACTCTCCCCCACACTGCATTGACGTCTAGGGGACTAGGCTCAAAACCAAGCTCATGTTCTACTTAACATTGGTCCTCCCCCAAAAATTCATATCCAGATATGACTTGCCTTCAAGATAATTTCTTCTGCAGGACTGAGGTCATGAAGATCCTTCCTGAAGATCTTTCCTTGCTCCTCAAAGCATTGATGTTGCATTAGTGCAATACTTGGCCTGGAATTGGATACCCAGATTCCTGTGGTTCACATCCTGTGGATATAAACTCCATTCCTTGTACCTAGAATGGAGAAAGAATGAACAAAATATCAAAAGGGCCCAATTTCTCAGGGACCATAGGTCTCAGTGGGCAAAGGCCTAAGGAAGGCCTTCTCCTTTTGTTACACAGTTGCTTGTTGTTCTTCAAGCTCCCCTAGATGCAAGAGAAGGACAGAAACAACTGAAGCTGACTCAAGATTTTCTGAAAACACTGACAATTCAGCTGATTGAAAATGCTTCCTCCCAGTCATGGGGATAACCAACTGCAACTAGTCACAGAATGTCCATACATGCTCCATACTCTCTCTTTGTATATCATCATGATTTCCCTGCCACACCCTCTGGCCTCCTCAACATTATTCACATGGAGTCAGCTGAACAGACCGATGAGAGTCTACATACAAACCCGGCCCCCACTGAAGTGGGAAGAATTGATTTGTCATCAGATCACCTGGGTTTGAATATTAGCTCTTCCACTTCCATGTCCTTGGGCAAATCACTTTCTGGGCCTTGTGTTTAAAGGGAGAGGGTTGGATTGGGTCAAAGGTTCTTAACCTGAGGTCCTTAAAGGTCCATGGATAGATTCCAGAAGGAAGTGAACTAGGGTGAGAAAACAATAAATTTTTATTTTTGCTAACCTTTCACTGAAAGTCAGTATTTCCTTCAATTATGAATGTAGGCAATAAAATATTATTCTGAAATTTAGCACCTCCTTCACTTACCAGTAGGAAACAAAACATTTTTCTGAGAAGGTATCCATTGGCTTCATCAGACTATGAAAGGGGAACATGACACAAAAAAAGTTTATGAACTTTTCTGTACTGCATGAGTTGTAAATTCTATGATCCTTGGAACAAGAGCAGTAGAATGAGTAGATTAAAACTCCAATGTTCCAAGAGTGTTCATGATATCCCTGTGCTTAGAAAGTCAAGGAAGAATTCAGAAACCCCAAGGTTTCACTTCTCCTCTTGATAGGAATCTTTCCTCCAAATTGCTGGAATGAGAGTGGGGTCAACTGTCTCCTGGCCTTGGGTCTCAGGTAAGAATAAAGGCCTGGAAGGTCATGAGACTGCATTGGGTTTAACGGAGAACTGCCCCTTGTGAGCATATAACACACAAACCTGACTTAGCTTTCATAGCATGCCACATGTGCTTTGCTCGCTGCCAGTCTGTATGGAAAAAAATTGGGCATCCTCTTTCCGGATAAGTGTGGTGACAGGTAATGGAAGTGCCCTGCTCCCTGATTCAGAACATGGACCGGCATTGTTTCCAAAACTGGTTGATGAACTGGAACTAAGAGGCAAACAAAAGATGTGCAGAGGGAACCTTAGCCTGGAGACAGGAAGACAAGTGCAAATATGACTTCAGACACTTATCAGCTGTGTGACCCTGGGCAAGCCAATTAATCTCCATTTGCCTCAGTTTCCTCTACTGAAAAAAATGAGGATAATAATATAAAACCTACCTCCCAGAGCTGTTGTGAGGATCAAATGAGAAGATAATTGTAAAACATTTAGTATAGTACCTGGCACATAGTAAGTTCCACATAAATGTGAGCTATTATTATTAAATGAAATATTTATAAATTTTTAGCATAGTGTCTGACATGTAGTAGGCACTATATAAATGCTAGTTATTATTGTTATTATTATTAATTATTGTCATCTTTCCTCCCTGGCTGTAATTGAGAAAGAGATGTTATCAACCTTAGTGTGAAGAAAGGAGGCTAGCACTTAATCTCTCCATCCAGGTTAAAATTTGACTCATGGCTATGGTTTTGTTTCTCTATATCTGTTGTTTTCTGCTTTTTGGTGAAGGAGTGTCAAATTAGGCTGTAACCCGTTAAACTTTGAAAGATTGAGAGAGCAAACCACCATCAGTGTGGGAACTGGGTACCTTGCCTGACTTTGTAGATGGGTGAGCTGAGCATGCAGAAGACCCAACGGACCTGCTGACCCAGCACAGGAACGGATAAAATTCACCAAGAGGGAACAGCAGCAATCATTGGCCATGCCACATTCAGGAGAGGACTCGGTCAAGCAAAAACGCTGTCACAACGGCCTTAAAGTCTGAGCCCATTATCCCCCAGGACTAGAGTGGTGTAGGGGAAAGTGAGCTCCCAGGTGCTGGGGAAGGGGAAATGCTCTGTAATGTATGTGTTTGCTATACCTCCTCAGGAAATATTCTTTTATAAGAAAGCTAACTGATGTTAATCGTAAAATGATGCCACAGTACTCACTGTTGGTAGTTAACAGCAGAAAGAACATGCTAGGAAGGGGCTTGCACCAATTGAGAAAATCATTGATTCCTCAGGGATTCTCCTAGAGCTCTGAAGGGGGAAGAGATATAACTTTCTTGTGGGAGTATACAGATCATCAACATGAGTGGAAGGTGAGATGGGGATCACCAGAGTTTATAAAGGCTACCTGGGTATTAGATGTAATTATTAGCATGAGACTGATACCATTTCAAGGGGCCTGGGCCAGCCCCAGAGGTGTACAAATCACTAGCCTGACTGTCTAGTTCTAATGCAACAGGAGATATCCAAGCTCCTAGCCTTTCACAGAGAAGCCATTGGTAAAGGGTGTAAATTATTTTTTGATTGAATGAGAAAACACCCCATTGCTGAAAATGATTCACTAAATTATAGTCCATGGTGACAAGTTTGGAAAATGAAAATTATATATGGACCTACCTACCTAGCAACGAGAGGAATTCCTGGCAAAGTGACTGGAGCCCATGACACTGCTCAAGGAAGATCTGGGTTCAAATGTCACCTCTGATGCTTATCCACCTTGTGACCTCAGGCAAGTCATGAGCCTCAGTTTTTTCATCTATAAAATGGGAAGTGCAATAATAATGGCAACTGTCTCAGTGTTGTTGTTACATCAAATGAGTTACATTATGTAAGGACTTTGCAAACCTTAAAGCATTATATCACAGTGCTTGGCACATAGGTGCTTAAGATTCATTGATTGAAATAATTATTTAACTACCCCTTTTACTGTTCTCTACTTTCCTTCCCTGGCCTCTTTCACTTTATCATCATTTTCTCTCTAGCTCTTCCTTCTTCTTCTTCCTCCTTTAATTCTTCCCTCGGCTTCTTTCTCCTCATTTTTCCTCACTCTGTTGTCTTGTTTTTCTCTTCCTCTCTCCCCTCTTTTCTGTCCTCCTCTTTTCCTGCTTTTTGCCCCTTTGCTCCCTTGAACATTTTCCTTTGAACATTCCCCTTCTTAACTTTCTTCCTCTTCTCTCTCTTCTCCTCTCCCTTGCTTTTCCTCCTCCTTTTTAAAAATGATATCATTTCTGATCTAAGAGCATGAATTCCATGTAAAGAGGATAAACGTCTATAAATCCAAGTTGTATAGCATCTAGGTTAAAGACCACAAGCTTCCAGTACTTCCAAAACACATGTGATGTTTTTCCTAATGGGAAAGAAGTATGGGTTTACCAGCCTCTATCACACAGTTGTGTGAATTGGCATGTGCCTTCAACCTGCCCACTTGGGTCTGGGTCCTTGAAGTTCTGTATTACGTGTTCCCAAGAGACTGAGCCTACCTAGGTGGGTTCCCACTAGTGAGTGTCTGTGGGAAACAAGAAGAAACCAGAGGATAGTCGAAATGATTTTGATCCTTTGAAGTTCTTATAAGTAGAGCTAAAACGTCTTTCCATTGAGAATCGCTCTTCCTTTGATGGAACCTGAAAATCACTTTTGAAAGTTCCTTATAATTTTTGCTTGGGCGTAAAGAAAGAAATATCTCTTATTCAGCTCCACCACCCCAAAGGCTACCTTCAGTGAGGATACACAGTGCAGACATAGTTTCTCTTTTCTCTGAGCTTAACACCTAGGAAAGAGGATAGTGTGTTCACAATACCACAATTTTTGCTAAGTTCCCTATGGATAGGGAGTAAGCCCTAACATTCTTTTTTTGGGGGGGAGGGGTGTGTTGGAAGGGCGAAGGCAGGGCAATTGAGGTTAAGTGATTTGCCCACGGTCACACAGCTAGTAAAAGTGTGTCAAATGTCTGAGGCCAAATTTGAACTCAGGTGCTCCTGATTCCAGGGCCAGTGCTCTCCTCACTGTGCGACCTAGCTACCCCAAGCCTTAACATTATATTCCTTTATATGCCTTCTTCTCAGCATAGACCTAAATGATTTCCCTAAAAGATGGGACTGACTGTGCCATCCTAGATTCAACAGACTCCAGTACTAGTTCCCCATTGCCTCCAGGATCAAATATAAACTGTTGTTTAAAGCTTTGCACAACCTGGTCCCTTACCACCTTTCTTACCACCTACTTATGAATTATTCCCCTCCATGTTATCTAAGGTCCAGTCATCCTTGCTTACCTGTTCCTCATACAAGACATCCCATCTCCCACCTGCAGGCTTTTTCAATGGCTATCTCCCTTGCCTAGAATGCTCTATCTTCAAACCTTTGCCTTCTAGAATCATTGGTTTACTTCAAGACTCAACTCAAGTATCATGTACCATAGGAGGCCTTTCCTGATTCCTATGGATTCAAGTGCCTTCCCTCCAAGGTTACTTTATAATTGATTTGCATATGTCTTATGTATACTATAAACCTCCATATTGTCTTTCCCATTAACATGTGTCCTCTTTGAAGGCAGGATCTCTTTTTGCTTTTTTTGTCTTTTTATCCCTCACATATGGCACAGAGACAGGCACATAGGGGGTACTTTTTTTTAAAATGCCATTAATTGATTGATGGAGCATTGCAGTGGGTCTGTCACAAGGTAGTCCATAGAAAGCAGTCACCAAATGCTGCCTTTCTCAGTAAAGTTCCAAGACTATTTTCTCTTTTTGGGGGTTTTAAAGTCAGACATAACTAGGCATCAGGTACATGGGGAAAACACTAGCTTTTCATTACATAATGTAAATGTGATATTATTGCCCTCAGCCTGCATTTTTCTTCTTGATCATCACTTGAGTAGGAACACAAAAATCTGCTTGGGGGCACTGTATTTCATCCATTAGGTGGATGCCTTCACTCACTTCAGCCAAGCCTGAGAGCATGTGTGAGTTTTATTCTATTTATTTGCCTTCTATAATTATGCATGTTGCCCTCTTGACCTGTCTGGCAAGCTTGACCCCAGCTGGGCTCACTGCTGGGTGCCAGTTTTCTCAGGCTTCTGTTGGGTTTGACTCCTATGCCCTCAGTGGGCATGGGCACTATGTCATCCATGACAGGAGAAATTGCAGAAGAAAGAAAGGAAATCAATGGTGATGCTGGGAGCTGTATGCCTGGAAATGTTTCTCCAGAAGAAGAGGAGATTTAGTGGGGGCATGATCTCTGTCTTCAAGTGCCTAAAGGGCTGTCATTGGGAAGAGGAAATACATTTGTCCTGTGCTGCTCTGGGGAGGGAGAAGACAGATTTCAGCTCAATACTAGGAAGACCTTTCTAGCAATCATAGCTGTCCAAAAGTGGCATGGACTGCCTTGGGAGATAATGAGTGCCCTGTCCATGGAGGGCTTCAATAGAGGTGCTAAAAATAGCTAATGTTTATATAGCCCTTTAAGGTTTGCAAAACATTATATTGTCCCATGTTTATGTTCACAATAATAAATTGTTAATGATTTTTATTCCCATTTTATGGCTGAGGAAACTGAGGCAGACAAAGGCTAAGTGACTTGTCTGGTATCACATATCTAGCAATGTCTGAAGTAGAATCTGATTCTGACTTTGAGTCCTGCACTGTATTCACTATGCCACCTAATTGCCTCCAGACAGCAACTTGTTGAAAATGCAGCAGAATTCATGATCTGAGTAGAAATTGGTTTAAAAGATCCCTGAGGTTTCTCGCATACCTAAGTCTATGTTTCCACAAGTACCCACAAATCTAGGATACATTAAAATGACATCCCCCAGATGGCAAGTTGCTATCCTACTCTCTTGAGTGAATGGGAAAAAAAAATACCCTTTACCTTACCCTGTGTTTGGCCAAGGAATGCAAAAAGTAAGACAGTTCTCATCTTCAAGGAGCTTATATTCTAATAGGAAAGAAAACATGTTTAGGGGAGTGGTGGCCAGAGAGGGAGATTTTGATCAGCTAAATCACAGGAATAGCCAGTAAAATCATTAGGCAATTGATCACCTTATCCCTTCCAAGAGTGGTGGTATTGACTGGATTACTGTTCCTAGAGATAGAGATGGAAACTGAGTAGTGGAGACGTGTAGTAGGGGAAGGACATGATGGGTGGCATGACATGAAGATGGCTAGGGAGCAGTATAGTGAGTCTGAGATTGGGCTAAATAGGGTGAACTCTCACCTATCAGCAGCCTAGGGCTCCATCATGGAGTATCATCAGTGGAGGGCAGGGGAGCAGTTGCCACTACTTTACAAGTAATTATCCCACCAATTCAAAATAAGGAGGTGACACTGAGCTAGGGTATTCAAAGATATAGGGCAGCAGTTACCTTGGAGCTGTTACAACACTATTGCCTTTGGGCAAATTGCTATAGCAGGCTGAGAGAAAAAGACTTGCGAAGGTTCCAATATGTGGGAATGGTATGGCTGCTGCTGTATGGGTTACATAGTTCTGTCCCTTCCATGGATATCATGATTTCCATTTCCTGAGACAATGGCAGTGGATTGTTGGGTGCAGGGAAGAACAGGAAGGCTTTGTAGAAAAAGAAAAGTCATTGTGGAATATCTGTCTCGCCCATATCCCCTTTAATATGTAGGAGGGAAGAAGGAGGGACGGACTCGGGCTGAAAATCCTATCTCTACCACTTATGACTTTTTTCGATAGAATATTTTTTTCCTTCAAGTCTCTAATAGATAAATTATCCTCCCCTCACCTCACTCAACACCCATCCATGTAGGTTAGGCTAGTTCTTTTCCTAAAAGCCAAGGAAATTGTCCTTTATACTTGATTAGCCCGGGGAACTAAGACTCAAGCCACCTAGTAATTGATATAGCTTCCTGGTGGTCTCAGATCCTATTAAGTAGCTTCTTGTTCACCTAAAAGCACAAAAAAGACCCATTTGCTTAGAGCTGAGGCCCTGCAGACTTAGCAGTTGTCAGGAAGTCTCACCCTGCCATGCTGTCCAAATGATCAAGCCAAGCCGAGTACAGCATCCTTTCTATGCTAGCTAAGGAAACCATTTGTTAACTGGTGAATGCATTAAGAATATCTCATTCCATTCCCAAATTGGATCTAAGTTGTCAAGTAATCTGAGCCAGGCCCATCCACCAAAGGGCCTCTGTATCCTCATCTGTAATAAAGGGTTGAACCAGATCAGAGCTCTCAAACATCCATGGGCCCACACCACTCCCAAGAACAGCTTGAGTCAGGTTAAAATGTAATTAGAAGCTATTTAATAAAATAAACAAAATACAATAGAACATAGAGAATGTTAATATGTAGTTTTCTAAATCAACAGCATCTTTGGGTATGGTTTAATGGCCCTGCTTTTCTTTTTTAGTTTGACACCAATCACTAGATGATCCCTAAGCTTTAGCCTCCTTGGTTTTACATTTTGTGATTGTGAGTTACTCTGATTCTTTTTGTTCCCCACGGCAAGGCCAGGAAGAAAGCTTGCAGGAATTGAGTCAGCAGTCAAAAGAGAATTAAATTTGTCTGTGATCTATTTGTGCAAGTTGCTTGACCTACTTAGTTTCTATGTCTTCATGGCAATAACATACCATTGATCACAGATTTTCGTCTTAGTATTCTCACCACCACCACCCTTAACACAATACCTGCCACAGAGTAAATGCTTGATCAATGCTTGCTGATCAACAGATTGGATCATAGATTTACAGCTGAAAGGGTTCTCAGAGTCCATCTTGTCCAACCTCATTGTTTTCATAGATGAGGGAACTGAGGACCAGAGACAGTAAGTGACTTGTCTAAGGTCACTTATGTATTGTGACATAATATCATATCACCGAGTATCGTAAATTTAGAACTGGAAGGGATCTCAGAGGCCAAGTCCAATCCTCTCATTTTGCAAATGAGGAAATTGAGGCCCAGAGATATTACGTTTCTTTCCCAGAGTCACATGAATAGTAAGTATTTGATGTACAAAGGCCAGGATTTGAGCCCATGTCTTCTGACTCCGGCACTAGTGACCTTCATTATTGTATGCCTATGAAACCTAGACAGTCTACCAGTGCCAAGCCAGAAAATTGAACCCCTTCCATTTGAATTGTCTTAGGAAGTTTCTGAAGATCACCTGGCAAGATAAGGTACCAGACACTGAGGTCTTCTCTCAAGCTGAATTGCCAAGCATTCAAACTCTAGAGCAGAGAGCACAATTCAGATGGGCTGGCCACATGGGCCAAACACCAAACATGCATTTACCTAAAAGACTATTTTACAGAGAACTCACAAAAGGCAGGCACTTACAGAGAAATCAGAAGAAGTGGTACAAGGACATTGTTAAGGTCTTTCTGAAGAAATTTAGAATCTGTTGTGGGATGTGGGAGACACTGGCGCAGGACTACCCAGCATGATGTACCTACCTCAAAGAAGGTGCTATGCCCTATGAGCAAAGCAGAATTGTAGTAGCACAACGGAAACATGAGATGTGGAAATCTATAGACATCTCCATCGCAGATGTTCAAATTGGTGATTTGTGCTGGCCTGTGGGAAGAGCCTTCTTAGCTCAAACTGGACTGACTAGCCACAGTCAAACACACTCTACCTTGACCCCAGCATCATGATGTCATTGGTCCTCTGCAAGTATAAAGGATGAACAGCATCTAAGAGTTGAACACTTGATAACTATAAAGCACTTTATAAATATCAGCAATTATGATGATGATGGTGGCATGGTACTTCGGATTCTGCCTGCACTTTATAACTGAATTAAAATTCTTTCCTAATCTCTCCAGAGTTTATCTTAGGGAAACCTCAGACATTATAGAGTGACTATATGTTACAACCCCTCTCGGCCTTAGTTTCAAAGAAGAAAAATAAAAAAAAAAAACTTGATTTTCTTAGAACTGGAAAGGACATATATACATGCACTTATACTTATAAAATATTTATATACAATTTTACACATATATATGCATGTATATATGCACATATATGTATATAAAATATTTTGTAGCCCTGGACAAATCACTTAACCTTATTTGCCTCAGGTTCCTCATCTATGAAATTAACTAGAGAAGCAAATGGCGAACCACTTCAGTATCTTTGCCAAGAAAACCCCAAATAGGGTCACAAATAGCTGGATATGACTGAAACTATTGAACAACAACACAAAATATAGGAATAAAGGCTCTTGGCCTATACATGCCTTTAAAAAAAGCAAGTAAGAATGCGTTTCCTTGGGGTCCAGTGAGTCTATTCAAGAGTGCTTTAAAATAGAATTATGAGGAGGTAGAAAATGCCTATGTATATTTATCAAGCTATCAAGACATTATGTGGGGAGAAGGAGGTAGGGTGGGAAGAACAGCAAATAAGACACCCAACTCAAGAGTTTGCAGGAGACAAAATCCAAGAAAGGAGCCAGTAATGAAACCTCAGCCTGTGCACAAGTGCAGAGAGTTGAGGAAGAAAGGAATGATGAAGTAAAGATCCTAACAGAAAGAGACTAATTTGAGCTCATAAGTATCTCTCAGACTTGGAGGGATCAAACATTGCTAGGATGTGGGTCTATAGGAGTGTAATCTTAATTAGAAGAAGTAGGCTAAGTAAGGTATGAGGAAGGGGGAGAGAAGAAGAGAAGTAACA
>CM053624.1:280995710-281020901 GCA_028646595.1 Phalanger gymnotis
ACACCTCAAGAGAATAAGAAAGCCGGGACAGTGAACCCTGAGCCCCAAAAGCAGAAATTTATTGTAAAGCCAGGAAAAGACTAACCAACATGAAGAACACAAAAAACCCAAGGACCGTTGATTCTTTTTATGGAGACAGGCAGGATCAAAATACCAATTTGGAAGAAGATAACAATGACACTATATCCACATCTGATACTTTAAAAGGTAATGTGAACTGGTCTCCAGCCCAAAAAGCATTACCGGAAGAGCTAAAGGAGGATTTTAAAAACCAAATTAGGGAGGTAAAAGAAAAAATGGGAAAAATGGAAAAAAAACCCCACTGATGAAATCAAGTCCCTAAAGAATAAGATTGCCGAAATGGCTACGGAGATTCAGAATCTAAATAGAGAAAATGACACCCTGAGAGGTAAAATCAACCAACTGGAAAAGGAGACTCAAAAGCAAAATGAAGACAGTACCTCCTTAAAAATTGTTGAGCAAGTGGAAGCTAATGACTATGAGGCATCAAGAAGCAGAGGATTAGAACTCCAGGATTCCATGTGGAATTGATCTTGGGTTCTTAAAGTTTATTCTAAGAACTTCAGGCAGGAATTCTAAGTTTGGATGCAGCTCTGAATGCTATGTCTTTTGCTTGAGGAATGGCCTGACCCTACGCAGAGAGGCTCATCACAAAAAGATTGACCACTACTTGAACTAGGGGTGGGGATGGGCTAAAATTATACTTACAACCATCTACTAAAGTTCTGAGGTTGAACTCTGTAATGATGGGATTTTTGAAATGTTGAAGGTAGAATCATTTAAAATGATCCCAGTAGATCACTCTACCAGGTGAAACCTCTCCCTAAGCTCAGATGAGCTTTTGTGGCACTTGGCTTCCAAACCATGCCCACAGCCATAGTGGATGGCAGGTACAACCAAGCCCTGCTAACTCAGTGAACCTGTTACTGTGGAGCCTTTGAACTAGATGGCCTTTCATTTTACTTTTCATCTGATTCCACTGATGTGACACCATTAATTTATGCCACGAAACTCACTAAGCTACAAGTTGCTTAAAGTGAAGATATAGTGTCTTTCTCACCTCAACAACAATCTTAGCATCTTGCACAAAGATTTAGACATAGTAGATGCTTAACAATTGTGTACAATTGAATTTTAAGCAGCATTTGCTGGAGAGCAGTTGCAGAAATAAACTCACTTATTACTCAGCAGACATGTCCATAAGTACTATTCCATTTCATCCACAGCTGCTGAATGTGATTATACACCCCTCACATGTATACTTGGATGTGGACAACCTATATATGAACTGTTGTGGCAAAGGACAGCTGGAATGGTTGAACCTAGCAGAGTCTAATGGAAAAAATACTAGACTACAAGAAAGAAGAACTGAGTTCTTCAGTTCATCCAGATGAGGAAACTCCTTCCACCAATGGAGATTGGTACCTGCTCAGTACCTCAATCTTAGAGAGTTGCCTGGGGCAAGTTAAGGGTCTTGCCCAGAGTCACACACAGTATGTCAGAAGTAGGACTCGAACTCAGGTCATCTTGACCTCAAAACTAGGTTTCTATCTCCTATACCAAGTTGCCTTTTCTACTTACACTAAGAATGTTAGTATTTGCATAGTCCTTTAAGGTTTACAAAGCATTTTAGACTCATTATCTCATTTAATCTTGAAACAACCCTATTAAGTATTATAGGTATTATTATCCCATCTCCCCCACAGGGCTGCGAAGGAAAACGTTTTGTAAACTTCAACACGATGCATACATGTCAGCCCTATTATTGTTCATTGTACCATGATGCTGTTTCTATCCTAAACTCAGCTAGGAACAAGGCTATGCGATTTGTACTGCCGTTGGACTATTCCACAGCAATGTAGCAAAGACTATGGACTTCATGCTTCTTGCTTTGTTATAGCTACCAATGGGATCAGGATAGGTATGACTAGCTATCTGCCAAGGCTCATTGAGTGCCCTACTGCTGACTCTCTTCTTGCTCTGATTCACAGAACCTTGGTGCTTCCTAATTTTTCTCCTATGGGTCTTACCTTGGCTGAATTCTCAGGTCTCTGACTACCCCCTCAAGTCTAGTTCTAGAAACAAATAACAAATACCCTTGCTTTTCTCAAGTTACTACAGAAAGCACCCCGGCCTAGTATTCCTCGTGGTCATTATTACAGGATCATAGGCTTTAAGAACTGGAAAGATCCTTAGACCTCTAGTAAAACCTTCTTTTTTATTGATGACAAAACCAAAGCCAGACAGAAGAAGTGTCATCCAAGCAGCCCAATGTGATGGACAGAGTCTTGAAGACCTAGGTCTCAGCTCTACCATGTACAAGTTGGGTGACCCTATCCAAACATTCACCTCTGTAAGACTCAGTTTCTGCATTTGTAAAACTGGAGTATTTAGATTAGCCAATCCCTAAAGTCCATTGCAGCACTAACATTCCAGGATTCCATGGAAAGTAGAAGATTCGGAATTTGAAACAAGGATTTTTCTCTCCAGAAGCCAGGTTCTTTTTGGGGAGTAGGAGTGGGGAGGCAAATGGGGTTAAGTGACTTGCCCGGGGTCACACATGTCACAATCCAGCTGAGGCTTGCTTTGAACTCAGGTTTTCCTGACTCCAGGTCCAGTACTCTATCCACTGTACCACCTAGCTGCCCTCAGTTTCTTTTTTTGATAGATGGTACTGTTTCTCATTCATGTTCAAGTATGAAGTCTTAATCTTCACACAGAGACTCCTCAGGAAAATATACAGCTTTTGATGAAATATAAGCTTCTTAAAGGAAAGGATTATCTCATTTTTGTCTTTTGTATTTCCATTGAGTAGAACACTACCTGGCACATAGTAGGTGCTTAACAAATACATCTAGGTGGCTGAGTGAAGGGAGTGCTGGGCCTAGTCAGACCTGATTTCATATCTGGTCTCAGATACTTCCCAAATGTGTGACCCTGGACAAGTCACTGAATCTGTCTGCTTCAGTTTCCTTATCTATAAAATAGATATAAAAATAGCACCTTCCATACAGTGTTGTTGTGAAAAATAAAATGAGAATATTCACGAAGTACTTTGTAAACTTTTAAAGTGCTATATGAAGGCTAGTTATCATTATTGTTGTTGGTTAATTTCCTTGGTCCACATTAACAAGCTTTGTCTCTTGTATACAGGACATTATATGGTAAAGGCAGCCATCATGCAAAGCTAGGAATTCTGGGAATTCTAGAAATTTATTTTACAACTGTCACCAATTATTGAACTTCCTTTTGTCATGTGCCTTTGCCAGACCCTTGCCCAAGATGCCCAGAACATCAGGAAAGCAGAAGCTGCTCCCATTTCCTTAAGCATCATCTCCCTCCACCTCTGTACTTCACAATTCTATTGAAGAAGCCAGTGCATCTTATCTGAGTCTAGTCCCTGGAGTATAGGAATGACTGGCTGCATTGGTCAGGATGGTGTAAAATCCCTAGCTTGAGAGTCATAAAATCTGGCTTTGAATTCTAGTTCTGCCACTTAGTCATGGGACCTTGGTCAAGTCACTAGATTTCTGTTTTTGTCATCAAATGAGAGTTAGGTTAGATGACCCTTAGAGACCTTTAAAATTCAATAATATTGATAGCTTTTATATCAAGCTTTCAGGTTTGCAAAGTACTTTACATGTTTTATCTGATTTGTTAGTCACAACCTTGTGAAGCAAATGCTATTCTTACCTCCATTTCACAGATGAAGAAACTGAGGCTGAGAAAGGTTAAGTGACTTGACCACACAGGGTCACACAGCTAGTCATTGTATGAAGTGGGATTCAAACCCGGGGCTTCCTGATATTCTACAATATATCGATGATATGCCATGAGGCCCTTTAATTTAGGGGAAAAATGCATTAAGTACCTACTATGTTCAAGTGCCTACCTACTATGGTAGGGACTGAGGCTAGAAAGGCAAAAATAAGATAGTTTCTGCCATCCATGAGCTTACATTGAATTTGGTGGGTGGAACAACATGAAATAAATCAGTAATTTCAAGAAGGAGAAGGCAATAGTAACAACTGGTCAGCCAATGGAGGCTTCACAGAGGAGATGAAGTTCAAAATGCGTTATTTACCAGTGGCTGGCTTCTTCTGGAATCTGCTGAGCAGAGTAATGGGGTTCATCTGAGAGCAGAAAAAGCATGATGGGATCCAAAGAAGGATTTTAAAAAGAGAGACATCACAGAATTATAAAATGAAATGGGACCTCAAGGATTATGTAGGCTAACCCCCAAGTTCAGTCCCTGACTAGATGATAATAAATTCAGAAGTGTTAGGGCCTGAATTATTATTTAGACATTCAT
This sequence comes from Phalanger gymnotis, assembly GCA_028646595.1. Taxonomy (NCBI): domain Eukaryota; kingdom Metazoa; phylum Chordata; class Mammalia; order Diprotodontia; family Phalangeridae; genus Phalanger; species Phalanger gymnotis. Next base: position 281,000,044 of record CM053624.1, read on the forward strand.
TATTAATACTAATAAGAGAGTCAACATGGGATGGTGGATAGAGCATTCAGGAAGACTAGTGTTCAAATCCTGCCACTGATACATATTGGCTACATGATTCTGGGTAAGTCATTTAACCTCTAAGTGGCCCAAGACCATGTCCTAAGACAATCAGGTGCTGAGAAGGGTAGAGAGAGTTTCCTCACTGGAAGCTTACTATTAGTGAAGTCATAGTTCCTGTCCTATCCCCAATAATAACAACATATCACACTTAAATTGTGTCTGAAGGTTTACAAATGAATTATTAGTGTAATTTCATTGCCTATTCCACCTATGAGTTGTATTTCCAAGAAGAATCAGAGTATACACTTGGTTAGGAATGTCTGGGGTCTAGGAATCAACACACAGGTTAAGGAGCTGGAATTATCTTGATCCTAGCAGATCTGTTCCTCAGTGACATTCTCCATTGCCATTTCTCTGTGATTATCTCCAATCTATGCTGTATATATTTTGTTGTACATAGTTGTTTGTGTGTTATCTGCCCATTGGACTTTGAGCTCCTTGTCAGCTGGAGCCATCATGTCTTATTCATCTTCAAAATTCCCTCAGGGCATAACACAGGGTCCTGCACATAGTAGGCTCATGTTAATATCAAAGATAGAGAATAGTGAAAACCAGGAGGCAATGGCCAGTGTGCTTTCCATGATATGTCTGGTGAAGTGTATTGAATTAAGAGGGAGCAGGACAGTCAAATTGCAATGCCATTACCCTTCCTCTTTACTTCCAAGACTCAGATGCCGTTTGGGAAACAAGAGTCTTTTAAGTCTAAGTGTCTCCTCAGGAGCTGTATGCCCAGGTGACAAGTTGGGTGCTGACCTATATCTAAAGTTCTGGGCTTTATGAAGAAATTTTTAACCTAGCATCTTATGATAGATTTCAGGCTGTCCTTGAACTTGGATGGGGAAAAATTCATTTTTATTTCAATAAAATTGGTTTCCTGTGTGATCCTATGTATTTCACTGAATGATTTTAAGAACATTCTGATGTTCTTCACCAGACAGCCAAAGGGGTCCAAGATTTAAAAAAAAAGGTTAAGACATCCTGGGCTAGAGTCTGATTGTCCAGGAGTGCACCCAAAATATAAGCTCCTTGAAGGCGGGAAATATGTCATTTTTGTCTTTTCGTAACTGGCACCTAGCACAGTGCCTGACATATAACAGGCATTTAATAAATGTTTGTTGGTTTATTGATTGTTTGCTTGTATTTCAGGCATGGGTCATGTGCAGAGGCTAATGATCAATGGAGCCCAGAGATGTGGCTGCCACAATGTTTTATTAGTTAGAGCTGGTTGGTTCAGATTTAAAGTTTGAGATGGTCATCTCCTTCCGGTACAGAACAATACAGAAAGAAAGAGGCCTATTAGCCAGAACTGTCGGCAGCAAACATAGTGTGGAAGGCTAAATTCTCCATTTCCCAGGCCTGAACCACCCAGCAGCAGCCTTTCCAGAACAGTGAATCATCCACGCAGCTTGTAGAAAATTAAACATAATTTATGCTTTGCTAATTGAAATCAAATACAAAATTCAATCTCTTGTGGGTTGCAATGCTGACATTTAAATAGAAAAGAAAAAAAAAGTTATTAACCCAACTCTCCTTCCGCAGGTGAGCTACACCCACCTAGCTAGGAAATAATTCCTTTTGTCAAGTGTCCCATTTTCAAAAAAAGGCAATTTGGGCTCAGCAGATCCCTTTAGGGGCCACAGAAGACGAAACCAAAGTCAACAATGTGGGAAGCAGGACTTAACGATATAAAATTTTGTATTTCCTTTTGGAATGTGGATCTTTCAAAAATGTTTCCAAATGGATGCTTTAAAAATTAATAAATCTCCCTCTCCCTCCCCACATGACACCTCTGAAGAATGGCTCCCTATTCTTCTGCCTCTCTGAAGCTGAGAGAGACCTTTCCAGGGCTATTTCCAAGGACAAGACATTTGGAAAAGGTAGCTACATCCTCGAACCTTGCCTGTCACTAACAAGGTAATGGTTAGCCCTTGACTAGGGGACCTGATGTTTTTTTTAAATCCTTTTCTGTTTAACACACAGAAAAAAAAATTAATAGGGGGATTTTGTTCACTTCATCCAAACTCTGGGAAAGACCCTGTTGAGTCACTGAGCACCTCACTTCTCCCTGGACCACAGGGGTATAAACTAAATAAAGAAGAAATCCTTGGAAGGATAGGAAGGAAGAAGCAACACAAGTTGCATGCACCCTGGGCCATGTTTTTAATCCCTGGGAGTCAAATCTAATACCCCAGCCTTATCACACCTGACCCAGCATGGACTCTCAAAAACTTTCTGTAGAAATCAAGATCGAAGGGAGGCTGAGGAGGAAAAGGATGTAATGGTCTCGATAAACCATCTGGGTTCTCTCCTCTGGAACACTTATCAAAACCTGATTGCAAATGTATTATTTTTCCTTGTCTTGTAAAACAATGTTTTTCTAGGCAGGACAAACAGGTAGGCAGGAGGCAATTGGGCCAAATGTGGTGAGGGTACTGAGTTGAGCCTACCACCAAACTGGAGTGCATCATAGGATTTCAAAATAGAAAGGGCTTAAGAAATGTTCTAATCCGAATTCACATTTGACAGAGGAGAAAACCAAGGAGAAAGGAAGAGTTTTGTTTAAGATGTTATAGAGAGTATTCCTCCCTTGGGTATGAGGAAAAAGTAGATGACCTCTTGGGGTCTTTCCAACTCAAAAGTTCTATACTATAGGTTCCAATTGGAAGAACCTCCAAGAAGGAGAGAAAAGGGCAGCTGGGATCTTGTATAAACAAATGCTCCCTGATACCTGTTACATATGGAACATCCAGTTCCCCATTTACCATCTGGGCCAAGTGTCAAAGACTACTGAAAGCCCAATTGTCCCTCTAAGGTAGACTAACCCAGGCTAGATTGCTCTTCGCTCCTTAACCATACCCCAAGTCTCCGAAGCTGACTTCTTTTGGGTCTCTTCCATTAGGGGATGATGTCACAAGAGCAAAAAGTGGGTAGTGAGTGGGAAAGAGGAGGGAAGAAAGGACATAATCTTTTTTATAATGGGCCATATGAGCGCTAATAGTGCAAACTTCTTGACCCTGTTACATTTAAGGGGTCTTTTTTCTTTCAAATATTCACATACTACACATATTTTTTTATATCCTATCTATATCTTCTTTTTGGTAATAAAGGTGTTTCTATTGCCTTCAGCAGTATAGGAACTTTCTTGTCTGAAAAAATAATTCTCATTTATAAGGCTGTGTTTCAGTTGGATATACTGAATTAGGCACGAGTCCATTTTTTGTCAGAACTGCCTGGGACAGAAAAAGCCATGGCCTCAGGCTCTATCCTCCCCCTGAGCACGGCTCTGTAAAACATTCCCAAGAGCCTCCTTGCTTCTGCCGTATCCAGATCCATCAGGTGAAGCAGGTGTCAGGCCCCAAAAGAGAATGCAGCTGGGACTATCCAACCCCTTGGAGGGCGGATGCATGGTTATTGGAAACTAAGGAGACTAAAAGAAATGCTATCAGAACCCATTAATCAGGTTGCATTCCATTTTTATAACAACACAGTTTTCATTTAGCGGGAGAAATGACATTTTAATAACATCTGAGAAAAATTAAACTCATCCCCACTACATATTTTCAGTTTTACTGGAATGATTTCTGGTTTTGTCGGCCTGTGGAAAAGTGCTTTGTGTCAAATGCTGTGTTTTAATCGAATCAAGCTAATGGGAACGGACATTTTATTCAGCCACACCTGATGTGCATGTTCCTGTTCCTGGCCCACCCCTCATAGTCTGACAAATGAAGTTAGCTCTTTTGCCTCTGACTATGGCCAGCTGGCTGCAGCTAGCTGGCCTGAGAGGCCCAGCTAGAGCTGGCTTCTCCCCCTCTTCAAGCTACTTGGTGGCATTTGCCTCAATTCCAGTAGCTTTGAGGCCTGGGAGTTCCCAGGAGTGTTCTTATAGCCTATATGAACAGTACCAGTTCTAGAGAATAAATGTGTCCTGTGTCCCAGGTCCTTGAGAGAATGGGGAGGGGAGAGGCAGAGGAGCATGCCTTGTGGGTTACAGGCTATAGCTGCCTGGCCCTGAGCAACAGATTAAGCAGGAGATTCAGAGAATCTTATCCAGAAGCAGCATGGAACACTGTCTTCCTGGGGAAATATGCTATTTTCCCCATCCCCAATCAAAAGAGGGTTGGACAGTCTTAGTTTTGCAACCACTTCGGGAATCTTGCAAGAACTGGGAGTCTACTCTGCTGCTTGACAGTGGAACAATACAAGCAAGTTTGCTCAGGGAGGCCCCTGCCCTGAGAGGGCATGCTAAGCTTACCTCCCCATCCCACTGGAAGAGGAAGTCCTCCACCCTGAAAACTTTCTAGAAGCAATTCATGCTCTCTCCAATAGGTGGGGAGGAGGTGGCCCTGAGGAACAGCCTGAGTGAGGGATATATCTCTTTTGTCCCAACATCAAGGATGAAGGGGATACATGAGAGGATTTGCAGTGGGAAACTGAAGACCTCTGGCACACTAGACTCACCTTCCCAGTCTCAGGGTCAGAGTTCCCCAGGGCCATTTGGTCTTTGCACAGACAGGTATGATCCCTCCTTCATCCCTCCCTATAAACGGCCCCTTGGAGCCTCAGGGGACTCCTAGTTAGAGGGGCTAATATGCCTGTGCAAAGAATAAGGAAATGAGGTCATTTGAAGGATAAGGAGCTGTCAAACACAGGATGAATCAGACACCCTGGCAAGGGGGAGGGTGGGGTTCTTCAAGCTAAATTTCTCCCCTATTTAACCATGACTTTTGCTAAGGATGTGTGTATGTGGTGAGGGGGGAGGGATCTTCTTGATTGCCCTCATACTGTACTGGCCAGTGACATTTACTAGCTAAGACCAAGGTGCTAGGTCTTGGCTGGAATCAGGTTAATTGTGTGCTGGCTGTAAAAAGCCTTTGGGGACTGTGCTGAAAGCAATCTCCCACTTACTCCTTCCTCAAGCTCTTCTGACTAGATAATGAACATACCAGAGTTGAGGGAGAACTGAAGGGAGAGAGACCCAAGAAGAAGACCTCCTAGCTGCTTGGACATTAAGGTTTCAGCTCTGCAGGGGCGGGAGCTCTGCAACCTGACCAACTGGTTGAGAGCTGCCTGGCTCCCAGGCTGTGGCCATAAGCCCTCTGGGGATTTTCACATCTCAGACAGTGATTCACCTCAAACTATCAGATTGCTTTCCCCAGAATTTCTAGCCTCATTTGTCACTTTCCTCCTGTTCCCACTGGAAATCTTGACCTGTCATTTGGTAAAACATAACATTGAAGGGTCTGTAAAATTTCCGCAGTCTGTGGATCACATCTGGATCAATCCGGGGGTGAGTCCGCCCCTTGCTTTTGCCCAAGCATCTTGGGGCGCTGCTGTCCTCTGGCTTCTTCAAACAAGGGAACCCCTTGGTTTTGTTGAAGTAGAAATGTTTCTCAGTCACCACCCGTTTGAGGCCTAGGAAATCCTGCACTTTGGCCATCTCCCCAGCGGGGTCCACGATAAGCCTCTCACCACTGACAAACAGGATCTGAGACAGGGGGAAATACTGAAGCCAGTTTTCCAGGTGCAGGGCATAGATCCCAATGCGGATGGCACTCCAGGAGGCATCAATCAGCCCCAGGGTCCGGTTTTTGAAGGCTAGCACTTCAAAGGTTGGGATCTCTGGTTTCTTGGACAGGGTCTGTGTGTAATCAGAGATTGCCCGAGTCACAGGGTTCCTCACAACCACAATCAGCTTGGTATCCTTAGCCATGGAGTGGATGCGTTTGGGAGCTTCATTGGTTACAAAGTAACTTGGAGTTTTCTCCATAGTTATCTGCCCCTCCAGGGTCTTGGGCATTACATTTCTGGAATAAAAAAGGAGAGAAAGTTGTTATTCCCACTTCATAATTTCCATTTTCCCCCTTCACCCAGCATATAGCCTTTGAGATGAAAGACTCACAGAGAGTGAAAGAAACTGATCTATCATAGAATCCTAGAATTTTAAAACTGGAGGGGACTTTAAAACGGAGAATGTCAAACCCATCTGACACAGAACTTCTTGAGCACCAGACTCAATGATACCACTTCTGTTTTAGTCCTCATGTTCACCTTCTGCCCATGGGAACTCTGGAACCTACCCCTGGAACTACCCTGGGCTCTGATTGGTGAACTTTCAATTTCTCTTACCCAGAGCCAAGGCACCACTTCACTAACTGAGCTCCAGGCTATACCTCTTTGCTGGTGGCAACCCTTTCTCCTTTCCAATTTCCTTTTATATGTCATTTTCCTTCATTAGAATGTAAGCTCCTAGTGCCTCGCATGGTGCCAAACATATATTAAGTATATAATAAATGCTCATTCTATTTATCCACCTACCTACCTACCTACCTACCTGTCTCTCATCTATTGAATTTCAGAGCTGTAAGGGACCTTAAAATATAGGAAATGGGATGCTGGAGCTGGCAGGAAAATTAGAAGAAAAATGTCAGAGTTTGAAGGAACTTTGGAACATAAAATGCCAGGATATTGAACACTGGAAGGAACCTGAGAACAGGGGATTGTAGAGTTGTAAGGGAAACATAATGTTAGACCACAGTATATTATTGCTGGAAAGATCCTTAAAGAACACTTGGTCTAAGTCCACCATTTGACAGAAGCCACTAAAGGTGAAATGACTTGCTTACACAGTTACACAGCAAACCAGTGGCAAAGCTGGGATTAAAACCTAGATCTCCTGACTTGCAAAGATTATTGCTTGTTCTTATGTTTACTTTTAAAAATTAAACTCTTTGGTAAGAGTTTCAAGAAATCAAAGCGGTTCTGGCATCATTTATCCCCCTAATCAGAGCATGGTAAGTCTATCAGGTGTTAAAGCTGGGCTCAGTAACATATTATACAGTCAATTTGCCATAGGCATATGTAGACAAAAGTTAATTGACAATAAACCTGTACAATACCTGTCTGTACAGCAGGCCATCTGCTACCATTTGCTCAATTAAGTCTATTCACTTCTGAGCCCTGCACCAAAGTGGTACATTTAGGATTACACAAGACCTTTTTGTTATGATGACATGCTTTTAAATGTCTCAACTAATAAAACTTAATACGAAAGAAGATCCCCTAGCTTCTCCTACCATAATTAAATTTATTTACTATCTGGTGAGCGAGGAAAGAACGACTTTTCTTTTATCTCTAATTCGCATGCTCTGTCAATAATTAATTGCTACTGGGTATGAAGCTTCCTAAGTAAGCACTTTTATTAGGCAAAAGAAATTTGCCTAGCGGATAAATTAACATGTAGCTAGACTTTCTTTGAGAGGGTATAATAATTCTGTAACATGAAACTTTCTGATCAAAGCAACCATACCAACCAAAATCAGGATACCATGAATTGAAGAGATGGCTTCCTTCCAAGTGATTCAGACTAATTGGATATCCGTTAAATTGTTTTTGTCTTCATTTGTTTTTATTTTTGTTTAAGAAAATTTCACATAATGAAAATAAGAAAAGATGAAGAATAATATCCTCATTTTGTCAAAGGGTTAACAAAGGCACTTTCTGGGGAGCAGAACATAATGTAAAGAGTGTTAAATATGGATTTTGAAGAGCTTAGCTCAAATCCAATCTTTATCACTGACTCCCTGTGTGCCCTTGGGCAAGTAACAACCTCTCTGGGCCACAGACTTCTCATCTGTAAAATGAGGGAATCAGACTAGTTGATCATTATAATTCTTTTACATCTAAAATACTACAAAAATACTATGATCCTATAATCCAGAGCAATTGAATGAGCCCTGAACTTGGAGTCAAGAGACCTGGATTCGAATCCAAACTTTTAAACTTAATAGCCGTGGGCTCATAGGAAACTCATTTCATCTCACTGAGTGTCTCAGTTCCCCCATCTGTGAAATGGTAAAGAATCTTTAAACTAACTACCTCCCATGATGATTGTAATCAAAGCCCTTTGTAAACTTGAAAGCGATGGATGACTCTGTTATTAATTTATTGTTAGTAAGGCTAAGACCAGCATTTGAGTCACCTAGCTCCTACTAAGGCAAGGATATTAGACTAGATAAAGGCTAGGACATTGGACTAGATAAAGTCTTGGGCCTTTCCTTTCTAATTCTAAGAGCCTATGATTCTAGTTTAGTGCAAAGGCTCAAAATGGATGAATTATCATTAAGAAAAGGTTCCATTTGGAAAACTGATGCACTGACTTGCTTCCCAGCTTAAGGGTTTTTTTCTCTTAGAAAATAGATAGGAGTATTTTAAGTTCCAACATATTCACTAAGAGGTTAAAGATAAAAAAAAAATAATAGTTTGGTTTTGTTCAACTGAGTAAACTGAATTTACTTCAGCCTAGGGGTTCAGAGAAGGAGCAGTAGCAATCATTATAAATCTTTGGATTTAGGCCATTTTGGTAAAACAGAAAATGAGTGAGACTAGACAAATGAAGAAATGAATTCTAGTTTCAGCTCTGCCACTTTCTGGGCAAGTCACTTTGAACCTCACTTTCCTCATTTGTAAAATAGAGATAATAATACTTCCCCTGCTTCCTTTGGAGGACTGTTCTGATAAGCACATGCTTGTGAATGGGCTATTAAACCTACAAAGTTCTATACCCACATACGGGAATATTGTTATCATTCAAGTTGTTATCAGTTAAGTAGAGGGATGAGACACTGTTAATGATAATTATAGTATATCATATTGCATAATAAACATGTTAGAGAATTATAGTCTTCTGTTTCCATTTAAAAAGAAATGTAAGGGGCAAGTTTTATGATACCTTAAAATCAAGGTTGACTTTAAAACCTTTGTAGGAGCTCTCCTTGGTACCTCTCAATAGTAGCTGTGTCACGAATGCATATTAACTCTGAGGCTAGTATAGGATGAAACAATCAATCAACTAATGAATTAAAAGAGTATAGTCTTGGTGCTATCACATACTGCATAATGATCAGCAAGTCACTTCTTTATTTTTAAATTTAAAAAATGTTAAATTATCAAATATTTATTTTTCCTCAGCACCAATCCCTCCCCCCGCCAAACAAAACAAAATAAAACAAAACCTGTATAACAAAGAAGCATAGTCAAGACAAACAAATCGCCATTTGTCCATGTCCACAAATGTAAATCTCAGTCTATATATTAGTCTATCACCTATGTCAGGAGGTAGGTAGCATTTTTCATCAACAGTCTTCTGTAATGATAGTTAATCATTGCATTAATCAGAGTTCTTGAGTCTTTCAAAATGGTTCCTTTTTGGAATGTTGATGTTATATACTATATAATAGTTTTCTAGCTCTGCTAATTTCACCTTGCATCAGTTCACACAATTTCTCTAAGTTTTCTCTGAAACAAGCTCTCTTTCCATATGTCTACATAGCACGATTGCTTCATCCACTCCTCAATAGATGGGCAATTCATTATTTTCTAATTATTTGCCATTATGAAAAGAGTTCCTATAAGTATTTCTTGCGCACATGGGAACTTTGGTTCTTTGTTGATCCCTATGAGATCATCAATACCATCAACAATGGTATTACTGAGTCAAAAGATATGCAGTTTAGTAATTTGGGGGCATAGTTCCAAATTGTTTTCCAGAATGTCTGGGCCAATTTACAATTCCACCAATGTACATGTGTTCCTGTTTTCCTGCAACACTTTCAACATGTGACTTTACTTTTTTTTTGTTAACTTGGCCTATCTGATGGGTGTGAGGTGAAATCTCAGAGTTGTTTAATTGGCATTTCTCTAATTATTACTGACTTGGAGAGTTTGTTCATATGTTTAAAGACATCACAGATTTCATCCCTTGAAAATTGCCTTTTCATATGTTTTAACCCTTTATCGATTGGTGAATAATTGACTTTCTTATAAATTTGAATCAGTTCCTTATATATGTTGGAAATAAGACTCAAATGAGAAAATTTGTTGCAAATATTTCTCCCACTTAACTCCCTTCTAAGGTTAGATATACTGGATCTGTTTGTGCAAAATCTTTTACAGAATTATTTTATCTTCTTTGCTCCTCTACTGCCCATGTTTGGTCATTAATTTTCATTCTACCCATAGATCTGAAAGGTAATTTCATCCCTGTTCCCCTAATCAGTTTATGAGGTCACCCTTTATGTATAGGTCATATATTCTTTTGGAGCTTATCTTGGTACACAGTGTGAGGTGTTGATCTAAACTTAATTTCTTCCAGACCGTGCCTAGTTTTCCGATTTTGTCAAATAGTGAGTCCTGCCACCAACAAGTGGAGTCTTCGGGTTTACAAAATACTAGGCTTCTAGGTTCATTTGCTTCACTATATTGTGTACTTAATCTGTTGCTCTGATAGACCTCTATTTTTTTAACCAGTGCCAAACTGCTTTGATGGATATTGTCTTGTAGTTTGACATATGGCACAATTAGACTTCCTTCAAACTATTTAATAATTATTTCCCTCAAGATTCCTGACCTTTTGTTCCTCTAGATTAATTCCATGATTATTTTTTTAATTCTATAAAATTCTGTTTCATGAGCAGGGCAATGAATAAGTAAATTAATGTTTACAGTGTTTTCATTTTTATTGTATTGGTTTGGCCTACTTATGAGCAAGTAATACATTTCCAATTATTTATGTCTGTCTTTATTTCCCTAAATAGTATTTTATGTTATTAATATAGATCTTATGTGTATCTTAGTATATCCCCAAATATTAATAAATTCTGAAGCTATTTTAAATCAAATTTCTTTCTATGTTTTTCACTGGGTGTTGATAATATGCATAAATACTAATTCATGTGGATTTAATATAAAAGAAACTTGATGTTAATTCATATAAGTGGCAAAATTTAAATCCTGCACCTTTGCTACTCATTTATTTCAAAACATTTTAATTGACTTTCTACAATTTTCTAAATGTGTCACCATATCATCTGCAAAAAAGCAATGATTGTGTCCTGTTTGTCTATGCATATTTATTCAATTTGTTTTTCTTATTGCCGCAGCTCGCATTTCTAGCACTGTATTCAATAGTATTGACAGTGGACGTCCTTGCTTTACCTGGGATCTTATTGTAAAAGACTTTAATTTATCACCAATACTTATAATATTGGCTCTTGATTTTAGATACAAATCATTTACTATGTTAAGGAAAGATCCATTTATTTTTGTATTTTCTGGTAGGTTTCAGTTTCTTCATTTATAAGATAAAGGTATTAGATTGGAAAACGTTTCAATCCCTTGCAACTCTAATATTCCAATTTCTATGTACTAATATCCCATGCCCTTTGGGAAGGTAATATGGTATAGTGGAAAGACTGTCTGTCTTGGAATCAGTAAAGATCTGGGTTTAAATCCTCTCTCTAACACTAGTTGCTTGCTCATAGGTTAACCTCTCTGAATCTCTGTTCTTTCATCTATAAAATGAAGATAATGACATCTGTAATATTTAGCTCACAAGGTTCTTGGAAGGAGTGAATGCAGTGATGTATATAAAGCACTTTGAAAACCTTAAACCTTTTAAATCCATAAAAATGTTAGCAATTATGATTATCATTCCTTTCAGCTCCAACCTTCTATATTATAAGGCCCCTTCTACATCTAATATTCTGTGCTCTATATTCTATGGTACCTTCTGGCTCTGACATTTTATGATACTATTATTTTATTTATTGGATGTCTACTATTCCTAATTCCTAAAAGGGAAGATAATGGAATCTAGGATTCAGCTGAGGAAGACATAAGGGAATATGAAACCCCAAAAGGGTTAGGCTGCTTTGTAAACATCTGCTATGTCATTAGATGAAATTCAAGCTCATATTTTTAGGAACAGGTGCATGTTTCACCCAGTGATTCCAGGTGATTAATTCAGATGTAACCACCAAATCAAAAATGGGAAATGCCTCTTTTTTCCCCTGAGACTGACCCAGAATCTAGAGTTACCCATTTGTCAGGAATGAACCATTGCTCCCTGCTCTTGGTCAACAGAATCTTGGGCCAGACCTCACTGGAGGCTTACTCCTGTGTGTGCTCTGCTAGATCCAGTCATGTCCCCAGCTAACTCCCACAACCTACAGACAAAGACCAGTGAACCCCTCTACCTTCTATAAATACAAAACAAACGTAAATCCTATAAGAAGAACTGCCAGGAACATGCATGAATTAAAAAAAAAAAAAGAAATTCAGGTGACAATCTGAGTTCAGATTGTATTGTATTGGTTTCTCTAGAGTCTTTGATTTTGTGTCAATATTCCATCTGTGAAATGTATCACAATGATGTTGTTACAGGTGTAGGCTCTATCACTACAAAATGGCCAAACTTTCTTAGAGCGCCAGTGTGAGTATATCTATGTGCTTTTAAATTACTTTCCCTGCAACAGTGAGAGGGGGTAGGTAGTTCTGCCTCTATCATGATTGGCTATGGCTCTTTGACTTGAAAGCTCACTTCACTCACACCGTCATAGACCCATAGATTTAGAGCTAGAAGGGTTCTTTCACCTTACAGATTAGGAAACTGAGGCTCAGAGAGGTTAAGAGCCCTAATTAACACTCTAATTGTAACAGGCAAAGTCAGCACTTGAACCTCAGGACTGCCCTTCATAAAATGTGGTTCCTATGACTGAATAAAATACTTCCAGAAATGGCCTAGTCATTATAGACTATGGTGAGACTAGGTTGATGTCGACATAATACTTCAGTTAGTTCAGTCTTAAGATTGTGTCATTTTCCCCCCTCCCATAGCTGGTCTTATAGCCAAGTCTTTTTCTAATGAATTTATGTTGGCTCATACCTCACCTTTTCTTTATTCCATACTTGTACACTAGACTTTTCTTAGAATGCTATTCGCCAGAGCTAAGAATTGAGTATAGTGGGTATACCTTACACATCAGAGGATCAAGTCAGGGCAATTGGGGTTGAGTGACTTGCCCAAGGTCACACAGCTAGTAAGTGTGTCACGTCCTCCTGACTCCAGAGTCAGTTCTCTACTCACTGTGCCACCTAGCTGCCCCCATTAAAGACCTTTTCAACCACCACTGTGCTAGACAATATTCCCGGTGGGTGATATGAGGTCACTTGATGCAATTTGGTTTCTGAACTGACCACTGAAATGGATTGATTTCACTAAGGTTAGCAATGGTCTCCTAATTACCAAATCCTTTCTCAGTGCTCTTATTTCTTGACCTTTCTGCAAACTTTGACACTGTTTACCAGACCCTCCTCCTAGACACTCTCCTCTCTCTTCCTAACCTGGCTCCCTTCCTAGCTTTCCTGTCTTTTAGCGTACTACTCCACTCCAAGTCCCCTTCTACGTTTGAGCCATGCTGGTAGACTTCCTTTTTCTCACACATGATCCATCTCCTGTCGCTCTGCATTTGCAACAGCTGTTCCCTCTTCCCTCATCACCACCACCCCAAATGCTCTCTTTCCCAACCTCTAACTCTTGGAATTTCTGTTACATTTAAGATTCACTTCAAGTATCACTTCCTGTACACAGCCTTTCCTGCTCCTCCCAGCTGTTTGTGCCTTCTATCCTAAGGCCACTTTTCATTGGCTCCTTATTTATCTTATACATAGTGATATAAGCATATGATATCTACCTCATGAGAATTTAAGGCCCTTCAGAACAGAGGCTATGCACATGTGAGTGTGTGGTGGAAGATAAATAGAATTTAAGACAAACCTGCTAAAGTATATTACCATAACCCAACATCCCCTTCTGTCTTTGATGTAGGCATTTAGCTTGACCTGCAAGAATCAGCAACAGGGACACTTCTGATATTAGTGACCTGACACTTATTAGTCATCTCAGCCTCATTAAACCAATTTCCTGCAAAAGAAATTGTTTTTTTTTCTAACAGGCATGAAATGCAACTAAAGGAATTTCCTCATGCAATGTTGTGAGATCCCATCCTTTTATGCCCTGTATGAGTTTTCACATTTTCCTGAGAATGTGTCCTTTCAGGATCATCCCAGTGAGGTGTATCTTGTCTATGTGTTCCCATAAAATTAGGGACAGGCTTTCTGATAGTATGCTTATCTATAGAGAGTGGGAAAGAACCACAGAACTGGACTAAGTAGGACAGATTTCTGAGATGTATTGACACTGGTGAAAACTAGACCCAAACCAGGCAGATTTTCCTGTTGTCTGGGAGTGTATCTCAAAGGCACTACCTGTTGTCTTTTTAGTAATGATGCCTGAGTGAAAAAGTCAGTACCTTTGCAAATGTCTTCTGTTTCTTTTTAGGTCCTACAGTGCTAACCATGGGACTATGGTCATTCATTCAATAACACTGTCTGAAAAATGCATTTCCAATCATCTCTTTGGAACTTCCATCATCTAATAGCCATATCTCTGGCATTCTGAGTATCTTTCCCTGTCCTGAAATGAGCTACCTAGGGCAATAATAACTTCCAACAGGTGAGGCAGAAAGGTTCTATATTTGTTGGATGCCCCTGGTTTTGGGCTCCCGCAGTCACTTTGAGACATGGGGCTACCCTGGTTGTTTGGCCCTTTATAGCAAGCCAACTATGTTTGGGTTCTGAGTAACAATATTTTCTGGGAAACTGCACTTTAATACAACCATATGGTGTGAGAACAATGTGTCTGGGCTTGGAATAGCTTTTCAACAGTATCGTGGGTGCTCATCACAAGTATGACACTAGCATCAGTACCTTGGCCAGAAGCAAACAACCATTGCATGGGATTACTCAGCTGATATCACAACCTTGCATGTATATTAGACATTGTCCAACTAGCTTTAACATCATCTTGTATGTATGACTGCACTAATTACAATCTGCTATTAGCAACCTTAATATGTATTACATTTATACATTTTGGTGTTATTATCTTCTGAATAGAATCTTGTGGTCTAAACAGACATGGAGTTGGGAGGTCTAGGTTCTCGTCACAGTTCTGCCATTTACTAGCTGTATCATCTTGGGAAGATCACTTGTCCTCTCGGGGATACACATGTATTCTCTTTTATATGAAGGAGCTGTACTATCTGGCCTCCAAGGTCCTTTGCAGCTCAAACATTCTATAATCTATCCCTTGCCACCGAGAGTCCAGAAGCCCTAGAAATTCAAGCAGGATCTAGTTATGCAGTACAATTTGTGATATTCCTCTCTAGGGCCCCCTCAAGCGCAGCAAATGGACAATATCATGAATATCAAGGGGAAGAGTGATCATGAATATTAGACATGAAGTGGCTATTCTAAATTGAAGGGTCAATGGCACATATTGCCCTTGGTCTGTCTGAATTAAAGGGACATGGGGCATCTTTAACTTCCCCAAATGCATTATCCAGTTGAACAAATGGTGCATAAATTAGCAATTTTCTTTCTCAAAGACTCCTGATGAAATGGATTCCAAGGAGAGGGTAGGGGGAACGATTAATACAGGGGAAGAGTGCAGGGGGTCCCCAGTCTTAGTCTCAGCACACCTACCATTTGCCCCTAGTAGAAACCTATCAAAAAATCAGGATTAATAAGATATTTGTAAAATGCTGAGGCATATTTTAGTTGTAAGGGAAAACAGACAGAAAAGATTCATAATTTAAATGTGCATCTGAGAAGGAGGGAGCTAGAGTGAATTGGGCTGCATTCCTCTAAGCATCTATAATTGCCAAGAAATTTCCCTTTAGATCCAGAGAAATCTGTCATTCTGTAACAATACCTTACTGGCCCAGCTTGTGCCCTCTGAATCTACACATATGGCTAGATAGCAATTAATATGGGACAGCTAGATAGTGGATAGAGTGCCAGGTCTGGAGTCAGGAAGACTCGTCTTGGTGAGTTCAAATCCAACCTCAGACACTTACTAGCAGTGTGACCAAAATGAGCTGGAGAAGAAAATGGCAAACCACTCTAGTATCTCTGCCAAGAAAATCCCAGAAAGGGTCACAAAGAATTGGACATGACTGAAAACCAACTGAACAACAAATCAATTAATATGAAAAAGATCTGGCAGTTCTAGTAGACCATAGGTTTATACAATAGCTAACATTTCTATAGCACTTAAAGTCACTAAATCATTCAAAGAAGAGTGCCCAACCAGAACCCTCCTCAGATGATAACACTGATCATGTCAATAACTTCTCACAACTACACAGTATTTTGTTGCTTACTGAATGCTTTCCTCATAATAAGCCTAGCACATGGGTAGTATATTGTTATTCACATTTTATGGAGGAAGAAGATGAAACTCAGAACATTTAAGTGACTTGCCCACAGGCACACAGGAATTAAGTAATGGATCATGTCTCTAAAACCAGACCTCCTCATTTCCAGTCCAATATTCCCTTCTTTGGCCGTAATAAACACCTTAAAAAGTTTCTTAATGATGAGAAATAAGTACCATCCAAAATAAAATCTTTACTCTGACCAAAATATTTATCTCAGCAGTTTTTATAGCTATAAAGAACAGGCAACAAAGTAGATGCCCATTGATTGGGAGAATGGCTATACAAGTCATGGTACATGAATGTAATGAGATACTACAGGGCTATAAGAAAGGATGGTTATGATGAATGCTGAGAATTTTCAGAAGAATTGTATGACTGGTGAAGGGCAAAGTAAGAAGAACCAGGAAAAGAATATTTACAAAGTCTATGACATAAAGGGAAAGAACAAAAATTATAACAAAAGATTCAGAACTGAACACTGTGAAATGATGATGATCAAGTGCAGCCCTTCCAAAAGAGATATGAGAAAGTACTTCCCTTGTTTCTTTGCTGAAGTGGACAACTATGGGTGTGAAACATTTCATCTATATCTGTATCTACACATACACATATATGTACGTATATAAATAACATACACATACATACACACATATATACTACACACATACATTATGTGTCATATGCACATGTTATATATACATATCATAATACATATATATATATACATACATATGTATGTAGTGATCTAAACACAAAAAAATAATTTTTTAAAAACCCAAGGTTTGGTGGAACTGTGAATTAGGCCAATGATTCTAGAGAGCAATTTGAGACCATACCCTAAAGGTTATTAGACTGTGTATAACCTTTAACCCATATGCTACTAGTAGGCTTATACTCCAAAGAGATCAAAGAAAGAGGAAAAATACCCATTTGTTTAGAAATATTTATAGCATTTCTTTTCATAGCAGCCCCAAAATAGAAAGTAAGGAGGTACTCACCTATTGGGGAATGGCTGAGCAAATTATGATATATGAATGTGATGCAGTATTATTGTGATATAAGAAAGAACCAAATGGACAGTTTCAGAGGAAACTGAGAAGACCTCTATGAACTGGTGCAAAATGAAGTGAATTGAATTGAGTAGAATTGGGAGAAAATTTTACACAATTTCAACAACATTATAGAGAGAAATAACTTTAAATAATTTTAGAACTCTGATTAAGGCAATGTAAACCATGAGTCCAAAGGACTGAGGATGAATCATGGTACCTACCTCTTGCCAGAGAGGTAGATTTAAAACCCAAAATGAGGCATATATTTTTGGACATGGACAATTGGGAGAATTTGTTTTCCTGGATTATATGTATTTAGTAAGAGATTTTTTAAATCATTGTTTGGGGCAATAGAGGAATAGAAGGAAAAGATAATAAATGTTCATGAAATAGTATAAAACTAGATTCTCTAGGGCCATGTCAGTAAAGTGAGGTCTCTAGAAAGGCTTTAAGTATGGGCTTAATGATGGAGTCCTTGTCTATGATGCAGACACCAGCCTAGTTAAATGCAAGAGGTCCATCATCAGAAGGTTAATGAATACTTTGGGCCACATATATTCATGAAGATCATCTTCAAATATATGAAGGGGCCACACTCTCATTCATATAGAGAGTCCCATCACTGGTGAATCTTTTGAAGAAAGAGGAAAATGAAGAAGTGGTTGAACGAAAAGGAGGAAGAGGAAGGAGAAGGGGATAATGATGATGAATCACTAAGATCTTAAATTACAGAGGAGTTAATCAATCAACACCTACTAAGGGTCAGAGCCCTGTGCTAGTTAATGTGGTGAATACAGAAAGTGTAAGTAAGAAAGGATGCCTTACTTTAAGATGCTTATGTTCTCATGGTAGAGACAAGATGTGTGTGCTATAATAAAGGTATTGTACCTTATGCTGAAAGAAGCATAGATTGGGGGTGGGGCTCTAATTAGATACCTGGTGAGGGTAGCATCATCAGCTTCTGGATATCTCCAGATCTCTATCACCACCTGTGAAATGCAGATGCCCTTGGTACAGGAATCTTTGGTTATGGATATGGAAACATACACTTCTTTGCAACTGCATTTGTTGGCATCTTTTATATTGATGAGAAATTTGAGACCCATCCTTAAGAAACTTTCTTTTGAAAAGAGTATTCTTTGGCAAAAAGTCTTATTTATTATTGCGGCTGCCTTCTCTATCATGCAAATTGGGCCCTTGTCACAAAATATCTTTTGATGGATCATCCAGGAAGGAGAAGCCACTGAACTAGATAATAATACTTTCACGCCATTCCTTTCCATTACAGTTGGCTTTGTAGCAACAGGAGGAAACACAACTGCACACGTACACACACACACACACACACACACACACACACACACACACACACATACACACATGCATACAAGAAAATAAAAGGAAGGACCCTTTTATGGTATTTGACTAGAGCACATTAAGGCAATCTTTTTATCAATCTGAAGCAATGGGAATGGTTTTCTTTTCTTTTTTTAAACTGTTTTGACTATCCTTAGAGTCAAAAGACCTGAGTTCTAGTGATGTTACTACTACTAACCAGCTATGTGACATTAAGCAAGTGATATAAATTCTCTGGGCTTTAACTTCCTCACTTGTAAAAATCAGGAAGTTCAGTCAGATGACCTTCGAATTGTCTTCTAGCTATTACAGTCTCTGATCCATGTTCTGAGGACCTTTCTTGCTCCAGCCTACGTTTTCTATTGTAAAAGCTGTTGCTCTACCTCTAATATTTTATCTTCTAAGGTCTTTTCAGTGCTAACATTCTACCTTCTAAGGTTCCTTTTGACTCTGGTATTTCATAGTTCTACTCATTCTCCCTAAAGGAAAAAAAATGTCCTGTCATTTTGTGACTGATTGCCAAGTTGTATTAATTCCAGGAGAGAGGGACTTGGAGCTGGAGTTGCATCATAAAGAATTTCTACAACTTGGCCTTTGGTCAAGGCCCATAGATATAGGGGAGAATGTGGCTGAAGCAAACTACCTGGGAGAGAGAGTTGTTACAAACACAGTGTTTTTCATATAGTCAGAATGTAATAAATATCTCTATTAAAAATCAAAATAAAACTAGGCTCTCTAGTGCTGGGTGAATCCAAAACCCATTGCTTTGGGCTGTAATCTCTGGCATCATGGACTGACCCTGGCTCAGGGAAGCATTATTCAATTCTGCTGTCTAATCATGTCAGAAATGTTGACATCTAAGACCTAACACAGAATTTCTACTTGATCCAAGATATGCTTTGGGTTTTTTTTTTCAACTCAGTAGTTAGATTGTACTATGGATAGAGCTCTGGTGCTGAAGTCAGAAAGACCCAAGTTCAAATCCAGCCTCATACACTTAATATCTGAGTGACTTAGGATGAGTGTGCCTCAGTTTCCTTAACTGTAAAATGGTGCTAATAATAACACCCATATCACAGATTGGTGTGAGGATCCAATGACATATTTGTAAAGAGCTTAGAATAGTGCCTGGCACATCGTAAGTGCTTAAAGTGCTTATTCCTTCCCCTCCTTCAACTCCATAGGTCATATGTACATTGTTATATATTGGTGCCATGGTTTATCCTGCCAAAATTGGTTAGTGAATTTTGATCTGGAAGGTCAAAAAACAGGCATTTGTTAAATGCTTACTATATCCCAGCCACTCAGCTAAATGCTGGGGATACAAAGAAAGGTACAAACAACGCTTGTCCTCAAGGAGGTTACATTCTAATGGAGGAGACAACATGTAAATAAGTAAATATATTTCTCCCTCTCTCCCTCTTTGTGTGTGTGTGTAATAGTAAGAAGAGTGAGACTTTTTACGGTTTTCTCTTTCGGGAATGCTAACGTAATCAAGTACCTTTGAGTTTTGCCTTTCAAATGTAATGGCAAGCAAAGTGGGACTTTTTGCTGGTTTTTTGTTTGAGTGTTTCTCAGTACTGAGGTTACTAAGTACCTTTGATGAGTCTTGTCTGTGTTTCTTTAATTGAATCAAGAGTGTTTGATGACTTTCTTAAGAAACAAGAAAGCTTAGTTCACATGGGTTTGAGTACCATGGTTGTGATGCCCTTTGACCTTGAGAAGGGTACATAAGATCTGAGGTTGGCATTTTGTTTCGAGGCTCTCACTCACTGGAAGAGTGTTGTGTGATTTGGCCAGACGAGACTCAGCTGTCACTGAGCCTCCCAGCTTTGAAAACCCAGATATTGGTGCTTCTCTCTCTGGTAACTGTATGTATTGCTAGTTAGATGGTTAGACCATTAGAAGCCTGTCTACTGATTTGTGTTTATTTGCTCTGTTTATATAATGTATGCCTGTAATTTCTGTTTGTATTCTCTCTGAAGTTCAGGGTGCTGGCTTTTCCCCCTGAACTAAGTGAATAGTATAGGTATGTTTAATTAAAGTAAAATTGTTAACCCTTTAAAGTTGCTTTCCTTAGAAAAGCAGATCAAAGAACCTGTGCTAGTAGCCCTCTTGTGTGCTCTTGTTGTTGGTCTTTCACCTCCACAGCAGCTGCTAGCAACTTTGATGTTACAATGTATCTCCCTCCCTCTTTCCCCACTCCCTCTCCCTCTTTCTTTCTCCCTCC
>CM053624.1:281021001-281043366 GCA_028646595.1 Phalanger gymnotis
GTGTGGCACAGTAGAAACAGCAGTGGTTTGGGAGCCAGAGTTCAAACCTCATTTCTGTTATTTATCATTTGTGCGACCTCGAGCAAGTCACTTAATATCTGAGTTTTCTCATCTATAAAATTACGCTGGGGTTGCGGGGAGGGTGGCGCTAAACCTGATTATCTCTAAGGTATCTTTGGGTCCTAGAGTCATGATCCTACATTTGTACTTTAAACCTGGAGACCAACAAGAGCCTAGAAAATAATCACTAGAGATGTGATCCTGAGTGAAAAGACAGAACATTCACCAATGAATTGTAGTTGAAGCAGTGAGGTTTCCAAAAGAGCTCTGGACTTGGTTAAATCCAAAATGGGGAAAATGTTTGCATTGCCTACCTCATAGAGTTATCAGGGGTGACGGGGGTAGTTATGGACTTTAAAATCTTACAGCTCTATTGAAATGTGAGTTATCACTGGAAATGAAGATCAAACTGCTCAGCCCGGCTGGCATTCAATTTTCAACAAATCTAGTGCTGGCCTACATTTTATCTGTAAAGTGAGAGGGTTACAATAGATGGGCACCGAGGTCTCTTCCAGCTCTATATCTGCGATCTCATTATTTCCAACTTTATATCATGTCTGTCTACCATGAAAATCTCTTCCAGACAGAGCTGTCTCCTCATAGTTCCCTTCACACAATGCCCAACCCTGTGCCTTGTTGGCATTCATAAAATCTAATGTTGATAAGGACCTGATAGATCTTGAGTCAAATTCTTCCATTTTACAGATGAGAACATTGAGACACAGGAAGCTAACATGACTTGCCTAAGGTTACGCAGGTAGTAAGTAAGCAGAGCTAAGATTTAAACCAGAATCCTCTTGTAAAACTGGCTTTCTTGCCACTAAGTTACACCACCTTATCTCATTCTCCCTTCCCCAACTGTAATGTCTTCTTTTTCTCAGTTTATCCCTATCCTACTCATACTAGTTTAGTCCCAGTCCCAGCCCACAGAAATATCTCCAAAACACCTTCTGATATTCTACACTATCAGAAAGACATCATCTATTATGAATAGAGCACTAGACTTGGAGTCTAGTCCAAGAAGAGCTACATTGAAATCCTGTCTCAGATACTTACTAGCTGTGTGACCTTGGACAAATCACTTAATTTCTTCAGCTTCCATTCCCTCATTTGTGAAATGAAGTCACTGTTCTCACCTACCCCACAAGATTGTTGTGAGAATAAAATCGAATAACACAAATGAAGCATTTTGCAAACCATAGAGCACTATGTAAATCAGCTGGCAGCATCTTGGATGGTGACATAGTTAATATGAATTACATCATTTATGCACACAATGAAGATGGGTTATTAACAACACTAGGACTGAAATTCTAAGGGTGTTTTGAAGGACTAAGCTTTGTCAATTGACACAGTGTATTTTTTTAATCTATGAGGAAAGAAAATAGATATAATAGGATTGCATTTTTATCTAAAAGTAAAATCATAACATTTATTGGTAATGATTAGTGTTTAAAGTACATTTCTAGGGTTTAAAAATTATAGTAAATTATAGCAAAATTGCCAAAAAATTTTGTATCAATTGATGCCTTTAATCCTTCTAGTGTTGGTGATGAACATAATAACAACACTACTGGTTACCTATATCGGAGGTATTAAACATGGTAATGCAGCAGCCTGCAATACTCCTAAGTGCCCCATCAACCAGATTAATATACTTGGAAAATATTTAACAAAATGAACAAGAAACAATAAAATATAGATAATGTTGTTGTGTGGATTTTCTAAGTCAATATACATTTGCAGGCATCTTTATACAGTTATTTCTTCCACATCATGGGAGTTAGGGGTACAGCAGTCCCACAATTTGGGAAATCTGGGTAAAATGTTCTATCCCTCCCTTTGTACCAGAGAAGTACGAATTATATATTTTATGTGTTCCTGAGTTTCTAAACTTTTTCTGTGTCATCTGCTGGCCTTAGAGTGTCATCTGTGGCTTCTACAAAACTCTCCCAAAATTCCCATTTAATTTCTTATGCTGACTCACAACATATTGAAACCATGATGGGGAAAGTCACGATGTGGAAGGGATAACTGTATGTAGTTTAGTAGCTCCCTTTTCTATTTGAGTTTGACACCACTAATCTACCCCACCAATCCTGTTTACTGGTCATCTTTATTAGCTACTCCACCATAAGTCATCTATATACTAAATAACTCCTGATCACCCACCCTAACAGCAGCTGCTCCCACCATCAACTTCTGTACAAGTCAACTAGAGACTGACCCTTGTGCCCCTTCCCATCAGCCTCGTGGTCTTTGATTTTCACTTACACAGCACCTGATCCTGGCCAAGGAGTTCATCCTGAACTTCTCTCTCTGATTTTTTATTCATACAAATATAAAATGCTTTCCAAGACAGAACTTCAAAGACAGCAGTACTTCTAAAGGCCAGGTGCAACAATTAAGTGACAATTAAGGACACCCTCCCCAGCCGGTTTGCACAAAAGCATTCAGTGCTTCTTATCTAACAGGTACTGACAGCTGAGGGTCCCTCTTGGGAGAAAGCTCTCTAGTTCACTCTTCTTCCTACATCTTCCCCAGCTGTGCTTATGCCTGTCACCCTCTCCAGGATGCTGCCAACATTCTCCTCACCTTGATCCTGCCACTGTTCAAACCCCTCCCCTCATCTGTTCTCCTGCTCTGCCAGCCTGGGCTTCTTCCTCATTCTGCAAAGCATGGACATTTTCTAACCTCTAAGGGGGCAGGCAGGGAAAGAAGACTCTGACAGGTCTGTGAACATTTTACAGGCTTATGATTCTTGGATCCTAGGATGTAGAGTTGGAAGGGACCTCTGAAAGCATTTTGTTTAATCCTTTGCTTTTATAGAGGGTGAAACTGAGGTTGAGAGAAGAGAGGAGTAGAGATTGGCTCAAGGGCACACAATGAATTAGTGGTAGAATCTCTCAGTTTATGCTACATTGCTAAAATACTAAAATCAGAAGATCATTGGATTTGGAGACCATCTTTGAGTCTTAAATCTTTTGCTTTCTATATGTAGGACCCTAAGCCCATCACTTCCCCTTTCTGTTCTCATCTGTAAGAGGGAATAATATTAACTGTACAACTTACTTCAAAAGGTTTTTATTTTCTCCAAAAGGTAATTTATTCATTTTATTAATAAGGTCAGTATGTTTATTAATAAAAAAGATGGTCATTTGGAAGCCTGTCTTAAGCCAAAGACGCCTCATGGCAATGGGCTCACAGTATATATGCCCTTCAAAAAGTAGGTGTTCCTCAGGTGGCAATCGACTCTGATTGGTTAACAATTAATGAGAAAATGAATATTACAATGACAGGGTGGGCTATAGCACAATGAGGGTCCTGGAGTCCATGAGTCGGATCACTCAAATCTAGGTCAAAGAGATTTCTCAATTTCCATATCACCTGTATGACAGATGGGAGGATTTACATTTTCTCAGACCTGTCTGAGCAAACACAATGAGCAGAAACACACACATTAGCCCAAACTTAGAATTTCTTTTACTGTCTGATTAGATATTGGCCTGGGTAAATCTTTAAGAGAGATTCCCCACACTGGTTCATTCCAAATGAGGAAATAGAAAAAGTGGGGGGAAGTTTTGTTTTGTTTTTAAAGGAAAGCCCTTTGAGAATTGTAAAGTGTCGTCTAAATATGAGCCATTACTATTATAGTACATGCATGATCTAACAGGAAAAGCATTAGCTTGGAGTCATAGGACCTGAGTTCCAATACCTAGCCTGCTACTTGCTATCTGGGCAGGCTACTTAATTTCTCAGTCTCTGGGCTTCAATTTCTTTATGTATAAAATGATGGAATTCACCTCAATGGTCTCTAAGGGCCCTTCTAGCTATAAAAGTATGATCCTTTTCGTGATTCCTCAGCCAAAATCTACCAAGAAATTTTCTTAAAATCATGTATTAAATGTTTATTCAATGGTGTAGTACCCCTGTAGTACAGAGGGATCCCTAGAAGTCTTGACAGAAAGAAACAGATAAATGAAACACTGGAGAATGGCTGGTGCTTGGTTATGGTATGCAAACCTCAAGATTTTATCTTCTGCCCTTGAGAGAAAGACTCCAGATCTGCCATTCAGTTCCAGTACATGGATAAGAGAGAGAGAGATACTGAAGGGGGAATATAGCTTTTCCTTCCTGCCATGTGGATAAGTCACTATTGAATCTTTGAATTAGACTCCTGAGTTCCCCAAACTGGCAAGACTGCCTGCCGAGCAGGCAAATGGCGATGGGCTTTGGGAATTAGACCTCTTAAACTGGCACTGGCACATCCTAAGCTTGTGTCTGTTACAATCAGGCGCTGAGATCCACACCTGGAGTGGAAAGGCAAGTTCCTGAGAGAGAGAAGGCATCACTACCAATGGAAGTTTCAGAATGCAAGGGATGACCAGCTATCACAGCGCATGGAAAAGTCATGAGCCAAGGCCAGAGAAATGGGCATTTCTTATCAAGCCACTCCAAAGTCCATCTGTGGCTGGGATCCAGGACACACATATATCCTCCCTTATCCCCTTTCCACAACTAGAGAGAAATGGGAGGTTTTGAGATTTGTGAAGGGAGCAAGTGAGTATTTCAAGATGTTTTTTTTTCATTTTTTCCTATTTTTAATAAAAATGAGATGGCACAAAACACTGCTGCTTGGTGGACAATGAGCCATGAAATTTTCCAGATACCATTTGAGGATGAGCTATACAGATTTTTGTCTAACCTTTGTATTTTTGTGGTATATTTTTTAAAAACCTAGGCTAGAATTCAGAGCCTTGGCTAGTGAGAGATTTTTCCTCTTTTTAACTATATGAAATATTGCAGCATTCCTTAGGGTCTTACTCACATGTGTCAAAGGGGAATGTCTCCATATTCTGATATTCTGCAAAACATATTACCTTGACTCACTATTCCCTGCTTTAGGGAGATCTTGAGAAGACTACTAGACTAGTGACTTGGGAGTAATGGCGAGCAAATTATTAATTATACTCCTCTGCTGGCTAATTGTAAAGCTGAATTGTCAACCTGAAGGTTTAAGGAAAGTACTACATAATCCAATGTGGAGTGCTATTGCTATGCTGGCACACAGGGAAAGCCATACACAGTCACGAATTAATTTGATACAAGAGTTTTAAACATCTGGCCATAAGCCTTATCTTGACTAGAATTCACATGAAAAATCAATGTAAGTAAGAATTATTATCACACAAATCATTCTTGTCTTCTTGTTCAGTGAAGTTCCATCCGGGGAGAAGTAGTTATTCTGATTTTTTAAATATTTAATATTCCATACACTATTGCTCAGGTGGATAAAATAACTTTTTGTAGCTACATAAAAGTATTATGATTCAAGAATATCTGCAGACTTACTGAAAGCATCCTAATTGCAACTCCATTAGCAGACAGGATGATGGGGATGGTGTGTGCTTCACCCTGTTCCTCGGAGTTTTGATTTATTCTGTTAGGTCTCTAAATTTTGAAATCTTTTCATTTTTTACCACTTGGATATTACAAGGATTTGGTGTGGCAACGCCTATTAAAAATGCTGCTCATAAGTATTTATGGATCAATGTTATGTCCAGAGAATTGTGGGCAACAGTTTGCTCTGTGACTATGTTCTGGTTCTGCTAGAATTTAGTAATTGAATTCTCCAAGATATATTGTGGTCTGTATTGCAGTATGAGAATTTTCTGCCTCTAATTCCATGAAAAGATAGCGACTTCTGATGTATAATCCTAACCATCAGTCATGTCTTCTTAGATATTTGAGAGGTGCTAAATGTTTGTGGCCTACAGTGATGTGTTGCATTTTCTACTTTTTCTGTCAGTATGTACCAATTACTAAATAGGGGCCCCTTAAGGACAACCTTTCTACATTTTCTGGTGGTGATAACATGGTCCTAAATAGCCATCATAAATCCCTTTTCCACACAAACAAATCCACGTGACTCACCTTTTTGTTCAATACTTCTTTGTCGGTAGATTGTTGGTTGAGTTCAAGTGGATGTTGCCCAGAAACTGCCTTTTAATTCTACTCTTAGATCTTAATTGATTAATAAATTCCACTGGAAGGCAAACCACTTTCAATTATGTTTCTCAAATCCAATCGTGTGTACCTGTTCTTGGCTTTGACCACTGCTCAGTGAAGTGATATATGTTTGTTCCAAGAGTAATTATGTAAGTTTTTGATCCATTTGTCATGTATACTGAGAACATTTACCAATCTTTTTCATCCAATGTGGCAAGGAAATGTTAATCTTTCTATAACTGTCTTAGGACAATGGGTCATGAGTTTTATTACTATTTTATGAGTTTTTGTTAGGATAATTTAGATAACTGCTATGATCCATTTTACAGTTCCAAAAGGGTACATTAAGACTGTTATTGCATAAGTGTTAATTGCATATGTTCTTTTCATGAAGCTTTAATTTCAGGATGCCAGAAAATCTCTCAACATATTCAATCATGGCTTTCTCTTTGATAGCTTTATATTCAATGTGTTTTGCCTAGAGGAGACCCACATATTTGGAAGGCCTTTGTCCACTGATTCAATTTGACTTGTTGGTTCATGCTTGAATCTTTACATTTCTGCCTTTACTTGGTGTACATTATGAATTTTACATCAGGACCAAATGATTTTTATATCACTGGAGACAGATTCCAAAGCTGAAGGAGCTATGTAATACAACTTTCAGTGATGCCCTAGACTTTGATGCCATTTGTTGAAATCAAGTGATTCAAACATGTATATTATGATCATTATCAACAGTAATAAATAATAACTGACATATGTAGTGATATATAAATATAGTGCTTTATAGCTTACAGAATACTTTTTATATATCTCATTATGATAAAGGTAAATGCTAGTTATTATCATCATCATTATTATCACAATCATCATCATCATCATTAGATCATAAGCTCTCTGAGTGTGAAAACTGCCATTTTTAAAAAGGGATTTTATAAATCTTTATCTCCCTCTAAGCACATAATACTTTATGTTTTACATAGTGTAGTGAGAGTGATCAGGGATTTTTAGATTAAAAACTCCTGTTTAGCTTTTCAAACCTTTCATAACCTGTCCCAAGCTTATCTTTCCGGCTTCACTAGATAATCCTGTCCTTCCTACATAGAGATCTAGCTAAAATGGCTTTCTCTGTTCTTCACATAGCACCCTCTCCCCCATCTCTGTCTCTCTCTGTGTGTCTCTTCATCTCTCTCTCTCTCTCTCTCTCTCTCTCTTTCTCTCTCTCTCTCTCACACACACACACACACACACACACACACACACACACACACCTCTGCACCGGCTATCCATCCAGGCTTGCAATACACTCAAGCCTCACCTGCACCTCAAAAATCCCTCTCTTCCTTTAGGGCTCAGTTGAAGCACCACCTTCTCTGTTAAAGCCTCTCCTGTTCCACTCAACTGCTAGTATTCTCCCTCCAAACTGGCTTAGATTTATTCTCTTTATATTTATTCTGTACATACTTACATGCGTGTTTACTTTCTCTCATTAGAATGCAAACTCTTTGCAAGTAGGTGTTGTTTCATTCTGTTTTTATATGCCCAGTGTCTAGTACACTTCCTAGTACATGGTATGTGCTTAATTAGCACTTTATCAATTCCTGATGAATTTGTAAAGTCCCCCAATTTACTTGATATCCTGCAAGTCAGGGAACTTCATGAAAAGGCACCTTCTGGGAAGGTAACATATACCCTAGCCAGAGGTATGCTGGAACCAGCCTGAATGGGTTCCTGAGAGCCTACTGTTAAATGTTTATTGGGAGTATTTACACCTTGGAAATTGGCAAACCCTACAAATCAGGGCTTGATTTGTTGTTTTGTTGATTGTCCAGGTTCGAGAAAGTGATGAAGAAAATGTCAATGCCGATTAAGCTTATTGTGTCATGTATACACTTTCCCCCAGAGAGCTGATTGTTAAACATTTACCAGCACATCCCTTGCCCTAGAGCCCTGCTGACAAGACAGAGGAAACTTCTCTGGTTGGCTCTCAGTGACTCTGATCACCTCCAAGATGATATGTCTGAGAGTCAAGGAGATGGATTTTTGTTGACAGAACTGTCCCTTCTTTAAAATCTCAAAGAGTAAGCTGTCATACGGCTTGCTTCATTTTCCCTAATCACTCCCTCCATTTTACTTCCAGACCAGAATGTAGCAAAGGGGGAAAGAGTGGGACAGGAATTTCTTTCCTAGCCCCAGCAGAAAAGAGTGATTGAGGCAGCTAAGTGGCGCAGTAGGACCTAAGTTCAAATGTAGCCTCAGACACTTGACACACTTACTAGCTGTGTGACCTTGGGCAAGTCACTTACCCCCAATTGCCTCGCCTTCCCCCAACTCCATCCCCCAAAAATGAAAGGGTGATTGGCAGGATAGCCATGACAAATTGTACAGTTGGCCTAAGAGCAGAATTTATGGAACTCAAATTCCTGACTACCTCTTGCCTATTTCCTTTTCTGAGCACAGGTTAGAGAAGAGTTCCTGAAATGGTATATAATAGTAGATAAAAGATGTAGGGCGGCAGAGTAGATAGAGACGTGACCTCAAGTCTTGTCTCTGACACATACTAGCTGTGGGACCCTGAGCAGATCACTGAACGTCTCAGTGCCTTAGGCAACTCTCTAAGACTATAATTTGCAGGGAAGGTGCTGTCCTGCATTGGTATAGCATTTCCTGATCTGAAGTTCCTTATATCAATGAAATCAGAACTCAAGTCCCTATTACCTATTCCTAATAGATGATAATAGTAACAGTGATGATGATGGTGGTAGCTCATATTTCTTTAGCACTTAATAGTTTATAAGGGACTTTCCCAGCAATAATCCTGGAAAATGAGTATGATTATCCCTATTTTACAGATGAAGAAACCGAGTGGTTTAAATGACTTTCCTTTGGTCACTCAAGCAGTACATGTCAGACCTGGGATTTGAACTGGGGGTCTCCTTTGTTCACTGCTTCCAGGAGCAGTAATTTCATCCGTGCGGCCACCCTCCATGTGGCCTTAGTAGATGGTCTGCATGAGTTACTGTGGCCTAAAACATACCACCACCTGGTGACCAGCCTTCTGGTGATAAGTCCTTCCAAAATCTGCTAGGCTGGTCCTTAGACAACAGACATACTTTCCATCACCAGGCCTGTACTCAAAGACTTGCCAACCCGTTGTGGTCTGCCAACTGGCATAGTCTTCAAGGATACAGGGTCACCTTCACCCCACAATGAAGTGTCAGAGTAGCACTTTATTAGCAAATGTGTGTATACATAGATACACATATATATATATATGTATGCATGTATGTGTATATATGTATGTATGTGAGTGCGTATATTGATATACACACTATGTATCTGTCTATATTTCACATGCTCTGTGTGTATGTGTATACATGTATACATATATACATATACATATAATTCATCATTCATTCAGTAAAGATGTATTAAGTTCTGCTGTGTGCAGAGCCCTGTGCTAAGCTCTAGCACAGAGGCAAAGTTTAGCTAAGACCCACAGAAAGTTCACTATGCCACTTAGGAGGGAAAAAAGATACAGATGCGGCGTCAGCATCAGTACTGGGTTTGGAGTCCAAGGACCTGTGTTCAAAGCCACGCTCTATGGTTTGCTGCCTCTGTGACTTTGGGCAAATGCTTCTCCCTCCTTTAGTCTCAGTCTTCCTCTGTAAAATGAGGAGGTTGACCTTGAGAACCTCTAAGATGACTTCAAGGTCTAAATTTTACAGGAGCACTTTGTAAAGTTGATAGAGCACCTGCTCGCCACGTCTGTGCAAAGGGAGAAGGTGTAACTATTATACCGATTTCATAGATGAGGAAACTGAGGCCCAGAGAGGCAAAGTTACTCGGCCAGGAACATAGAGCTTTAAGTGTCAGGGCTGGGATTTGAACCCATGTCTCTGGACATCCAACATTCCTTCTAATTCTACCATATTGTTTCAAAACTGCCCAGGTGTCCTACTAAACTGCATGTTGTTTTTGCATCTCATGTTCAAAAGCTCTAATTCCAGATAGGCAAAATTCATTAGCATAGTTTAATGCAGATGTATTCCGACCTGATAGTCAAAGGATGAAGTTTGTGAAATAATGAACAGATTCCTTAGCTAACCAGTCCATGTAGTGACAAATATACAGACAAAGAGATCAGCAGATACCTTCAGACATATACTTCTATTCCTAGGGTGACTGACACTCATCCCTACAAATACATACATGTATGTCTGTGTGTATAGGTATATATAGCAAATATACACATACACACATGGATGTATATATGCACACATACATGTACACATACAAATATGTGCATGTATATGCACACACGTGTGTTTATGCATATGTGTGTATATACACGTTCCTATGGAAACTCAGTCACATATTTACAAGTACAGAGACACACACCCCTATGGGGATGTATACAAAGTCCTACAGCCCTACAGACACAAGGTCATTTGCCACAACAGAGATACTCGCATACAACCTTAGTAGTAGAAAGCCTGTTGGACTTAGAGTCGAGTGAGGCTTTAACTTGAAGGCTTACTTTAACTTGATTACTTACTAATTCTTTGGCAATGAGTGAATCACTTAAGTTCCCTGTGTCTCAGTTACTTCACCTGTAAAAATAAGGGAGTTGAACTAGGTGGCATCTAAGGTCCTTTCCTGCTTTGGTCCTATGTTTCCGTGACTACTTGTAAGTAGATAAACCTTTCAGCATCAGTTTCCTAATATGTAAAGTGGATATGGTAATATCTACAATACCTCCTTTACAGGGGGTTGTGAGCTTTGCATGA
Organism: Phalanger gymnotis; assembly: GCA_028646595.1. Lineage (NCBI taxonomy): Eukaryota > Metazoa > Chordata > Mammalia > Diprotodontia > Phalangeridae > Phalanger > Phalanger gymnotis. The sequence continues at coordinate 281,031,864 of CM053624.1, forward strand.
GATAATACAAACAATCCTTTATAAATCTTAAAGCACCCAAAAATGTCAGTCTCTGTTATTCTATTGCGACCCTCACATAGTCACAAAATCACACGTCCTTAGAGAGATTATATTACTTACATTTTTATAATACAATGCGGATATTCAAATAGCAATTAAGAAGTTAATGAATGCATACAACCTTTGGACACAAACATTCTTACTCACACTTCTTTATAAGATATATTCACACATAGACCAGCTTATGGAAACACAGAGATACTTATGTATCTTTCTGGAGATATATACTCACACACTATCTCCCTCTGTCTCTGTCTTACACGCGCACACGCGCGCACACACACACACACACACACACACACACACACACGGCAGCCTGGACGGAACCATCCAGCATTCCAGGTACATCTCTCCCTCCCATCTCCCCTCTCCTCATCCCCCCCCCCCCATTTTCCTGTCTTTCCTTTTGGCTCTAGGCACAGAAAGTGAAATGTGAATGCTTGACTCTTCAGAGGAAGGAAAGTGCTCACCTACTTTGGCTGCCCTGGAGCAGCAAGTAGCCAGGTGAGAGCTCACTGATAAAGTCTTTTTGAGCTCCCTACCCTGCGACAAGCCTAGATACCCCGCTCCTGCTTCCAGCTATGGAGTCCTCCAAAACAAGGCGACCCATGGTTTGAAGGCAACTTGATTCTCAAGTCTTCAGGGGTCTTTATGCAACTGGAATTCTGATGTGTTGCTCTTAATTGCTACTGAAAAATGCTATGACCCTGCATAAAAACATAGTCACTGAGGTCTCCCTTGTGTGTAAGGGATTCCCCAGTGTTCCTGTTAGCCTAGTGATTCCAATCCCAGTAAAAACTGCTGCTAATCAGATGCACAAATGAATGAAAACGACCAAGGGAAGGAGAAGTATTCATTCAAAGATGTAGTAGGTACCTACTCATATGCAGAATGACAAAGCATAGATGACTATAATACAAAAATTACATAACTTCACCAGAGATTTACAGAAAAAGTCAATGTAAGGCCCAGGGGGGTGGGAGGGTGGGGAATGGTTACTGGAGAATCCAGCAAGTTCACAAAATAGGAAGCCTTTGAGGTGAATTTTAAACAAAGGGCAGGAATTCAATAAGAGAAGAGGGGATAAGGATATTTCAGGCATGGGGACAGCATGAGCAAAGGTAATGAGGCCCAAGACTGCAGTGGATGTTCAAGGGGCCAGAATGGGATATAGCATGAGATAAGACTGGGATGGGTAGGGCTAGGTTGTATTAGGACTCTGAATGTCCTGAATACCTGGGAGGTTAACAGTATGTGTGCTTGGTAGTGAGGGAAAAGGAGAAGGGGAGGAGATACTGAAGATTTTCAAGTGAAGAAATGATATGATCAAATCTCTGTAAAGAAGCCTACTTACCCTGGCAGTACAAAAAAACAGACTGGAGCAGGGAGAAAGTGGAGGTGGGAAGACCTGTTAGGTATCTCTAGCAATAGCTTCCTAATGACCAACAAATATGTGTGGGAGGGATAATTCAACCACCTCATGGCGATGACTGTGATACCTTTCACTTTCCGAAGACTCTACCTGTGTAAGTCCATTCCATCTCAGCAGTCTAGGCTCTGGTTTTGACAGCATAATGCTTTACAGAGTCCTTAAATATTAATGCTGGAAGTTATAATGGATAAAGCCTAACATGGAGCCTTGAGGCCACAGGTGGCCCTCTAGTCAAAGGGCCACACTTGAGGACCTGAAGGGTCACATGTGGCCTCAAAGCTGAACGTTTCCTAACACTGGCCTAGGATTAGGAGGCAGTAGACCTGGGTTCACATACTGACTAGTCTACCTTGAAGCATGACCTTGGATAATATACGTTCCCTTTGGGGCTTCACTTTACTCTTAAAATAAGAGTGGAAGGAGAGAACTAAGACTTGAGCTCTTCTTTTAGATCTGACATTCTATGAAGCTATCTAGCCAAACCAGTCCATTTTACAGATACGGAAACTGAGGCCCAGAAAGGTAAAGTTACAAAGCTAGTCGTTGTCAAAGCTGTAGATCCATCATGTAAAGCATATTTATTTTCCATTAACTAAACATCATCCTAATTCTTAGAATCCATTTAAAATTTAGTTTATAATGCATACTATGCCAGATGGTAATAAAACTATTTCTTTGAAAATGTTTTATGGTTCAGGTTTGCAGATCATTTGGAGAGGATCCTTCAAAGTCTCTCCCAAGTCTAATGGTTTTCCCCATCCCTCCACTCCAGGCCACAGTGACTTTTCCCCAACTTCAGACTCTCTCTTTCTGACAGCAACTTATACAATCAAAGAAGAATGCTGTAGAATTCCATGGTAGGTTTCTTGGAAAAGAATGCTGAGAAATCTGAAACCAGGGGAAAATAATTCAACATGAACAGTAAACTGGTTTGCTACAATTGAGCAGAACTGATTAAAATGATAGAGTCCAGGTAATAGACTTTGTGGGCAGACAGAACAGCTATACCAGACAGTATTATTTAATCTGGACTATGATGTGTGTGTGTGTGTGTGTGTGTGTGTGTGTGTGTGTGTGTGTTTGTAGTGTACCAGACTGCCATGATTTCAATGCCACAAAGGTTATATACCACTAAGACTGATTTTCCTTGCACCAAAGGACAATCAATTGGACACCTTGGCCCCCTAATAAGGCAAGGAGTTGGGAGACTTAGGTCCAAGCCCTAGGTGTTCTGTGTGTCTTAGGACAAACTGTTTCCCCTTTCTGGGCCTGTTTCTTCATATGTAAAATAAGAGAATTCCATTAGATGGTCTTGATCTCTTTTATTAGCTTGCTGGAGGAAGGATCATATTAGAATTAAGAAGGTAGGGAGGAGGAGATGCAGCCACTTGTACTGTGTGTTGGTAAACAAAGTGGTCTCTTAGCACTCAGTTCAACCAAGTGCCCTTGAAGAGTTTGGCCTTTGTTTCCTTGATTAGATTGAGTCTTTGGTGACCTCCTTGCCTCAGGGGAGGGCCTAGTTTACACATGAGTTTGAGTGACATGTTTGGGACATCTGAGGCTTTTAGATCACATGGGTTTAAGTCGCCTCTTTGTGAAGATTTTAGGTCATGTGGGTGAGTTACATGTGTGACTCACCCTTGACCCTGAAAAAGATATAAAACCAGGGTTTAGTTTTCTCTTTTTCAGCACTCTTACCCACAGCAGTGGTGGCTCACATGACTCTGGGCCAGCCCTTGTTATGAGCTCCCGGGCTGAACCTAGATGTTGGTAAATATGAATTGTATTTGATCTGTCTGTAGATGTTTTTAATTTGTTTGTATTTGCTCTGAAGTTCAGGGTGCTGGCTTTTTCCCCTGAACTAAGTGAATGGTATTTGTATGCTGAATTGAAGTAAACTTGTCAACCCCTTAACATTGCTTTCCTTAGTAAAGCAGATCAAAAGAACCTGGGCTTTTGCAACATGCTGGTAGTGTGCTTGTTGTTGGGCTTGTGTTGGTCTCTTCACCCCCATGACAGCTGCTAGCCAGATTGTTGAAACACAATGAGAGAGTGACCTTGACGTTTTTTGTTGGTTTGTTTGTTTTTCAAACAAAGCCCCTATCCAGGGGGCTCCCTGGAACAATCTTGTAAGAATGGAAGAAGCAAGGCAAACACTGCTAGGGTAGATGATCTATATTCCCCTTCATGATATTATGTATGTAAAGTAATAATGGAAAAGCAGAAGGTAGGATGGGGGATCAGGGGTGAAGGAGCAGTAAGGAGTATCACCCCGGATTTCTGGGGGTCTCTCACCTTTGCCAGTCTTTGCGCAGAGTGACATGGCCCCATAAGTAGAGTCATCTGCTTAGAGGTATATCAATTAGAAATTACGTATTTAGTGCCTACTGTATGCCAGGCACATAGGAGATAGTAACTGAACCCAAGGAAACTGGTTATAATAAAAGAGAGTAGGCAGAGAAGACAGAGAAGAGGTCTCCAGAGGACAGATCCTGAGGGCATGGAGCACCCACAGTTAGGGATGGGAGATGAGCCAGCAAAGGACACTTCAAAGTCATAAAATATCAAAAGATGGTGAGATGCTAAGAAAGATGAAGAGTGTGAAAAGATCGGGTGATGTTTGAAAGAGCTATGTTGGTCAAAAGGTGGATAAAGAAGGCAACTAGATGGCATAGTGGATAGAATGCTAGACTGGAAGTCAAAAAGACCTGAGTCTGAATCCTGCCTCAGAAACTTTGTAACTGTGTGATTATGTCAGCCTCAGTTCTCTCATATGCAAAATAGAGATAATAATATTCCCTATACCACAGGGTTGTTATTGTGAGGATAAAGCAAGAAAATGTATGTTAAATGCTTTGCAAAGCTTGGATCACTACATAAATGTTAGTTATTAATGTTGTCAGTATTACTAATAGACTGCAAGGGCCTGAGAAGGGTGGGTAGGGAGGAAGCAGTGGCAATGAAGGCAGACTAATAGTTTTTAATACCAAGGCTGTAAAGAGGAGAAAGGATAATAGCTTGAGGGGATGGTCCAAATGAAGATTTTTGTTGTTTTCTGTTTAGGCTAAGAAAGACTTACACCTGATTTTAAGCAGATAATAGGTTGGAGCCAGGAGAAAGAGAGAGGATGAAGTTGAGAGAGAATGTAGGAGTGTGGGATTTATCATTGGAGAAAATTCCCAGAAGAAATAGGTGAAATTGGGATCAAAGGCAAAATAAAGTTTTGCTGATAGAAAAGCTAAGGGATGCTGCTTCCTGAGAGACATTAAAAGAAAACAATGGGTGGAGAATTACAGTGATTGGGGGGCACAGAACAAGAGAGAAGAATGAACTCAAAATGTTTGGCCTTGATTTTCTCTGCAAAGTAAGAAGTCCAATATCTGAGATAGAGGAAGCTTGGGAAGAGGGGCCATAAGGAAAGATGAGAAAGTCTGGAACAGCTTCTGTGGGTAATACAGAAAATCAATCAGAGAAGACTAGAAGGATTGCTGCACTGTAATGGCAACCCAGCTGAGATGGGAATTTATAGAAGTCTAAGCCAGTCTAGTTGTCATTTCCCCTTGTGGCATCCTGCAGCTACAGAGTAATAGCAGAGAAAGCAGGTGGCGGGCATGACCCAAAAGTGAGCATTAGCAGAGTGTGAATGGTCCTAGGACAAAGAGGTAGGGAATTCAAAGACTGAGGACAATCTATAAGCTGGTAAACTACGGGGATAAATTATGAAGAGAAAAAACTAATGACAGAGCAGAGATGATGGACTAGGAGAACAGGGTAACTGGATATCACTCACAATACAAAACACTACGTCCAAAAAAAACACCACTCAGTCCAAGAAGAGTCAGAGAAGGGGAGAGAAAGAAAGATAGGACATTTTTGTCAGAAAGGGCCAATTCAAACTTTGAGACCATGGAGGTGATGAGAATGGTAAGAACAAAAGCACCCATAGTGAGTGGCTGAAGTACAGCGAAGATAAAGGGCACGGAGGGTATGGAGGTGGATGAAAAAGGCCAGAGTATTTGAGGGAACATTAACATATATACTGAAGTCCTTTGTGTGTGTGTGTGTGTGTGTGTGTGTGTGTGTGTGTGTGTGTGCATTTCATCAGGGCTTGGTGGAGAGGAAGCCAAAGACTCCTTGAAAAAAAGAGAAAGAATAACCCAGAACCTAGTAGGTTATGTTGACAAGGATCAGATGGGATGATGCAGACAGATGGACTGAATCTCAAAGAAGGAGAGGTTACTAAGTAATTTTAGTTCAGAAAAGTATTGGAAGTGGCAGCAGCAGAAAGGAGCAGGCCAACTTCTCCTCTTGGCCTACTGGGTCAGGGCGGCATAACAGCAATATTAACCCACACAGTAATTTCAAGAGAGTGCCAGGTTTCCGTGAGTGGAAAGAATTTGAAATGAGAACTATTTTTTGCCTTTGTTTTTTTTTTCTTCTGATTTTTTCCCTTTTGTTCTGAGTCTTCTTTTACAACATGACTAATGTGTAAATATGTTTAACATGTATAACCTAAAAAAAAAAGAAATGAAAAGATAAAAAAAAAAATGTGTAAACATTAGGGCAGCTAGGTGGTACAGTGGATAGAGCACCAGACCTGCCGTCGGGAAGACCTAATTTCAAATCCAGCTTCAGACACTTACTAGCTATGTGACCCTGGGCAAGTCACTTAACTTGTCTGCCTCAGTTTCCTCATCTATAAAATGAGCTGCAGAAGGAAATGGCAAACCACTCCAGTACCTTTGCCAAGAAAACCCCGAAATGGGGTCACAAAGAGTAGAGCATGACTGAAAAAACAACTAAACAGGAAATGATAGATTGGCAGTTCAAAAAAAGGTGGAGTACACAACAAAATGAGAGAAAATAGTAGTAGTAGTCAATAGTCATCGTCGTAGTAGTAGTAGTAATGACAATAACTAAAACTTTGCAAAGGTTTGCAAAATACTCTGCATTTATCTCAGTTGTTCCTCCCATCAACCCTGAGAGGTAGGTACAATTACTATAATAATTTTAAAGATGAAGAAACTGAGGCTCAGAGAGGTTAAATTATTTGCCCAAAGTTATTTAGACAATAAGTATCTGAAGAGAATTTCAAACTCAGCTCTTGCTGAATCCAACTCTAATGCAATAACGATAGGAGTTGTGAAATGGTTAAGGCTGAACTGGGTAAGGATGAACACACAAGAAGCATAATGGGAGAAATGGTCATTGGCCTCAGCCAGTCTAAATCATGGGGGTTAGGGGAGTAGATCATGGTTATTTGCCAGCCATAGGGATGGAGAAGCTCCCTCAGCCTCCAGGCTTGTGATGAATAAGAATGGCATTGCTGCAGGGGCAATGACATCATCAGCTTCCACAGCTTATCACTCCAAGCCCCTGGGAGCTGGCTAGGCATCTGGATGAGTCTCCATAGCTGATGGTGCTGTCCTCAGGGATGGACTGAATTCACATTTGGTGCTAACTCTTACAGCCTCATTCCCAAATGGGGATGCTGGCTCCCTAGTGCTCTTGGTTTCTTGAGCATTGGGAATCTCTGAAGGATCTGAGTCTTGGGCCATAGAAGACAATAACACAGTTACCTAGTCCCCAGAGACTTGACTGAATTCATATGCTGTACCTGCCTCCTCCCTTTCCAAGTTGTAGATTATAAGGTACGCTCTGAAGATACCCCACATATTGCATATGGACGTGGTTCTTAGTCTCTGTTTGCCCCAGTCTTTTTAAACATTGGCATCTAGTGGTCAAGAGGAGAATAAATGGGCAATGGAGGTAACTCATTGTCACAAGGTAAAGGCATGGGAAAGCTTTGTCTTTAACAGCACCCTCTGAGGTCTTTCCTATTCCCTCAGGAATGCCTAGGTAAGAAATTCTATCCTTCCAACCCTGACATTTTATGTTATAAGGTTTCTACTAAATGTTATATTCTATGATTCATCCATAGAATATTAATACTGAAAGACACCTCCCTCTTTCCTTTCCTTTCTTCTCCCTTCCTTCTTTTCTTCTCATTCCTTCCTTTATTCTCCTTCCTTCCTTCTTCTCTTCACCTCCTTCACTACCTCTTCCTCCTTGCCTCTCTTTCTCCTTTCTTTGAGACCCACTGCACACCATATACTGTACTGTGTTGAGGGGGAAAAAAAGATCAGGAAAGATATGATCTCCGCTCTTAGAATATTTAACACAGGATGTTACAACTGCCACACCCTAGAAGTCATTGATTATCTCCTCTTACAGATGTGGAAAAAAAAAAGCTTGGAAATTTTAGAAGTTTTGCCTGACATCACACAAAAAGGCTGAAGCAGCTTAGGGAGTGGTCATCTAAGACCCACGATGGCGTTCTTATCTCATCCCCATCCTTATTCCCTCTGGTACTCTGGGACCCATAAGAAGAATGAGGCATGTGGCCACTGCAGGAGTCCCAAGCTGTTTGGGGGAAGAAAGAAAAAAATAAGTCTTTTTGAGATGGTAGTAGAACAGTATGGGAAATTGGTTCCAACTGCAGGCTGTTGATTGGGTGTGCATGGCTTGCTGAAGTCTAACACTTGGCTTTCTCATTCTCAATCTCTTTTTAGAAGAGCAGTTACACTTTAAATGCATTCAGCTGGAGGGCTTTAATTGCTTTCCATGGTTATTGATTTCTGGAGGCTGATTTAGTTTTATTGAATGATCACTGAAACAAATGCCCAGATTACAAATGGTGATGCTATCACTGGCTGCATCTCCATAGCCGTTGGTCTCCCCCTATGAATTCCTGTGTGGTCGGTCCCCTAAGGATAAGAAAAGCATCAGGGAGATACTTTGTGATCCCATAATAATAATGATAAGTGGCATTTGTACGGAGCTTTACTGTTTACAAAACGCTCTATATACATTATGTCATTCAGTCATCACGACAGCTTTATAAAGTAGGTAAAGCAATTATTATACCCATGTTACAGGTGGGGAAACTGAGCATCAAAGAGAGGGAAGTGACCTTGCCCAAGGTCACAAAGCTAGTGTCACATATTCCTAGAATGTTGGTTCTGGAAAAGACCCAAGGTAACATGCAGTCCAAATTCTTTGTTTTCTAGATGTGGAAACTGAAGTCCAGGGATTTAAGTTTGATTGTTCAAGTTCACATACCTAGTGAATGGCAAAGCCAAGAAAAGAACCAAGGCCTTCAGGCCCTGAATCTAGTGCTTTTTCAAATGTGCAATCTCTTATCTACCATTTGTCTTTTGCTTGTAATATGTATTCTTTAATATTCTAGTGTATATTTTCCAGTTTGCTGATAGACTATAAATTGCATGAGAGCAGAAATTATGTATGTGTAATTCATTTTTCTATATTTCCTCCAGAACTCAAAACAATGTTCTTTATATAGTAGGCACTTAATATATGCTTTTTGTTGTTATTTAATGGAATTTTAAAAATATTTTTCTTTGCAGAATATAACACTGTAATAGACACAATACAAGTTTCATGAATTGAATACAAAGTCTGTTCAAAGGACCTTTGGAGATAATACCTTCGCGGTAATAAAACTGAGGATCTTGGACTTAACAAATGGAGAAACTGAGGTTCTGAAAAATGAGGTGACTTGCCCAAGGTCACATCACTTGTCAGTGGTAGAGCACGGACTAGAAAAATGGATCTCCTGAATGCACTTCCTCTTCAAAGTGTGGCATAGGTCTACTGGGAATTATAATTATTTTTCATTAAGTTAACATCATCATCTTTCTTTCTCCCATTTGTAAAAGGGCAGAGTTGGACAAAATAATCTTTATGGTCCCTTACAGCTCTAATAGTCTATGATTCCTTGATCCTTAGAAGCTATTTATTGCTTAGCATCCTCCGCCAAGCAATTAGCATCATTATTATTGTTCAGAAAATGCACAGAATGAGAGCTTGTTACTATGATAAAGATCCAGACTGAAGCTGGTATGAGGCTCAGGGGTAGGTCAATTTCCAAGTGGGCCAATTAGTTTTATTGTAGTCTACCATATAAGACTACCTCTTACACTGGTCAGTAATTCTGCATGGACATGTTGCAGGGCAGAAGAAAGAGTGTGAGTAGATCAGAACAACCCTTTCCCTTTCCCCTCCACTCCCAAGGGCATGTGTCCTATCCCAGGTGAGTCAGAAGTATCATTTGTATGGGAAATGAAACATAATTCAGCCATGGAAATGGTCCCAGAACCTAGGAGGCAGCTAGGTGGCTAATGGGGTAGAGTGCTAAAAATAAAGTTAAGAAGATCTGAATTCAAATCTTGCCTTAAACATTTACTGCATTAGCTATACAACTCTGGGTGAATCATAACCTCTCAAAGCCTCAGTCTCCTCGATAGTAAAGGGAGGGCATTGTACTTACTTTTCATTATCTAAATCTATGCTCCTATTATCATCATGTCCAAAGCATAAAAGTATTAAAAATTAGTTTCTTTTTTTGTATTATTTTCCCCCAATTACATGTGAAGACAATTTTTAGCATTCATTTTTACAAGATTTTGAGTTTCAAATTTTTCTCCTTCTCTCCCTCCCCTCCCCTCTTCTTTTGAATTTGATATAGGTTATACATGTGCTATCATGTAAACTATATTTCCATATTATTCACATTTGTGAAAGAAGAAACAGATCAAAAGGAAAAAAACACAAAAAAAGAATAAAGTGAAAAAAGTATGCATCAATCTGCATTCAGAGTCCATCAGTTCTTGAAGACTGGCCAAGATGGCGGCTGGAAAGCAGGGACTAGTGTGAGCTTCCCGCCAAGTCCCTCCAAAAACCTATAAAAAATGGCTCTGAACCAATTCTAGAACTGCAGAACACACGAAATAGCAGAGGGAAGCAGAGCTCCAGCCCAGGACAGTCTGGATGGTCTCTGGGTGAGGTCTATCCCGCACAGAGCTGGGAGCGGAGCAGAGGGGAGCAGAGCCCAGCGTGGGCGGCACGGACCAACCAGACCAGGAGCGGGGCAGAGCGTGCCCTAGCACCCTGAATCAGTGAGCTGTGGCAGTTGCAAGACTTCTCAACTCACAAACACCAGGGACAACAGAGAAGAACTGCAGAACCCACAAAACAGCAGAGGGAAGCAGGACACTAGCTCAGGACAGTCTGGATGGTCTCTGGGTAAGGTCTGCCCCGCATGGAGCTGGGAGCAGAGCAGAGCCCAGCATGGGCGGGCGGACCAGCCAGACCAGGAGCCGGGTGGAGCATGCCCTAGCGCTCTAAATCGGTGAGCTGTGGCAGCTGCCAGACTTCTCAACCCACAAACACCAAAAACAACAGAGAAGGTTAGTGGGGAAAGCTGCTGGGGACAGGGAGTTTGCAGTTTGGCCACCACCCCGGGGGCAGTGGAGGTGGGGCAGCTACAGAACTACAGCTGCAGTTGCTACTGCCCAAGGCCCACCTGGTGGGAGGAATTAAGTGGCAGATCAGAGCAGGAGTGAAGAGCCTGCTGAAGATCTAAGCCCAGTCTGGGTAGGGGGTTCTTGGGGAAGAAGGAGGGCTGGTGTGGCAGAGCTGGTGCATCCCCCCAGGCTTGGAACATAGAACTCTTTAGTCTACAAGCAGTCATACCCCACTGAAAAACTCAAGGGTCAAGTAAGTTGGCAAGCACATGGCCAGGCAGCGAAAATGCACCCAGATTCAGTGTCAGAATCTGGAATTCTTCTTTGGTGACGAAGAAGATGAAAACATACAGTCAGAAGAAGTCAACAAAGTCATAGAGCCTACAATAAAAACCTCCAAGAAAAACATAAACTGGTCTCAGGCCATGGAAGAACTCAAAAAGGATTTAGAAAAGCAAGTTAGAGAAGTAGAGGAAAAATTGGGAAGAGAAATGAGAAGGATGTGAGAAAACCACGAAAAACAAGTCAATGACTTGCTAAAGGAGACCCAAAATAATACTGAAAAATATACTGAAGAAAACAACACCTTAAAAAATAGACTAACTCAAATGGCAAAAGAGCTCCAAAAAGCCAATGAGGAGAAGAATGCCTTGAAAGGCAGAATTAGCCAAATGGAAAAGGAAAT
>CM053624.1:281052184-281087337 GCA_028646595.1 Phalanger gymnotis
AAAAAAGAAACAGAAAACCATCAATAAAAACCTCTTTTAAAAAGCTGAAAAAAATGCAATAAATATTTTTATAAATATAGATTCTTTCCCTCTTTGATTTCTTTGGGGGTTATAGGCTTATTTCTATGTATGATCTAATTTCATCCACATAACAACCCTGACAAAGGCAGTGCAAGTATTTTTATTCTTACAGACAGATGAGAAAACTGAGATTTAGAGAAAGGAAGTAATTCTTCCAAGATTATCTTGCTAGCAAGTAGTCTAACTTGGATTCAAGCCCAGGGGTTCCGTCTGTAAAGCCAGAGCTCTTTCTAGTATGACACAATTTTTCTTGAGAATGGGGGTGTGCAGCTATGTCTAGGGGACATTATTAAATAAACAAGAGACAGAAATCATCACGAAAGATAACTTTGATAATTTTCATTGTAAGATATTGAAAAATGTTGGTGCATATACACGAAAAAACTTATACAACTAGGACAAGAGAAGCCATTAATTAGTCACCTCTAATTCAATTCACTTCCTGACTCTGGACTACATTTCCATTTCCAGCCTGGAGGCTTTTTTCTTGAGGGAGATACCTCCAACCCTTGAAGCCTTTCAGTGAGTTCTGCCTTGGAACCTCCATTTGAGAAAATACACATGCCAGCCGTGCTCATCTCTAACCAGGCTCAGCAACTGACTCTCTGTACTAATTTTCTATCTTGCCCCTTTCAGGGTACCTTCCCTCCCTTCCCTTTTTCATCTCCCTTACTATTTTGTTTTCTTTCATTAGAGTTCCTGGAGGGCAGGGATTGTCTTTCCTTATGGTTGTGTTTGTATTTGCAATGCTAAGCATGGTGTCCAGCAGATATCAAGGGCTTAATAAATGCTTTATGTGGCTAGGCTGGGGGAAAGGGGAAGGAATTTGCATTGAATATCTCTAATAAGGTTCTAATGTCCAAGTTATATACCTAACTAAAACAAATATATATGACCAAAAGTCCCAATAGATAATCATCTGTTATGGTCAGAGGATTTGAACAATCCTCAAAAGAAAAACTGTGAATTATAATCATATGAAAGATCATTCTAAATCACAAACAATATGAGAAATGCAAGTCCAAACAGTTATGAGGTTTCATCTCATCAAATTGGCAAAGATTATAAAAGATGAGAATAGCCAACATTGAAGGGGTTGTGGAAAGACAGGCACATTAATACACGTTTAGTGGTACAATAAATGCTCCAACCACCCTGGAAAGTATATATATTTATATATATATTTATATATATATATATATACATATATATATATATATATATACAAACATATATATAAATATATAAATATATATATATATATATAAAATATATAAATACACACACACACATATACACACATCCAAATATTTATTGCTACACTTTTGGTAGAAGCAAAGAACTAGAAACAAAGCTGATGTGTACTGACTGGGGAATGGTTCAATATATTATGCTAAATTAATATAATGGAGTAATATGGCACTTTAGCCAACATAGGACTTTATTTTTCTTGACCCCACATATATTTGTTTGTTTAGTTGTTTTCAGTTTTGTCTGACTCTTTGTGACCCCATTTGTGATTTTCTTGGCAGAGTGGTTTGCCATTTTCTTCTCCAGCTCATTTTACAGATAAGGAAATTGAATAAAACAGTTAAGTGACTTGCCCAGGGTAACACAACTAGTAAATGTCTGAAGTCACATTTGAAATCAGGAAGATGAGTCTTCCTGACTCCAGGCCCAATAGTCTATCTACAGCACCACCTAACCTAACTGTCCACATGCATATTTGTTGCCAGAGTTTTAGTTATTTCCCAGCTCCCTCTCAGGGGAAAATAATGGGTGGAAAAGAAATAAATGCTTTTTAATAGAAAAAACTGATAGTAAAAAGAAATGATTAATATGAAGACTATAGAAGATATGAAGACTTTTAAGTACTGATACAAATTAAAATATGCAATACCAGGAAAACAATATGATTGGAGATTAAATAGAAAGAACAACAGAAAATAAAATTTGAATCTTGTGTACTTATGACTTGTGACCCAATTTTGTCCATAGAGGAAATATAAGAATGCACCTTCCTTCCTTGATCGCTGAGGTGGGGGACTATGTGTGTAGAATATGTGTATATACTACCAGATTTGGTAGATGAGTTGGTTAGTTTTTCTGAATGGCTTTTCTCCCCCTCTTTCATTTTTATTTATTGTTACAAATGATGGCTCTCTTGAAGAAAGACAGGAAATACTGCAAAACAATGATAATGAAAGACAAAATATATTAATACTTAAAACAAAGGAACATGGGATAGATTCCATGCTTCTTTGTTGGTGGAGGACTGAATTATGGGACATAGATAGATGATCTATCTATCTATCTATCTATCTATCTATCTATCTATCTATCTGTACTGGACATGTAATGGAAGGAGCTCCTGGTAAGGAACTTCCTCTAGGCAAGTCAACCAGCACCTCTATAATAAATAGTCTTATAATATATAGCAAGTTGCCAGGAGCACTGAGATGTTAATTGACTTAGCCAGGGTCACAGAGTCAGTAGGTGAGAGAAGCAAGTATTGAACCCAAACTAAACTGATTCTAAGGCCTTTGCTCTATCCAGTATCTTGTGCTGTCTCTCACCAGTGATGGAATCCAAGCCACATTGATGGAATCCAAGTCACGTATATGGAAGGAACGTTTAAGCGTTGATGTCCAGTGGCACTCAGAGGGGCAGTAATACTGTCAGATTTAAATACAAGGGCATTTAGTGTTCTGACTCTACCAAAAGTCAGTGGGAGTCAGGCAGCTCAAATGCTCCCTGCTGATTTGAATATGTGCCCCTTCACACTGAAACAAAGAGCTATCAGTGAGAAGGCCTGGAGGGCTCACTTGCAGCCAATTTTAAAAATAAAGTGCAGGAAGGAGGTGAACCTCCCAGGCAGCAGTACCCTCAGTTCAATCCCAATCAAGCATCTCTTTCAGGGGAACTCCCAGAACAACTTTCCATTGATCCTTTAACTAAAGAAATCAATGCTGTTATTTTTTGGTTCTCTGCTGAGCAAAACTGTCATACTTTAGGGTCATTTGTTAACAAGGAAATGGCAAGTCCAGTGTATGAACTTTGGAGCCAATTCTTCGGCCCATGGATCTGAGCAGTGGGCCAGTGAACTGAAGGTGGACCCCTTGGTTGGTCCCAGCACCAGAGGGGTGTGTCTTTCTGGTAAGCAAAAGTGGCTTCGGTCATTATATCCTTAAACTACCTTAGCAGACTTCAAGCTCTTTGAGAACAGGGGCCATGCTTAAATGATCTTTGTATTTCTATCAACTCCTGGCACAAGTGATGTTTCATGAATGTTTACTTAATGTCTGTTGGATAAACAAAAATCACATTGTATAGTGACCCAATAGGATTACTAGGATGCCTGGAAACTGCAGCTCCACTTGGACATGGAGAATAATGGAGAAACATATTACAGGTATTCTAGTACATATTAGCTGGGCTTACTGGATAGTGCATGCACTGGATGTGGCAGCAGAAAGATCTGGGTTAAAATCTCACTTTGGACACTTACTAGCCAGGTGACCACAGCCAAGCCATTTAACTTAGTCAAACTTCCTGAAATACAAGATATGGATCATTACACTTGAAGTATATAGGCTGTTACATGCCTCAAAGGACACACTGTCATTTATATAAGTAAGCAGGCACCCTGCTGGACCTCGAAGAGGGACAGATCTAAATTCAAATCCTGCCTCAGACCCTTGCTAGCTGTGTGACCCTGGGTCAAGTCATTTAACCTGTCTCAGTTTCTTCATCTGTATAAGGGAGATAGTGATAGTATCTACCTTCTAGTGTTATTGTAAGGATAAAAGCAGACTGAATTTGAAAAGTACTTTGTAAATTTTTAAGCATTGTCATTTATTATTTTGCTTCTGGTTGTTATATATTAAAGTACTTTGCAACTATATGACAGCCCACCAAACATTTGATGACAATGATCCTGCTTCTTTCCCTCTAAATCTTCTCTTATTTAGGCAAAAAAAAATCCCAGTTCCTTCATATTTCAAAGATTCGAGTCAGCACCCTCATAACCCTCCTCTTGGAGATGCAGTATCTTGTCCGTATCCTAAAACACAGCACACAAAACTAAACACAACAGACTAGATGTGGTCCAGGTCCAAACTGGCCTACTGGCTATTCCCTAGACATCCAATCTCCCCCACCTGTGCCCCTGCCTGGAATGTCCCTCAGGCCTAGAATGCTTTCCCTCCTCTACTTCAGCTTCTAGGACACTTCAGCTTGCTTCATTGATCAGCTCTATTGTTACCTTGTCCAGGAAACTTGTTCTGATTGGCCACCTATGAGTGTCTACCTGCCCCACTCCAATAACTTTTTATTTATTTTATATCTACATTGCATTGACTTACCTGTGAAGATGTATCCACCAGCATAAAGTAGCCACCTTAAGGACAGGAAATGCCTCACTTTTATGTTTTCATCCCTAAATGCCTGGCACATAATAGCTGCTTAATAAATGACTCTTGATTGCTTCCTTAATTGATTGACTGGTTGGCCTAAACAAGGTAGACCTTGGCTTCTATTAATAAAGCTTAAGTTTATATTGGCTATTTTGGCTTCCGGATCACATTGTCAACTTATCTTGAGTCTGCAGCTCATTACAAAGCCCCAGGTTCTTTTCACATGAACTGTTATCTGTCCACATCTTCCCCATCATATACTAGTTCAGGAAAACTCATGTTGATCACATTGTATAATAGCTATGGCACATCTTCAGGGAAGACCTAGAAAGCGAGTAAACTTTAACAGAGGAAGACATAGCTAGCTCTACCTACTACATATAGATGGCTGGCAAACATAACTGTCAGAGTAAGATGAGATGTAGTAAGTATGTATGTGTGTGTGCATGAGTGCATGTGTGAATATGTGTGCATATGTGTGTGTTCTGGCCCCTCCACAGCCATACAGCTGTGATCACTTGCTCCCTGGTGTCCAATTATCAGCCAGCAAACAACAGATGGTAAATGAGGGACTCTTCTGCCAGTGATCATGGTTATTAAATAAGCCACTCCCACTGAAGGTACCAGGGGAGTTCTTTGCCTTGAGATAGCTGCATAACTGGAAAGCACGAGAAACACAGATCTGGAGCCCCAGGGGAATCCTATTACACAAAGTGTCTTTGGAGTGCCCATAACAGTATAGTTGTATTAGGTGGAATGAAAGTGGTGGCAACAGCTACTTGCATTTAAATAGGTTTTAAGGTTTATGATGGGCATATGTTAGGATCCCCATTTGACAAAAAAGAAAAGAAACTGAGGGCCACAGAAGCTAAGTTACTTGTCCATGGCCATATCACTAGAAAACTCACTAATAGCATTATAGATTTAGAGCTAACGGGACCTCGGTGACCATTTAATTCAACCCTTTCATATTATAGATGGGGAAACTCAGGGCAAGACATGAAATTACTTTCCGAAGATCACACAGATTAAGTAAGTGGAAAAAGTACAATTTATACCCGAGTTCTGTTGTCTGGTTTAGTTTTCTTTGCACTGAAGTGTGCAGATACAGATGAAGATATATCCATCTCACTCATTTTCAAAACAAAGGAATAACGTAGAACAATCAATTAAAATTACTGCTGATGTTTTTCAATGTTTTTGCTATAGAATTAATTGAAATTGCTTGTGTCTTTTAAAAAGTTCCCAATGCCAGCATTTTGGACTTCATTTTATTTCCCTAGTATTGATGTGGTTGAAAAAAGTCTCCTTTTCTATCTGTGGTGTTTCCAAAGAAACATCGAAAGGAGATGGATGGAATAACCCTGTTTTAAAGGAATCATTTACATTTTAATAATAACTCACAGACAGCATTCTACATACATAACTTCATTTGATCCTTCTAATAATGTTTTCAAGACTCTTGGTTCAGAGTTGGAAGGGATCTCATCTATTCCAATCCTTACAACAGGGCAGAAATCTTCCCATCAACATTCCTCTAAAATGGTCACCTACCCTCTTCTTGAAAACATCCAGTGTCAGAGAATTCTTCCTAAATTTCTTCTTTTCTATCAATTCAACACCATCCCTTTAGTCACCTAGGTTGGTGACTTAAGAGTAGTCTTTGACCCATCACTCTTCCATAACCCCTGTCTCTTTCAGCCAATTCAGCCAATTAGAAGCTAAGGTTCATTGATGCTATCTTCACTTCTCTTGTGTCCATCTCTTTCCATCCACTCATACAACAATCATCCTAATTCAGGCTCACATCATTTTCCTCAAGGACTACTACAATGTCTTGCTTCTCTCCTCTTTCCAATCCACACACCATATAATTGCCCAAATGATATTTCAAAAGCACAAATCCAATCATATTATTCCCCTACTCAAGAAATTTCAGTGGCTCCCAATTTCCTATAGGATGAAATACCAATTGTTCTGTTTAGCATTTAAAGCTCTTACAATCTGACTGTTGACTACCTTCACATCCTTTTTATTATCATCCAACTGGCCTACTGATGGTTTTCAGCAAATAATATTCCATCTAGCCTCTCCATGTCTTTGTTAAACTCTTTCCAGGCCTAGAAGGCTCTCCCTCTCACCTCTGCCTCTTGAAATCTCTAGTTCCTCTCAAATATCAAATCAAATGCCACCTCCTCCAGGTGGCTTTTATCAGTCCCCTCAATGGTTAGTGTTGTTTTCACCCTCAAAAATAATTTTGTATTTATAATCATAGGCTGCTGGAGTTAGAACTGGAATAGACCTTAGAGGCTGTCTGGTCCCACTCCCTCATTTTACACATGAGGTTGCTGAAGCCCAAAGAGATTAAGAAAAATTAGAACTCAAAAAGGTACACGGTCAGCAAATGGTAAAACCAACATTTGAATTCAGGTCTGGTGACTCCAAATTTTGCATGCTTTTCAATGTGCCATGGTATTTTATCTGTTGTTTTCCTCTAGTAAAATGACAATTTCTCAAGCTTAGGGACTTCATATTTTTGCTCTTGTATGCTCAGGGTATATAGTAGCATAGTAGGAACTTGATAAATGGTCAACAAATGAAATACACCTCTTTAGAAACAGGGACTATTTCATCTTTTCCTTTGTGTCTCCAGTGCCTAGCACAATAGTCAGCACATAATAGGGACTTAATAATTCTTTATTGAATGACTGATTGATTCTAACCCTGTAGTCTCTTTTGTTATTCTAAACTGCCTCTCTCATAGCTCTCATAGTTAACTGTGGCTAACTTAGTGTTGGTTTTTTGGTGGTGGTGGTGATGGTAGTGTTGGTTATTGAGTTGTTTCAGTCATGTCTGAGTCTGTAACCCCTTTGGGAGTGTTCTTGGCAAAGATACTGATTATTATTTCCTTCTCCAGCTCATTTTACAGATGAGGAAACAGAGGCAAACAGAGTTAAGTGACTTGTAGGGTCACACAGCTAGTATGTATCTGAGGCCAGACATGAACTCAGGTCTTCCTGACTTCAGTCCTGGCACTCTATCCACTGTGTTGCCTGGCTTTTAAGCCCACAGTATGTTCAAGTCACTGAGTAAAGGAAACTGCCAACAAGGATGTGATACTGCATTGAACTTAGGTCAATTAATATTTCTTAAGTTAACCTCTCGTTTCTGGCTTCTACCAAAACTTAGGTAAGCGGCTTTACTTTTCTGAGCTTGTTTCCTCTTTTGTAAATTGAGTATATTTGCTCTACCCAGAGTTGTTTTCAGAATCAATTACATTAATATATGCAATGTGTTTTTGCGAGCCATAATGTTTCAAAGGCCCTTCATTCCTCCTCTCCCCTTTCCCTCCCTTCGTCTCTCTTCCCTTCTCTTCTCTCCTTCTTTTCTCTTCCTCCAGTGTGTATGTATATATTAATTTGGCATATGGAGGGAAAGAGAAATTTATAATTTGAAAAGCTCTTTGTATATATAATACATATCAAATGTATATACAACACATAATCGTCTTTGAGCCATTATGGTGTTAATAGTTTAATTTCTTTTAGGTTCCAAATATCTCTGCTTTATGACAAAACAAGAGTGATTTCCATGAGACAAATCCCCAGTCAGTACTATTAGAGTCCTACCATGGCTTCTGAAAGAGATGGGACTAAGATGAGGACATCAGAAGCAAGCTGGAGAGGTAGTCAGCAAAACATGATTTGGATTCAAAAATACTTGGATTTGAATCTTAGCTCTGCCAATCATTTAGCTACATGACTTTGGAAACATTATGGCCTCTTTAGGCCTCAATCTTTTCAGCTATAAAATATGGGGCTTGAACTAGATTATTTCTAATGTGCCTTTCTGCCCTAAATTCCACACTTCTAAAATTTCAAATAACAGTGTAATTGACTAATCCGCATTGTAAAATGACTAAGTTGTCTATGGGACTTTAGTCCCAAGGCAAATGCTCCGAAGTCAAAAGGATCAGAGGGATTTTGAAATTCCTCACTTATCCATGAAGGACATATCACTACCTCAATTGGAGTTAACAGAATCTTCTGGGGATTTTTAGCACCCTTTCCTCAAAAGACCTTATCCAGCTATAGCCATTTTTTCCATAAGCATGCTAAGTTACTAGAAAGGATCTAATCAGTCTTCTAGAAATTGAAGGGATATGACTTTTCCTGAGTTCCAGAGAGAAGGTACATGCTTAAAGCTGTGTACCAGTAAGAAACAGAAATAGGACCCAGGTCTCCTGACTTTGATTCCAATACTCCCTGAGGGCTTTGCATCCACAGGCTATGGCTTTCTAAAAGATTCTACCATTTGGATCACAGGAATTAGAGCCATTCATGTGCTGAGACATCACTAGAGCTAAACGACATCTTAGAGATGATCAGGTCCAGTAAGAATCGCAGGAATAATTTGAGCTTAAGACCACTAATACCATATCCATGATTCTTTCCTTTACACATGAGACTCAAAATCAAAATATCAAAAATATCAAAGTATCAAAATATTAATATCAAAGTTCCCACCTCAATTGCCCCCAATACCTCAGTTATCCTATAAGTGTGATGGGGAAAAGGGAATGGAGCAAGAATTTATTAAGGACCTACAATGCACCAGGTACTATTCTAAGAGCTATCAAGAGCATGATTAATGATGTCATCTGTTAACTTTTCATCAAGTGGCTATTTGCCTTTCACTGATTCTGTACCCCAGGAACCCCTGCTTAGGGCAGGATGAAGGGAACAGACTAGTGTCCTGCACTGGAGAATGAATGGTATTCCACACTGAACTGCTTCCAGGTAGTGGCATTGACATATTTTGCATAAAAGCTTCTCCTTTGATAAGACCAACAGAATCAGTTTGACAGTAGAAGTGAAATGATTTCTGAGACGCTTCCAGGAAGGAAGCTGGGGTGGTGGAGGGAGGTGTAAAGGGGTTAGTAATAGCTCTGTTCCATAAAGTCACCTTGGAAAGTTGCTCATGCAAGAAAGAGATCTCCATATAGACTGTGCGCTCGAGATCAGTTGGTAATAGGAACTTGAAGAAGAAAAGACTTAGATTATCTAGTCCTCCCAGTTTTCTGAGTGAAGAAACTGAGGAGGAGAGAGGTGATATGTCTTGATTTTATGGACAAATTAGTAGTTAATTATAGAGTCAATATTTGAGCTCAGGTCCTTTGACTCTAAATCAAGTTCTCCATGTTATCCTTTAGTCCTTATGCCGAACATGAAAACTCCTTCAGTATGAATGCTATTTGGGTACCAGAAAATGACCTAAATCTGTGACCTGGCTCAAGAAAGGGGTGAAGCGTTTCTTCCTGGCTCAAGTCTCTCACCAATCAATCCATCCTTCACATAGCTATTGGACTGATTTTCCTAAAGCATAGGTCTGTCTCCAACCCAACAAACTCCTGGGACGTCCTATTGCCTCTAGGATCAAATACGAAGTCCTCTGTTTGGTTTTGAAAGCCCTTCACATCCTGGCCCCTTCCTACCTTTTCAATATCCCTACTCTCTACTCCCACCCACATATTTTATAATATTATTTATAATTCCTCAAACATGGCATTACATCTTCCAAATTTGTACTCACTCTCCCACACTTCCAGGATGCCTTGCCTTCTCATCTATATCTCCTGGCTTCAGTAGCATCCATCATGGCTCGGCTCAAATCCCACCTTCTTTCAGGAAGACTTTCCTAGTCTCCTTCCCATCCCTCTCAGACACACACGGTGCTAGTCCCTTTGCTCTGAGAGTACCCACTTATACTGAATATATCTTGTATGTGTACAGCTGTTTCATGTTGTCTCCTCACATTAGACTATAAGCTCCTTTAGGACAGGAAAATGATTTTGCCTTTCTTGTATCTCCAATGCTTAGAACAGTTTTCAGCATGTAGTAAAAATCTAAATGTTTGTTGACTAACTGACTGGCCTGGCCAAGGAAACCAGGAAGAGCACCCTAGTAGGATTTTATTCTAGTGGAAGGAAGCCTCCAAATGAAAGTTCCAGATGAAAAAAATCACCTTGTCCCTGGGGTGGTAGTATGGCTCAGGCTCTTTAAAACAAACAAGCAAACTCAACAGGGTTGACATGCTGATGAGCTCCCTTCCTCTGAGATCCCATTTCCTATAATTAGCACAAAAACAGAATTCAGAATAGACCAGATGAAACTAGTCTGGGGACTCTGTGACCAAAGCACTTGGGACTCAGCTTCTTCATCTTGAAAATGTGATCATTAACTCAATTATCTCTGATTAGCACCTATTTCAGCTTTAAACTTTGGTGCAGTTTTCCAAATCTGACATGCTAGGTACTCTGTTTTAGTTTTTTCCAGTTCGAACATTCTATGTTCTCCTGTAACTTTTGGCTCTAATATTCCATTTTCAATTGGATTGAATTGAAATGAATTCAATAAACCCTGCTATGTGCAAGGCACTGTTCTTAAAGTAAGACCTCTTCCAATTCTGTCATTCTATGTTCTACATTTTAAGGTCACTTCCTGCTCTATCATTCTTTGTTTTAAGGTCTATTCCAGCTCTTTTTTTTGGGCCTGGTCTAATTCAAGCCAGTCTGGTGGTTCCAACTCAGGGTTGGAATGAACTATGACATTTGTAGGCCATCTAATATTATAAAAGAATGTTTACTTAGCAAAAGCATGGAACAGTTATTCAGAAAGCGTGTGGCATGGATTCAGTTAGGCCCAGTATCCCCGTCTCTCTGTTTACCCCAGTGGTAGATATACATGTTCATCAGCAGGAGTTAAGCCTAAGAACCTCTCTTATTCAGGGGCTTTGTTCTTAGATGACCAAGAAGCAACGTCGAAGGTTCAACCCCTAGTTCCATGGACCAATTGAATGTCAAAGATTGCTTCACTGACTTTTTTGAGGAAAAAAACTAATCTAGCTTATGCAGCAAGGATCTTAGTAGGTGTTGTTCCTAACACAAGCTTTAATAAAATACATTCTAACATTTGGTGTTCTAAGATCATTTGAGCTCTAACGTAACTTGTTTTAATATCTATTTTATCACTTTAACATTATTTGTTATAAGATCCAGTCAAACTCCAATATCTTGTGCTCTAATATTCAGCATTCTAGGGTTCAGTTTAACTCCAACATTCTTTGCACAGTCGTAGTGCTAAGATTCTGTGTTCTAAATTCTCTGTCCTAAGGTCCTTCACCACTCCGAAATCCTCTGATTCTAAGATTACTGAAGGAGGTGGGGAAGGAAAGCACACAGCTTCACCCCTACAGGCTCATCAGAAATTACTTTGTTAGCTGTCCCATTGCCAGGGCACATTAAGCTACAGGATGTGGGGAATTTGCCAGCTTTCTTGGCTCAATGCCATCCTTTACTATAACTCAGTTTTAGTTATTTTCTTTTTTGTTGCCCAGAGGCCTCAGGATCTCCAAATTAAAATCTATTATGACTATTTATGATTGCATGGCCTTTGGATAGAGTTACAAATCTTCTACATGGTCCCCTGGAGCTACTGGAGGGCTGAAGCTTGGCACTCCATTATTCACAGGTCACCTTTATGAACGGGGGTAGTTTGATGGTCTCAGCTCTTCAGGCATCGTCCATTCTCAGAGATGATCCTGTCTCAGGGGAAATCTGGTGCACCCTTTCTACTTTCTTCTACAGCATAAAAAGAATGTAAGATCCTTAAGGGAAGGTCTGGCCTGTTTAGATGCCATCATCTCTGTCTGTCAGCTCATTTACCCAGGGAAATATTGGCCAAGTTGGAAGTAACTCAATTGTTAATAACTTCTGTACCCTGCCTGAGTGTTCAGTAATCAACTCACTCTCAGAGGTTCCCAGTGGCTTTTTCACCTCTTTTCAGCTGGAAAAGAAGCTGTTTCAAGTGTCCTCATCTGGCTTTTTCCCCTCCAAACCTTCTCCTCAATTACATTTTGGAGTTTTTTCTTGCAACTAACCTACCATGAACTCTCTGTTCCCACCTCCCCTCCACCACCAGGGCTTAACAGCTTACTGTGCTCAGCGGAGGAAGGAAGCTTGATACTTAGTTCCATTAGTGTCAAAGCTTCACAGGTTGCTGATCGCCCCTGCACCTCCTGGCCCCCATCTGGGGATGGCTTTGAGGGGTGGGAGTGCACCCAAGACTGCCAGGCCCTGTTTCCTGTGACTCCTTTCCTTGGCTCTCTATTTCTTTATGCAAAGGGCCTTCGGATACATTCAGAAGATTGATAAGAAAAGCTATTGCAATGCCCCAGATGCTTAATTCAAATACCTTCTCCTAGAGGTGATTTCTTAAAGTATCAGAGACTTAGCAGTGTTGCAGGCAAGCAATTAAGAAGGGGAACAGGGGCAGATAGGTGGCTCAGTGAGTAGAGCACCAGCCCTGGAATCAGGGGGACCTGAGCTCAAATTCGCCCTGAGACACTTGACACACTTACTAGCTGTGTGACCTTGGGCAAGTCACTTAACCCCAATTTCCCTGCCTACCCCCCTCAAATAAAAAAAAAGATTCAAAAAAACAGAAAAAAAAGAAAGAGAACAAATGATTATGGGCAGAAATTCATGTATGCATTTGTTCCTGGAAAACATTAAACATACAGAAAAGAAATCACTGCCTCATGTTATTCCCAAAAATAAACTCATCCTTAGCTACTTATAGAACTGCCATAACCAGGACCAACTCTCTGCTACCAAGATTGTGGCAAGTTATGTTGCTTCTCTGTGCCTCGGTTTCCCTATCTGTAAAATGAAGGATTTGTGGGCTAGACAAGTTGTAAGGTCCTTTTCAGCTCCAGAATGGGATGACATAGGATCCTTGAGAAAGAAGTATCTAACTTCTACCTTTGCCTGCCCAGTGAATTTGGTTCCACAATAATATAGAGGTAGCATGGAGTCTAGGAAAGATTGCTTAACTTGGAATCTATGACCTAGGTCTGGGTGTAGGTTTTGCTATTTATAAATTGTATGATAGTAGACCACTGGCTTAACCCCACAGTGTTAAGTAATCACGACAATAATATTATATAGCTATCCATATTGTGTCTGGGGAGAGGGGAGGGAGCGAGAAAGAAGAGGGAGAGAGAGACAAAGCGAGGGAGAGAGAGAAAGAACGTGTAACCATAAAACACAAGTTAAAATTACTATTGTGCCTACTCTCATATAGCCTAATGGAAAATGCACTGGTCTTTTTAAATCATAAATTATGGATTTCAATTTCATCAGGGATTCATATGATTCTTCTCTAATAATGAAAATAACCCCATCTTTTTATGCAAATTTATAGTCAGAGAACCTAGTTTTGAATCATAGATCTATTGCTTACTACCTGTGTGATTTGGGGAAGCTGCTTTATCTCTTGGGGCTGCAATTTCCTCAAATGTAATTAATAAGTATCTTCATTAATAATTAAGAACTATTATCTACCTCTTCATCATCATTATTAGTATCTTGGGTACCTTGTACTGATGTTGTGGTTCTAGAAATGACCTTGTGTTTGTTGGGACATCCACTCAATCACTTTATCATTTTTTTTAAATGCAGAAACTATTCAATCCTAGCTACCAAAATCCTTTACTCCACGTGTAATGATAATGATGATAATAGTGGTAGTGGTTGTGGTGGTGAAGATGATAAGAAGTAGCATTTGTATAGTACTTAGTTGGAATGTGATTGCCTGGGGCATGGGGAGGAAGCAAGCTACCCAGGCAGCTTCCAATTTTAACTAGTTATTATTGCTAACTAGGTGCTAAGCTTTGTCATTTCTACTTGCTAAAAGAGAACAAACAATATCAGAGCCTTCAAAATTTTGGCACCCTGGGACAAAGACTTGTTTCCTGCACCCTAGTTGCTGTTCTGTTAAAGACCTTTTATGAAAGGTTTATTGGAGAGCAGACGCCTGGAGAATGGCTTCGATCAATGATCCAAATGCCAATCTCAACCTCTGCCTTTACTATAGCAGAAGAAAGAGAGCACCAAGCTCATAGGGAGGGGTTTATTTACCATAGGAAGAAGTGCTTCATTTTGATCTAAACTCCTCAAGGTGATTTACATCCCATTCAGTGTAAATAAATACATCTGAGCCCTTCCTTGGAGGCTAAGACTCTGCATGACAGGCTAACATGCCTCCAGCTTTTTTTTTTTAATGGCCAAATTATATAAGCCTAAAACCAGTCAGGGGCTTGTGAGAGAAATGCCAACAGACTCTTAATTACAGCAGATCTTCCAGGTGCCAAGATAATAAACAGATGCAGAAATCAGGAGGACAACACACACACACACACACACACACAGCAGCAGCAGCAACAATAAAAATAATAAAACTTCCCCAAATTTCACAAAGAGCTAATAATAAGTACATTTACACATTAAAAGCTTTAAAAAAAAAGTCTAACCAGCACACAATAGAGGAAGATGGAGGAGAAGATTGACACTTCGGAATGACAGAGAGAAGAGAAGGAAATTGAGGAGTTTACATCTGAACTGATAGATGAAGATTCTGAAGACTTAACTCTGCCAGGGAACAGGTTTTTATCAGAGAGAATGCAGCAAGGATAGAAAGATTTAGTTCTGAAGGACACTGCTGGAGATTAGAAGTTCATTAACAGACAGTCCAGTCTCTGCAGCCAACCCAGTGGGGGCCCTCTCTTAAACTTTCTCAGGTAGGGTTGGTGGTACTGGGTCAGGGGATGAGGACGGCATTCTCTCCTTGCCCCTGCTGGAATTTTTAAAAATTACTCAGTAGCAGGGTCTGTACTGGCTTTAAAAACCAAGGAGTTCAGGTAATAACCTAGCTCGACCACAATCTGACTATATGACTTTGAATAAGCCATTTGTCCTTACTATTTCGTTTGTGAATTGAGGAGACTGGGTGTGATGATTTCCAAGGTCCCTCCCCATTTAAATGCTCTAAGACCCAGTTATATCAGCCTTTGAGAGTGACATACTGACCAGAGAGCAATGATAAGGCATTTTATCTAGAGCCTGTTTCTTTATTCATCCAATATTGATATCATGTATTGTTTTTCAGTCATATCTAATTCTTCATGACCCCATTTGGGGTTTTCTTGGCAAAGATACTCGGAGTACTTTGCCATTTCATTCTCCAGCTCATTTTACAGATGAGGAAACTGAGATAAACGGGGTTAAATGACTTGCCCAGGGTCACACAGCTAGTAAGTGTCTGAGGCTAGATCTGAATTCACGAAGATGAGCTTTCCTGACTCTAGGCATATATATACATGTATATTGCTTTTTAAGGGTGTAAAATCCTTATAAATATCACCCTACTTTAACTTGCCCAAAACTCTGGGAGGTTGTGCTATTATCAATTAATAAATACCTACTAAGTATCTACTATATGCCAGGTACTCTGCTAAGTGGCAAGAATACAAAAAGAGGTAAAAGACAGTTCCTGCCCTCAAGGAGCTTATAATTTAAAGATTTAAAATTTTTTTTACATTGTATTATCATATTACATTTTAAAAATAATTTACAAATGAGGAAACAGAAGCAGACAAAGGTTAAGCAATTTGTCCAGGGTCACACAGTTAGTTAATAACAACCTGTAATTCCTTAGAAGTTTACGAACAAGAGGCACTTTACCTACCTCACTTCATGTACTTCTTTAAATTGCCATAGGTGGTAGATCTGGACAGTATGATTGTGGCTACTTTACAGAGAAGGAAATTAAGGCTCAGAGAGATGGCCTTTCCCAAACTCAAACAGCTGGTCGGTAGGGAGCTGGGACTTGAATCCAGGCCTCCTGATTTCCAGTTCCAGGCTTTTTGCACTCACTCTTGTCTCCCACTTCAGTCAGACTGTACTAGCTCTAATGTTCAATGTTTTGTGGTCTAAGATTCCTCCTGGGTCTATCTTTTGATAAGTCTGTGAAAGAAAACCTTTTTTTTTTCTAATTTCCTGTAGGTTTTTGGGTGCCTGAATATGCTAAAAGTTCTGTAATCTAGGTGGGGATTGATGTGATCAATCATGTAATAATCACGATGTAATCTTGATGGAAAATGAATGAAGTGAACGTGGTGTGAGATTGAGGAAGGAGGCAATCTAAAGGAACTGGGAAGCCTCTGTCTCCATGTTAGGGACAGGAAGAATGGGACCATGGTTCCACTAAGAAGGGTAATCTGAGATTGAAATTAAGCAGACACCTGACTGTTGTGGGGCTGTTTTAAATGAGGAAAATTGGACTGGATAATCTCAAAAGTCCCCTTCAGCTCTAAATCCTTATGATGTCTTTGAGACCTTATTTCCCCATCTATGTAATATTTTTACCAGCTACTTATAAGGGGTTATAAAGATTTAATGGGATCATAGGAGGAGAAGATATGGAGTGGCAAGGAAACTTAGGAATGATATGGTCCAACTCTCTTATTGTACAGATGAGTTAATTAAGACCCAGAAAGGGGAGATTTCCTCAAAGACACACAGATAGTAAGTAGCAGTGCTGGGGTTTAAACTCAGGGCCTCCAACTCCAAATGTAGTCTTCTTTCTGATAGACTAGATGGTGCCTGTAAACATGCTCTGTAGAAGAGAATTGCTATTGTTGACAATGGTAATAACAAATCAAATGGACACTTTATTGCAGAAAGTATCATGAACTAACAGAATGTATTGAGGACAATCATCAGCCTGTACTGGCCATTGGTTCTGTTTCCTTGGTAGGCCAACCCTATGACTAAGAATGTTCCATTTCAAGTGATTCTCCTGGTTGAGTCCACATTCTTATTTTTAGCCTAGCTTTCCTGTACTTAGAAGACTCTCTAAGATATCTATCCAAGTAAACAACCTAAAGAAAGTCCTGGAAGAGCACCTACTACAGCAGGACGAGAAGGAGACAGAAACACCCTAAGTCTCCAGGACACAGATTCAATAAAAATTATGCTCTCTATACTATTACCATTACCAGAGTAAGCTGACTATACTGAGGAACTGCCAAGGAATCTGGTTTCATGGCAGAGAGACCATACTTTTATCATCAGCATCCCCTGTCTAAGGAAGTGAGAAGTAGACTGTAAGAACCAGCATCAGAAATACCCTTTCTGCTGGTGATCTGCCCCAGCCTGGTGGAGAATGGTTATTACAAAGCAGAAAATACATGTAATGACATTTTGCACCTTTCTTTCACTTCCACTTTTTGTTTATTCTATATTTATAATAGTGCACATCTGCATATGCACCATATTTTCGCTGCTAGAATGAAAGCTAAATCCTTGTATCTCTCCCAAAATTGAATACAGGACCTTGTGTGATGTAGCTTTTTAACGAGTGGTTGAATAAATGAATTTCACAGCTCAAACAGCCTGTACCCTCATACAAGACCATGTAATATGAGAGATAGTCTCTCTTTTATTGTTTGGTAACTCTCCTTCAGTTGTCAGGTTGTATGTGTTTCAGTCTTACTTTCTGGATCAGTCAATTCAAGATTTTCTGAAGTTAACTATGTCCAGTCATTATATTCCTTAGGAAAATCAGAAGGTGTCCCAGCCTGTTTGTCTCTAAGAGGCATCGAATAACCAGGGAACTGACCTTAGCTGGTTCTATTGCTAGAGATGTCACCCATCTGAACTGACTGTAAAGTAGGTTAAGTGGGCTTTTGTCCAAGAATGTAGTTCTGCTATCTCTATTCTCAAAGACCAATACCAAGAAGAAAAAAAAAAACTCTCAAAAAAGGTCACAGACATTATATTAACCTGATAATAACATTTGCATCTGTAAAAATAAAGGAACTGGATGAGAGTTCTGAAGAGACTAATATCCTACGTTCTAAGCCCTCCTAGATACAATAACATTCTATGTGTTTTCTTGTTATTGATGCTATTCATGAGAGGAATAGCTAGCTAAGATTTTTTTTAATAAAGCAGGAACTTAATCAAGATTTCCATAATTGCTTAAAAATCATTGATGAACTGAAATCCCAGTGCTCACTCCTGAATGTGCCTGTGCTTTCTAGGTAGATATGAAGCTTTCTAAAATGGTCTGTAGCTGACCAATCAGTTTTATTTTGTGTAGTTTATACAAAGAGGTAAAAGAGTATATTTGCGAGCTTACTTTGTTGATAAGGGGTTACCTTCTTTTATTTTCTACATCTGAAAGATATACATAAGGGTGATGGAACTTAAAAAAGGAAGAATCCTGGAAGAAAAATAGGATCAAGTCCTTGTCTCAAATCTCTTTCTTTCTCACCCTGTCATATGGGCCACTCCTAATTCTAACCATCTTGCAAGTGTATGCATTACTGTCTAAGAGAAGGTAGATACAATATGGGTCAGAGCTGGAAGAGGTCTTAGAGATCATCCGTCCCACCCCTTCCCTTATCTTATAGATAAGGAAACTGAGGCCCAGAGAGGATAAATGCCAAGTAGGAGGCACTTGTTATTCAAACCCAGTGTTGGATTTGCATAAAGCCTTCTCCATTGGGAACAATTTCAACTTCATTTTCTACTATTTCTGGCCCTTTGCTTACTCTTCATAGAATCTCAGAGTTGAAAGACACCCTAGAGAAACCTCCAAGTCTGCTCCAACTGGAAATATGTATCTTCTCTGCAATAAGTAATCTCCCAACCCGTGCGTTTTGACATCTCTGATAATATTGGACCTTACTGCCTCAGGAAGAAGCCCATTCCATTGTTGGACAATTCTAATTATTAGGATGTTCCCACTTATAATAGGTCAACATCTGCCTCCCTGTAATTTCTACCCAATACTCATAGATTTTTTAAACAAACATTTATTATGTGCCTACTGTATGCCAGACACTGTGCTAATTACTTTATAAACATATCATTTGATCCTCACAATAACCCAAAAAGGTAGGTACTATTATTATTTTAAAGATTATTATTTTTAATTTAATTTATTTTATTATTATGTATTTACATATAATTTATTTTAATATTTATTACTTTTAAGATAAATTTAAAGATGAGCAGAAAGAGGTTAAATGGCCTGCTCAGCATCACTTAGCTAGTGAACGTGTGAGATCAAATTTAAACTCTGGTTTTCCTGACTGCGAGTCCAGATTCACTATGCCACTTGTCTATTCACTGTGCCACTTATCTGCCCTAAAGGTTTCTCTGAAGAACTATAGTATCAATAAATTGTGAGACATGGGAGACGCTGGTGCAGGACTGTCCAGAGTGGCGAGCTCACATCAGAGAAAGCACTGTGGTCCATGAGCAAAGTAGAATTGCACTAGCTCAAAAGAAACATGAAATGTGCAAATTGAGAGACACCTCCATCCCAAATGTTCATAGGAACTATTTGTGCCTGACCTATGGTAGATCCTTCCAAGTTTGTATTGGTTTAATCAGCCACTGTCGCACACGCTGTACTTTGACCCTGACACGGTGATGTCATTTTGGTCCTCTTTGAGGAGGAAGGACAACAACCCCGCAAATAGTTACTTCTAGTTTTACCGTCTAAGGCCAAATATAAAAATCTAATCCCTCCCACATGACAGTCCTTCAGATAGCTGCATACAATAATAACATTTCAATTAATCAATAATTGCTTATTAAATCCTTACCATGTCCCAGGCATTGTCCTAAACGTTAGACAGATGTCAGTCTTTGCCCTCAAAGAACTTAAATTCTCATGTGAGACACCATGAACATGCATCCTTATAAACTTAATGTACACAAAATGAAGACAAGGTAGAACCCT
Organism: Phalanger gymnotis; assembly: GCA_028646595.1. Lineage (NCBI taxonomy): Eukaryota > Metazoa > Chordata > Mammalia > Diprotodontia > Phalangeridae > Phalanger > Phalanger gymnotis. Next base: position 281,072,337 of record CM053624.1, read on the forward strand.
TGTACACAGAAAGCACTTGCTATATGTGCTTTTATTGAACCATCAGAAAAGTCATATGGGAATAGATTCTTCTCATAATTAGCATGCTTCTCCCCTCCTGGCATACATGGACACAAAAACATCATCTTTGGGGCCATGGAAGATACAATGGATACGGTACTGGACTTGAACTCAGGAACACGTGTAACTCTGGGCAACTTGCTTAACTTCTCTGTGCCTCAGTTTCTGTATCTGCAAAATGAGGGGGTCAGACTCAATGACCTGTAAGAGCCCTCTCAGCATTAAGTCCATCATTGTATGATCTGCTAACGTAGCTTGTCTTCCACTTCTTAAGCTTATACTTAAATGGCATCATATAGCCATCATCATAGCTGTGCATCTTTGCAAATAAAAGTCATCGTTGTCTCTATTGTTGCTTTCTATTCCTATTCCTTACTTTAATTGCTACTATCTTTTCTCTCTAATTTCTTTAGTATCATCCCATGTGTCTGATATACATACTATTTCTTCCTGGAGTTGTTGCACAATTTCAAATACGTGTGTGAATGTGTATCTGTGTGTGTGTGTGTGTGTGTGTATTTCAGAGGCAGGGTATAAGTAATTTTTCATTACACCACAGGGCAAATAGCAGAATGAGATCTTGGTAAATATTGTTCCTGATTATAGATGACACATTCTTTAATATTACACAAGAATTTCTCAATATCTACAACTGATTTATTGTATGACCTTGGACTTTACTTCCCTAGACTTCAGTTTTGTTTCATTATAAAATGAGGGAGTTAAACTAGCTTGTCGCTAAGGTCCTATAATCTCTAAATCCTGTGGTCCTGGAAACAAAGTGAGTCCATTGAAAGTGATCTCTCTTTAATAAGATCTCATAACATTTTTACATTCAGCTTATACATTTGTACTAGTTTGATGTCTTTTATATTTAGCTGTGTATTCCCTATCCACCAATTCTAATTGTCGCCACTACTCCAGCTCTCTTTCTCATCCTCATAACCTCTCTCCCACTGGAACCCCAGAACCTCTATGAGATCTGCTAGGTGAGCTTCTTGCTATATCTTAGCCAGAAGAAGGTTTTCATGTAATTTCCAGGCTACCATGAAAAAAATGTGCCCTTCCCCTTGCCTTCTTTAACTCCCTTGTAAGTTTCACCTTCCCTCATTGGAATATAAAGCTCTTTGAGGGAGAGAATTTTCTTGCTTTTTTTTTTTTTTTTGCATCCCTGGTGTTCTACACAATGTCTGGCATGTGGTACAGTCCTAGAGCTGGGAAGGAACAGAGTTCACCTACGTCAGCAGTTCTCAAATTTTTTGGTCTCAGGACCCTTTTACTGCTTCAAAAATCACTGAAAACCCCAAAGAGCTTTTGTCTATGTGGGTTATAGCTATTGATATTTCTCACATTAGAAATTAACACATCTTAATATCATTATTAAAATAGTTTTGACCTCAGAGACCCCCCCCTAAAAGTGGCTTTGAAAAACCCCTAGGACTGAGGACCCTACTTCAAGAGGTATTGATCTAGTTCAGTCTTTCACTCAATGAAAGAATTCTTCCTACAACTTCCTTGACAGCTTTTGAGGTTCATCTCGAAAAACTCTAGTGATAATGAGTGCACTAATTTGATCTACCTCCTACTAAATTAATAAACTCTTCGAGGCCAGGGACCATGCCTCAAGATATGTATATATGTATGTATATATATGTATATGTATATATGTATATATATACACACACACACATATATATGTCTGTGTGGGTTTGTCATCCCCCCCACCCATATCTAATATAATAACATCAATTTTTGCTGTTCAGTCCTTTGAGTCATGTCTAACTCTTCATGGCCCCATTTGGGATTTTCTTGGCAAAGATACTAAAGTGGTTTGCCCTTTCTTTCTCCAGTTCATTTTACAGATGAGGAAACTGAGGCAAATAAATCAAGTGACTTGCCCAGGGTCATACAGATAGTAAGTGTCTGAGACCAGAGTTTAACTCAGAAAGACGAATCTTCCTGACTCCAGGCCCAGTGCTCTGTCCACTGTACTACCTATCTGCCCAATCACCTCATTGGGTACATTAGCATGTTTTCTGAATTAATGAATTCCTAAACTATCTCTAAAGTGAAATTCTATATATGTAGACATATATGCATATGTATACATATGTATGTGTATATACATATGTTTATATATCATCGAGTTATTTCAGTTTTAACATGAGCCCATTTGGGGTTTTCTTGACAAAGATACTGGAATGGTTTGCCCTTTCTTTCTCCAGCTCATTTTACAGATGAGGAAACTGAGGCAAACAGGGTTAAGTGGTTTGCCTAGGGTCACACAGCTAGTAAGTATATCAAGCCAGATTTGAAATCCCAAAGACGAGTCTTCTTGACTCCATGTTTGGCACTCTATCCACTGCGCCACTTAGCTGCTGTGGTTTTATCACAGCAGTTTAGAGCTAGAAGAGATGTGTAAAATCATTAAGTCCTTAACTCTTAATTTTTAAAATGAGGGAAACAATCTGTGACCCATAGAGGGGGAAATTTGCTCAGAGTCCCAGAGCCAGAAAGGTGCAAAGCTGGAACTAGAGCCCAGGTCTCCTGACAGGCTTCTGTGAATCCCACAGTATTAAACTGCTTCTCCGAATCTGTCATGAGGATAAATCTAAAGACATATGCATCCACATTTGCAGAACCTATACTGTATTTACTGCAATTTTTACAAAATTCACAGAACTCTGTAGTCTTAAGGGTCTTGAAAGATGCTGGAGAGCTGGATGATGGGGGAGGGGGAGAGAGCTAAAACTTTTGCTCTGAGAGCCATAGCAGCATACCATCTGGCATGTCTAACTTTTAAGCTTAACTGAATGAATGAGACAAATATAATGAGAAAGGGTCTGCAGGCATCTAGAGCATTACAAAGCCATTAGCAACAAGGAACTCTGGGGATTTATAAAGAGGAGATCACGCCACACAAACTCTAACACTTCGGTTGGGAGAACAACAACATTAGGAGGCAAATGCGATGACAGAGATGTGATAAACGTACAGAACTGAGAAGCATTTAGTACCTCAATCCACGAAATCTTTTTGGAAAGGAAAACTCAGATTGTTTGAGGGATAAGCTCTGTAACACAGACTGAAAAACAGAAGAGGCATAAATGAAGAGGAATGCAAAGTATCTCTCGATATAGAAGAATGTGCAAACCTCAAAGGGGGCACGAACTTGCTGGAAAGATGGTTGTTGTTCAGTCATTTAGGTCATGTCCAATTCCTCGTGACCCCATTTGGGGTTTCCTTGGCAAAGATACTAGGATGGTTTATCATTTCCTTTTCTAGCTCATTTTACAGATGAGAAAACCGAGGCAAGCAAGGTTAAGAGACTTGCCTAGGGTCACACAGCTGGTAAGTATCTGAGACCAGATTTGAATTCAGATCTTCCTGATCCAGGCTTGGCACTCTTTCACTGTACCACCTAGCTGTCCAATGCTGGAAAGATATAAGGAACAAAATTCCTGATTATGCCATAGTTAGAGCACTATGATGACAATAGCTCACATTGTGCTTCATGATTTCAAAGAGCTCATTCAGTCAGTTAATAAACATTTATTAAGAACCTGCTCTGTGCCAGGCACTCTGCTGAGTGCTGGGGAATAGTCCCTTCTCTTAGGAGCTCACAGTCTAAAGGGGGAGACAACATGCAAAGAGCCATGTACAAACAAATCATGTATACATTAAATTGGAAGTAATCAACAGAAGATACTGGAATTAAGGGAGATGGGGAAAAGCTTCCTGCAGAAGATGGTATTTTACCTGGAACTTTCAAGGGCCTGCATATGCCGGACGCTGTGCTGGGCATTAGAGATTCAAAGACAAGAATGAGACAGCCCTTCCCCTCAAAGAGCTTATAGCCAACACTAGCTCACTCACTCCTCCCAACACTAATATGAGGCACTAAATTATTAATCCTATTTTACAGAAGTGGAAACTGCCATTCAAAGAGGGGAGATGAATTGCTCAAATCCCACAGTTCACAAGCAGCAGGCCCAGAACAGAAGCTCAGGCTCCAAGGACAGACAGTATCTGGAATGCATCTAGGTAAGTGTGAAGACTGCATCCTTAGACCTCTCTCTAACACTCTCTCTTGGTAGTGACCCTTCCTCCATAGAGCCTCAGTGAGGTGGAATCAGCGAGATAGACAGTAGAATCCAGAGCGGGGAGATGAAAAACATCTGAGAGCTGGAGACACTGATTCATTGGAAAAGATTAAATGAATTAAATGTGTTTAGCTTGGATAAAGAGTGACTATGGGGAGCCATGATAACCACTCGCAAGCATTTGAAGGCTAAAAACACTTGGGAGGGATGAGTATTATGTTGTGTAGTCTGGGGGGATCTAGCACTGAACAATGAGATGAAGTTAAGCCAAAGAAAATTTAGGCTAAGTATCAGGGCAGGAATCTCAATCAGGCAGTGTGGAAAACACAGCAGGAGATATGGCAGGAATTCCCATGTCTGAGAAATAGAAAACCTCAGTGGATTACGTGCTTGAAAACACCCCAGGACAAGTCAGCCCCTGGTGAAGGTCTGTGTGACCCCACGTGCCCATCATCAGCTCCTATAAATGAGGCAGTCTGTGGGAGATACTGTTCAGGGAACAATGTGATTGCCTTCAATCATGCCTTATCTCTCTCTCTCTCTCTGCTTTCTCCAAGGAGCTCACAACTGATTTAGAAACATTTCCCAATATTAGCCTCATAATGGTTTCCAAGATGCCTTCTCATTCTAATATTCTATGAGTCTGGAGCCCTGGTTGGAAGCAGGTGGGTCTAACAAGTTAGTTTTGCAGGTGTGAAAACTGAGGCATGTAAGCAAATCATGGCACGTGAAAGCAATTAGTTATTATTGTACCCTAAGAACTGATAAATATAAAGAATTGCAGGGAAAATAGAATTGCCTAGATTTGCACATAATAATACAAAGTGAAATAAGCAGAATAATTTATACACTGATCACAGTAATACAAAAACAACATTGGAAAAATATTGGAATTCTGATCAATGCAATGAACAATACTGGCACCAGAAGACTAACTGTGAAACAGAACTCCCTAGGTGGTGGACCAGTGCTATGACATGGCCCATATGTTGTTTGTTCTCCAGTTGTTTTAGTTGTGTTTTCTTGGCAAAGATACTGGAGTGGTTTGCAGCAAGCCAGGTTAAGTGACTTGCCCAGTGTCACACACACAGTGAGTAAGTGTCTGAGGCTCTTTATGAATTTAGGTCTTCCTGACTCTAGGTCTAAACCCAGCACTCTATCCACCGCGCCACCTAGCTGCCATCCATACATGATCATATTTGGCTGTTTTCTTTCATTTGTCTAGCTATGCTTGTTTGCTATAAATGAGGGTTCTGTGGGGAGTAAGGTCATTCAGAAGTAATAGAGATGCTAAAACTTATTTTTTTAAACTGGGGAATAGAGAAATACAATTATTTGCTTATAGGTATGAGATATTGCTTATCTATACTATTTTACCCTCACTAAGTTGGTAGAAACATCAACTGAACCTGGAGTCAATCTTATCCCAGAATGTGATCTCCTTACAGGAACAGATTTTTTCATTCTTTGTATATGGATCCCCAGTGCCAGGCCCATTGCCAGGCTGACTCATTGCAGCCATCCTGATAAAAGTTTGTTGATTGTCGATGGGGATCTTGAGTAATATTAACTGACTCCAATCTATTGCTTGGTTCATTCCTATTGTGATCTAGGATGCCAGTGGAATTGGTATGGCTTGAATTAACCCCTGAGCTCCCTAAACAAGAATCAGAGTTCTTGTGATCCAAGCAACTGTGGAACAGGCATGGCACAGCTCGAGTTTACATTGCCCCCATCAGACTGATCTGGAATCTAGCTGTGGACTCTTTGAACCAGGAGTATATAATGAACATCTCTAAGATTCTGGGGGAGAGCTCTTGGATTCCATACCATTTCCCAGTCTCTATAAAGTGAACCAAGGGATAGGACTTATCCCTTGGAGATTCCAGCTTTGTAAGACAAAACCCAAAGAGTACAGTACAACTCACACCAAAGGATGGTGTGATGTTGGAACTCAGCATCATTGGAAGCTATAGTGGCAAATCTGACTTCTGACACAACCAGGTCCCAAAGTCATCACTAAAAGACGTAGCATTGGAATAATGCTCATGATCATTCTCTCACAAGAATTCCAACAAGCAGCATATAGGATTCTGGCACAATGAACTGCCTCCCTCCAACCTCTCAAGAGCATAATAACCACCTCCAGCTTACTCCATCCCAGTAAATGCAATTTCTGCCACCTACATATTGCTGCCCTGAAGTGGCAGCCTCTATACTCACAGAAGTGTGACTAACATGGCCCCTTAGTCACTTAACTACTGACGAGAAGACTCAGCAAGTCACTTACTAATCCCAGAAGAGTCTTCCAGTATATTCACACCCAGTCCAAAGTTCTAGCTCCTAGAACTATCGCCTCTCTACCCAAGTATCCATTCTTCTAAAGAACTCAGGTGTGAATTGATAATGACCCTGTCCAAAAAAAAATCTGTGAACTTGAAAGCATTTTGAAAATCACTCAGAGGAGATTCACAAAAGACCATATTTTCGAGGACGGAGAATGATATTAGAGAGGGCAATACAAGCTGCCTTTTCATTTGTTCAGTCAGAAATAATCATGGCATCCACTGCCCCTCCCACATTCATTACAACTAGTAACCTCTGGAATGCCTGCTTACCTCTTCGATGTTCTAATTACCTGGAAGGAAACTAAATACAAAAAGACTTACAAGCTATCATGGGGAAAATGAGGGTTCCCCTTTGTTGCCTGCAGTCTGCTGCTGCTATTATCACTCATTCTAACACTGCTGCACTGCTGTGTGGGGAGAGGACAGCTTATCTTCTAAAAATGCTCTCCAGCTTTTAAACCATCATGTTCTTCCCTAGAGGAAATTACAAAAAAAAATGTTCTTTCTTTGGGAGCCAAGATTGAGGGCTGAATTCTGCATGCTCACTCTGGGAAGCTTCATCCAAACATATTTGGAGTAGCCATCCGATTATATTGTAAATGGACCGCAGGTGTGAGGAGGTCAGTCTGAAATTGGGGAGGGGGGGTTGGAAACTGAATTATAGACTGTTCATAAAGAAGCTGGCTTTCTCATGTACACGCAGCAATTCACACTAGGCCAACAAAGTGTTTCCAAGTTCTGAGATGCTGGCTAGGAACATGGTGGGTGCTCAATAAATATTTTGTTGGCTGGTTGAAGAGCCTAAGACTCATTTGTAATTGGCAGCATACAAGGCCTGAAAGTATTCATGCAGAGGGTGGATGGCCATCTGTCAGGGATGTTGGAGAGGGGATTCCTACACACTAGGAGGGAATTTGGACAATACAATACATGAAAATCCTTTCCCATTTGAAGATTTAAGATTCCATGATTATAGGGAAAAATCCTTAAAAAATGTTTTCTTAAGGTGGACATAGCTATTGAAATGTTTCTTTACAACATCTGATTAATTCAATAACATTCAACAAGGATTAAGTGCCTACTATGTTTGGGGTCAACTGTTAGGAGCGAAAAGAATATAAAGTCCCTTCCCTCGAGAAGCTTATAATCTAGCAAGTACAGATAAGACAACAGATAAATAGGTGTGGGAGGGTTATTAGGGGTAAACTTCATCATGTGAGTACTGCCAGGCCACTTGATGAAATTACATTGGTTTTGATCAGACAGAAGCATCTCCCATGGTGACAGACATGAATTCTGGTTCCTACTTTCAGACGGAGGGTCAGGGGAGGGGTGTGCTTTGCTGGAGTGACACAGAAAACCCTGTGGCTGAGGGGACCAAAGAGGACTTCACATTGAGAATAGGAGGATGAACTCTTGTCAGACTATAAATGCTTTGGAAAGAGTCCCTCTTGATCTCTTTTCTTATCTCCTCCTTTTGGGATTCCATTCTAGTGCTTTCTTTCCCTTACACTTCCAAGAAGGATGGGGTAGGGAGATTTCTCCCTCCATCTCTCTCTCATCCCTAGTGACAAAGATAGCGATTGCCAGGGGCATCTGTGCTGCCTAGGCAGGCCTGAGATAGAGCTTCTAATTCCTTTGGTCTTTTAGCTAGAGGGTGATGCTTGTAGTGGTCATCACTTCCGAGGTTCACTTACCTCAGATCAGCTCATAACTGAATCCAGGAACTCATGACTCTCAGTGTTATTAACGAGGCTAGAAAGTAGCATTTTAGAATCATAGATTTAGAACTGGTGGAGATCTTACCCACTCTCTCATTTTAAAGATGAGGAAACTGAATGTCAGAAAGACAAACTGACACAGTAACTAGCAGAGCTGGTATTTGAACCTAGGCCCTTTGACAGTAGTTTTTGTTTTGTTTATAAACAAATTTCTATTTGTTTATAAACAATATATAATATATGTATATAAACAATTATTACAAACAATTTATACTGTTTTATTTGTTGTTGCTGTTTTTGTTCATTTGATTTATTTTGTTTTTTCCATAAGGTAGCTAAGTGGTTAAATGGTACTGAGCCTGGAGTCAGGAAGACTTGAGTTCAAATCTAACCTCCAACACTTATTAGCTGTGTGACTTTCAGCAAGTCATTTAATCTCTTTTTGCCTCAGTTTCTCTAATTATAATATGGGGGAGAAGAGGATAAAACCTACCTCATAAGGTCGTTGTAAGGATCAAAAGAAATAATATTTGTAAAGCACTTAGCATAGTACATAGCAGATAGTAGGCACTGTGTACTGTAACTGCTTATCCTCTCTCATGCTCAGAAAGAGGAACAGAAAGCAGTCAAGGAATTGAGGTGATACCTCAAACCTACACAGCCAAATATATGTGAGCCATTGGTGTCCAAAGTGGGGAAGACCCAACTAACCACTTCACCCTCGAGATCCAAGGGAGATGAAGTGATGGAAGGATTCCAAAATGGGAAGAGTAGAAAAGAAAGTGAGAGAAGGTACATCTCCATTGTTCTTCTATATCACTAGAGGCCATACTTCTGACTATCTGTTGTCAATCATCTTTAAAATACTAACCCCTCACCCCCAGTCCTAGTGGGACCAATCTGGCATTTCTGTCTTATTTCAGAAAAGTATATATCTTGCAGCATAGAGCTAGAAAGTGTGTCCAGTGACACAGGAGATTATCCCTTTCTGACAAAGGTTCATACCCAGTAATTCTGTGGGGGATAGCCAGGCCCTGGAATCCAGAGAAGGGACAAGAGAAACAGCTGAATATATAGTTATCATTATTAATAGACTTGTATGTGGCTGAGCTAATGATGCCCCAATGGCTCATATGCCTGATATTTTACCTTATACTAGATTGGAATGTTCATTACTGAACTAAGAATTCCCTCAAGTCTATATTCTGATAATTCCAATTAAATACCTTTCTCTTTAAAAAAAAGAAAAAAAAAGTCTAGATATTTTGTGGATTTGGCTTTGAAGATATAACAAGACCAGAACCAGAACACTTCTAGAGTCCTGGAGTCCCAATACATTTAGGGGTTCAGTAGACTCAATAAAGAGCAAGAGCTGGTGTGGGGAAGGGGGGGCTTCCCTCTCCCCTGTCTCATAAACATAAATGAACATTTCTTGACTCTTCAGGTAACCAAGACAAACAAAGCTTGTTTTTGTTTCATTTAAAGCCCTTCACTATATGGTTCCAGTAAAAGTTTTTCTATTTAACCATCCATTACACACTCCATATTCTATCTTGCTGTTCTCCTTATACAACAGCATTCCATCTCCCCTCTCCCTGACTTCCCATGGCAGGAATACACACCCTCTGCAACTCCAACTTGTACCATCCTGAGAGACTTAGCCTGATTCTCCCAGTTATTAGTGCCCCCTCCTAACCCCCTCTCCCCCTGGAAATTACTATGTGTTTACTTTATCTATGTTTCACATTTATGTGTCATAGTTCATGTTGGTTTACACACACACACACACACACCCCAATAGAATATAAACCTGAGGGTAGGGATTTATTTTTTTTATGTTCCCAACACCACAAAGTACAAAATGTTTGTTGCATAAATAAATAAAAGAATGGTCAAAACAAAGAAAAAAGGATCTGGACATGCAAAAGAGAACCCTGAATGCTATTAGAAATCTGGGCAGTAGAAAAAACAGCAAACAGAGGGAAGGAGAAACAAGGGATAATGGAATACTTGGAGCCAACTAATAGATATGAGGATCTTCCTTTCAGGATGGCACATGTGTTCCTCCAAAGAATGATGATATGGATAGACATATGCTGTCAGGAAAGAGATGACTGACTGAGGGTCAGAGAAAGAGGAAATGAGTAGTGGCAGTGAATGACACCCTGCTGAAGGGGTACTAAGGTCGCCATTTGTAAATTTGACATTAACAACAGAAAGGTCTGCCTTCTTACCAGACCATGTATCCATGGCAAGGAGAGACTCCTAAAACCTTGTCAAAACTGAGGACCACCTCTCAACATGAAGTATGCATTGTTGTTATTCAATTGTTTCAGTTGTGTCTGACTCTTTTACAAATGAGAAAACTGAGGCAAGCAGGGTTAAGTGACTTGCCCAGGATCACACAGCTACTAAGTGTCTGAGGCCAGAATTGAATTCAGGAAGATAAGTCTTCCTAACTGCGCCATCTATCTCCCCCAGATAAGTCCTAAAGTATTAATTATGACACAATTTATACTTCTAGATGGAACCTACAAATTATGAAGATGTGGGCAAGTAACTGAAGACAAGGGCACAGGTGGTATTTTCACAGGTGCAGCCAATTGAAGTTGGGCAAATAAAGCCCACTTTCCTCCCAAGATTCCAAGGCCCCTGGATGGCCTACAAATGAATCTGAGTGAGATCAGCACTAAATAGGAAAGTCAAAGCCAATGGCCCTCTATCTTCCAGGACTACATCCTTCCCTTTAATTTTATGTACCTGCAACAGAGCCCCCTGCCTTCTGTTATAACATCCTGGTCGAAATGAAACCTCCCTGCCTCCTGCTGCTATACAAAAAATGAAATGGGCCTCCTAGGGAGGTGGAAGAGAAGATTGCATTAGTTTGTTAGGAATATTAGAGTGGGGATTTTTCTTTGGTTACAGGAGATACAACACAACCTCTGAATTCTCTCCTAACTCTGAAATTCTGTGATAGTAAGAAAGCTAGACGTAACTTCCAGATCTCAATGCCCTAGATTTCTTAGCTGAGTTGCACATCTGTGTTCTAGAAGACCTTGGATTTTCACTCATCGGATTTATTTGTTTCCTTCAAACATTCAGTCTAAACTTCCTTTTTCAACCTTGATTGTGCTGCTCCTGCTGCTGCTGCTTCAGCTGCAGCACTTCTTTAGTCAGATGCAGAAGTAGGGACAGGGAAGGTGGCAAGAGGTAAGAGGGATGGATAGGGACCATAAGGTAACCATTCATTTTTTCTCCCTTTACTCCATTATGATGATGTACACTTAATTGTGGGTAATGCTATCTGGTGTGCCAACTGCCCATTTTTCCATGGGGGGGAGGGAATGGGATAACAGTAGTTTTTCCTGACTACCAGCTTCAAATGAGCTCTTAATTTCAAAGGCTACATTTGATGAGTTTGGGAATTTGCATGCTGCCAAAAGCCCCCTGTGGTTTATATAAATCCAGATTAGGCTGTTTATTCCTCAGTCTCTGATGTCATTTATCTCTGTGTAGGCAGCTAGTTCATTATACCTAAGGCTTCTCAGATCCGCACTCGAAGGCAGTCTTTGTTAACCACATTTTAATTGCTCAACCCCAGAGAAAGGCTCTGCCAAGAGTTTTCCCTAGCCAGTGTGACAGGGCAAGGGGACCTGCAATATGGTAGGCAGTTTATGACCCTGGAAACTCCACACCCCACCAACTCCTTCCCACCCCTCAACTGCAGGGAGCCAGATCTGGCCATCCTATCCTTCCTGGGACCCAGTGGAGGAATGCTTATTGACTTGTTCCCAGTTCTTGCTCAAGTGGTACAAACAGCTGTTTTCATCTTTAGACAAGACAAACACAAAGTCATTTCCCTGTTTTATTATTAACACATTCTACCGCGGTTGCTTGGGTTCTCAACTGTGACCTATTAAGCAGTCACTGAGCCATAGAAGGTTCAAAAGGGAATACAGCCACTGTAGTTAAAGGCACAGTGTGCATTAGGAACAGAATACATTTGTCTGGGACTTCTCGCCCCCCCCCCCGCCCCCAACCAAGTCAAATCTCTTGTTGAATTTATTCAAATATAAATCCAGAGCTGATTTTACATAGATTTAATGTCTTCTAATCTTTCTGCTCTGTGACTCCATATCCAAGATTGAATGTAATAGCTTAGGATTGTATTTAACACAAAAATAATTTTAATCTCTCCAAAGTCCAATGCTTTGCACATTGCTAAACCAAAGAGCCCTATCTTTTCTGGTAAGACACATAGAACCTGCTGTTGCTGATTAACAAATGCATATTATTCCCATCTGGACACCCATATACGTGGGTGTTGGAGAACAATTAAGCCACAAATATATTTTTAATATTTTAAAAATAATTTTATTGATATATTTTATTATTTTTTAATCACCTCGATTTCCCCCTGTATCATTTCTCCTCTTTCCTCCCAGGGAATCATCCTTTCACAAATATATTCTTTCAAGGAGAATTTTTGGTCACTGTTTACTCCAATGTTTTCCCATCATTTCACCGGGGTAAATTTGGGCTTACATGACAAAAAGGCAGAAACTGGGAGGCAGTTGTGAAAGAGACCTGGAAAAACAGGTTGGGAGGTCGAAGCAAGTAAGTTACTCAGCTCCCCTGAATGCAAGATATTTACTGCAACTTCCACATTTATGCCTAGGTGCAGAGCCCAATGCCCCTCTATCATTAAAAGCCAGAACAACTTATCATAGGATTTAGAGCTGAAAGGGACCTGTAAGGTCATTTGGCTCAATTCCCTCATTTGCAGATGAGGAAACTGAGATCCAGAGAAGTTGTGACTTGCCTAAAGTCATTGCCCAGCTATTAAGCAGCAGAGCCTGAGCTCAAAATCAGGTTCACTGACTGCAAACCCAATGGTACTTCCACTCTACCGTGCTGTTGCTTATTCTATGCCTATGCTAAAAAGCCTGGGACACCCTTCCCACCAGCAACAGTTTTTTTTTTTTATTCTGAGTACTGCTTCTAGGATCTTTTTCCAAAGGTAACAATAGTCAACCCTATTGTTCACTGAACAGATTGAAATGGTCTTCCTAATCTGCAGTGAAAGAAAAGACTAGATCACATTTATAGCTCTACAAAATCAATTTTCTCACAAGTCCTAAGATGTAGGACTTTTATAAGTGAGGAAACTCTGGATCTCATGGATTGGACAGCAATAGGTCCCTGCCCAAGCACCATTTAATAGTTATTTTTTGGGCCGTCCTGGCTCAGAGTGAATATAAATAGTAATTGCTTCTCTTTTGGCCAGTAACTCTGAGGGTCTTCCCCTCCTAGTGTGATTTTTTTTTTTTTTAATTAAAGGGGCCATCCCTAGATTCACTTCTTAAAGAGGCCTATTCACTAAATGGGTGTTACCTCACTCAAAGTGAGAACTTGAGAAGACCTTAGCTCAAAAGGGTCAAGGTATCTCAATAGATCCTGGGCCATCTCCAGTCATCCTGATGACTATCTGGCCACTGGACCCAAATGGCTCTGGAGGAGAAAGCAAGGCTGGTGACTTTGCACATCCCTCCTTCACTCAAATCAAAGTCAATTGCAAGTCATATCATCATCTCCCTGATGTCATGGAACTCTTTGAGAATGAAGGACAAACCAGAAAGCTAGTGTCAGGACTGAGATTAGAACTCAGGTCTATCTGATACCCAATGTAAGCTTTTTCCAACTGAACCACATTGTGTCTCAGTGCTACATAGTAATATGTGTAATTAAAAAAAAAATTGTCCTTTAAATGAGTTAGAAGACTAGTTAATAATACAGTTAAGTTTTTATTACTTCTCCTTCTTAGAGAGTCAGCCCCTGGTTAGGGAATAATGAGAGCTAACATTAACAGAGAGCATTAAGGTTTGTAGCATTTCAAACATAGAATAAGAGGGAGGTTAGGGTAGCAGATCCAGTCATAGAGTCAAGAAGACCTAGTTTCAGGTTTTATCTCTAACATTTGCTAACTATGTGATCCCGGGCAAGTCACTGAAAATCTCAGTGCCCCAGGCAACACTTATATCTACACATCAAAGAAGAGTCCCTGATCTGCCTTGAGGACTGGCTTCATCCTATTGGATACTCACAATAACTCTGTGAAGTAGGAAGTGAAAGCCTTGTTATTCCCATTTTCTAGATGAGGAATTTTCGGCTTAAAGGGAAAGTGGTTTGCCCAAGGTTATATAGGCATTTAGCAGTACATCAGGGTTCAAATCCAGTCCTCCTGATTCTAGATCTAGCATACCACTTCTTTTCCATTGTACCTTAACAGGTAATATGGTCAAAGAACATAAATAGTTCTCAAAAGAAAAATTTCAAACTATTAAAAGTCATAATAAAGAATGCTCTGGGGGGGCAGAGCCAAGATGGCAGCTGGAAAGCAGTGACTGGCGTGAGCTCCCCACCAAGTCCCTCCAAAAACCTATAAAAAAATGGCTCTGAACCAATTCTAGAGCTTCAGAACCCACAAAGTGGCAGAGGGAAGCAGGGCTCCAGCCCAGGACAGCCTGGATGGTCTCTGGGTAAGGTCTGTCCCGCATGGAGCTCCCAGCTCCCAGCTGAGGGGAGCGGAGCTGAGCCGAGCAGAGCCCAGCATGCGCGGCGTGGACCTACCAGACCAGGAGCCGAGCAGAGAATGCCCTAGAGTCCTGAATTACTAAGCTGTGGCATTTACCAGACCTCACAACCCACAAACAGCAAAGACAACAGAGAAGGTTAGTGGGAAAAGCTGCAGGGACTGAGTTTGCAGTTC